>OU342740.1:466735050-467111019 GCA_910589775.1 Avena eriantha
TTGAAGGGAACCACTTCAAAGGTCATGTGTTCTTCGCGGTAAATATTGACATCGCTAAAAGCGACCGGAAGGGTGATGCAGCCCGAGGAATTTGCTTGTCGGCCAGGGACAACTCCATGGAACATGGTGTTGCTCTTCCTTAGCTGGGTCTCCCTCAAGTTCATCTTGTGCAGGGTATCCAGGTACATGATGTTGATGATGCTTCCACTGTCCATGAGGCACTTGGTGAACTCTGTGCCATCAATCAAAGGATTGATGACCATGGCATATTGGTTCTCTATTGGGATAAGTTTTGGGTGATCCTTCCTATCCCAAGTAATTGGAACTTCTGACCACCTGACATACTGGGGTACCGCAGGGAGGGTTGCCATCAGTATCCTCAAAGAGGTTTTCTGTGCCCAGACGGTGGCGGTGCCAAGGAAGGTATGGTAACATGGAGCCTTCTTTCTAAGGGATTTTTCCCTTTATCCTCTCCCTTGTCGGAAGATTTTGGGTCTACGTCTTCATCCATGTCACTTGATTCCTTGGGATCTTCCTCCTTCTTCTTCCCTTTGCCCTTTCCGCGGGGTATGTTCTTTCGACTTTGCTTGTAGCCGGACTCAGGGTCCTCCTTGAGATCGTTGACAAACTTGCATTGGCAGTTGGTGTGGGTGGATTTGCCGTTGGTGTCGAGATGGACGAAACATGGCATACCGCGGTATTCTTCATACGTTTGGGGAACGTGGGGCGCTGAGGGTGTAGTGTCACTCCTCTGCTGGCCATTGCTAGCCCCCCGACCACGTCCATGCTGTCCGCCGTTGCCTCTACCAGTGAATGTTGCGGCGACCATGTCGGCTACTTGCTTTTCTTCGGGTAGGCTCTTCCGCTTGTTATTGTTGTTCTTCCTGGCCTGGGTAGGGATTGCTATTGCCGGCAACGATCCACGCACGTCGTTGTTAGCAGTGGCAAACTCGCTAGCCATGGCGATCATTGCATTGAGGTTGAGCTCATTGTTGTCTTGCTTGCGCTTCAACGTATGCCGGAGCAAAGTTCCCTTTTCCAGACCATCAATGAAGGCGGCCATAGCGGTCTGTTCGTGTACCCCTGCGCATGATTTTTTCATATCTAGCCAGCGAGAGAGGTAGGCACGAGAGGTTTCATTCTTTTCATGCACACACCGTTGTAGGTCTCCGATAGTCCAGAGACGTTTGTACGTACCCTCGAAATTCTTGGTGAACGCTTCATGCATGTCCAACCAATTCATATTGATTTCTCCGATAAGTCATCGATCCATTGTCGGGCGGTGCCGGTCAACATGAGTGGGAGGTACTTGACAGCGACATTGGGGTTTCCCCTTGCAATGTGGATCTCTTTGCTATAGTCCTGCAACCACGTTGCTGGCTTGGCAGTGTCGTTGTATGGCTTGATGGTCTTGTCTATCCGGAGTCCCTTGGGGTAAGTTGTGGCCCGTATCACTGGTCCAAAACAATGTGACCCAAGGTATGGGAGCTCCCGAGCTTCTTGGATCTTGTCCAGCCGTGTACGTGTATCATATGGCTCTGGCTGCTTCGCTTTTCTGTCATGGGGAGGGGAATTGTGGTGTGATCTATGAGATCCGCCGTGTCCTCCGCCATGATGGCTGCTAGGTGGCCATGGTGGCGGTGGAGGCAGTGGGTTAGGTCTCTTGCTATGCCTCTCCTTCGATTCCTCACGCCTATCGCGGTTACTTGTCGGACGTGGCGGCTCCTTGTGAGACCTTCTTTTGTGTCCTTCATTGCCACTACGCTCTCCAGCATTCCGAGGTTGCTTGCCCTGACCGCATATAACAATGTCGAGCTGGGGCTGCCTTGGAGGTGGCATGCTTGAGCGGTGGCGTGGCTCTGGTTCGTCGTGACACTGAGATGGTGGTGGAGGTGGAGACCAGCGGCGACGAGCCTTTTCTCCGTGATCAGAGGATATGGGGATGGCGTCGGTCCTGTTGCATGCCTCTCTCCGTCTTTGCTCTGTGGAGCCTGTGTGGGATCCCTTGTCATGGGGAGATTTTGGCCTTCTGCGACTGTTCAGGGTTGACTGGCAAAGCTCCGGGTTGGACTCAAGCCTCTATGAGGTAGCCTTTTCATGTTGCTTGCATGCCATAGCGACAAGGTCGTACACCCGAGCAACAGCTTCTGGTGACCTTTCCTGCTCCGGGAGGGTTTTGGCGACGGCAATGTTGAGGGCAGGAGTTGGCATGACCTGCTTCCCCTCTGAATCTATGTAAGGGGTGGATTTTGTCGGCTTAGACCCGTTATATCCCAACCTTCGCCGAACGCCGGGATCTTCGACGACGTGAGATGGTACCTTCTTTGTCTTTTGCTTTAACATCAATTGCTTGTATTTGGCCTCCATAGCTCTTGACGCCTTGATGGATTGTTGCACCTTAGCCTTGTCTTCGTCTAGCTTAGCGCCCTGCTGCGTGATGCACTTGGCCTCGGCCAAGATTTCCGCACGCTTCTCATCGAGCTCCGTAATGCTCCGGATATGGGAGACGGTGATTGGCTCAACAAGAAGTGTGCTGTAGATTGCTTTGTCAGCGGGAGTGGCCAGTGGGTTGCCAGCAGCAGACGTTGATGGTGGCATTGGCGGCTGATTTTATTGTCGGGCTGTATTAGGAGCCGTGGTGAGTTCATGTGCTGGTAGCAGGTGGATAACTAGAGGAGGCATAGCTTTGGCTGGAGCTGGAGGCTCGGCGGCTTTCTTAGCTGATGCTGCTCTGGTGACCGCTGGCATGGGCGGAGCTCTCTCACGTTCCGGTTCCTGTCCGTCTTCTTCCATCACGCTCCCAATGGCGACTAGCACCTGGTGGGAAGTGTTGGTCTTCTCGGCGCGCTCCTCCTTCTCGATCTCATGCTCGATTTCCCTCATAACAACGTCGTATTCCTCCGAGTTAGCATCTGAGCCACCGACATCCATACTGATGTCAGCGTAAAGCGCGTCAAGGACAGAGTTGGAGTTGTCTTCAGTGTTGGTGATGCAAGATGTGGAGGGTGATGGAGGCGGGTTGTTATTGTTGTTTCCTCCTCTGGCTACGACGGCGGTTACCGCCATGGCCTCTTCATTGGCATCCGCATAAGTGTTGACGATGGAAACCATCTCACCAAGGGTGAGAGGGCCTTCGGCCTGCCGCCTTCGAAGGGTATGCCGGAGGAGTGTTCCAGGCATGAGCCATTCCACAAAGTGGTATACGAGCTCATCGGCATAGTCGCACTCTAGGGTTTCCCTCACCCTCATCCATCTAGCGAGGTATTCGCGGGGAGGTTCTCCCTCCCTTTGAACACATCTGGCTAGATCAAAGATGGTGACGACGCTGACAAAGTGTGACCTACGCATCTCTAACGCTCGAGGAAGCCAGGCGGATTTGCGGGGTCCTTCCACCTTTATATCCTGCAGAGGGGCGGTTTGGGTGGGCCTTGAAATTTCCTGATCCGAGCCACCATACTCCAAGGGGAGGTATGGCCCAGATCCTTCCACTAACGTGTCCTGCTCATAGGCGGTCCGTGTGGGGCTTGACGAGTTTCCAACTTCCTAGGAGCTAGGACCTGAGTCAGTTTTGCTGAAGATGTGGATGTCTCTGAAGGGGATGACAGAGCAGCACGTGGGGTTCGTCTTCGCTGGCACCCAGAACTCATCTGGAGGGACGATCGGGATGTTGTCGGAGAAGAGAACGTGACCGATGGCTATGGTATTGATACATTGCAAATGTATCTATAATTTTTGATGTTCCATGCTTGGTTTATCTACTTTCTTATGTTTTGTCCACACTTTGGAGTACTTTTCATATGATTTCTTGGACTAACCTATTAACAAGAGCCACAGTGCCAGCTGCATGTTTTCTGCTGTTTTTGGTTCTAGGAAGTCAGAAAATGAATATTCTCGGAATTGGACGGGACAAAAGCCAAAGTCAGTTTTTCACCGAGGGACACACGGAGCGAGAATATGAGACGGAGAGGCGCCAGGGGGCGGACACACCACCTGGCCACGCAGCCAGGCTTGGCCCGCACCAGGGGGTGGTGTGGCCAGCCCAGGCACCCCCTCGGCCTCCCCTTCCGACTATAAGATGCCTCCGATACAGAAACCCTAAGTACCCGATCAAAAATTCCACGAAAGAGTCTGTAGCCGCCGTCGTCTCCATCCCTAGATCGGGATGGATCTAAAGCTCTTCCTGGCACCCTGCCAGAGAGGGGATTTCACCCTAGAGGCCTTCTTCATCATCATGCAAGCCTCTGGTGTGATGCATGAGTAGTTCATCTCCGGACTACGGGTCCATGTAGTAGCTAGATGGCTGGTTCGCCTCCTTTGTGCTATCATGTTTAGATCTTGTGAGCTCCGTTCATGATCAAGATCATCTATTTGTAATTCTGCATGTTGTGTTTGCGGGGATCCGAGGGATATTCAGATGCTATTTTAGATTGATTATTGATTCTATCATGTCTTTGTTATTTGTGATCTTGCATGCTTTCCATTGTTAGTAGCTATCTTGGCCAAGTAGATGCTAGCAACTCCAAGAGTTAGTATTTATGCTCGATAGTGGGTTCATGCCTCTGGTAATCTAGGGAAGTGACAGAAATCTCTAAGGTACTAAATGTGTTGTTACTACTAGGGAGAAAACATCAATCCTTTGTTCATAGAACAATCGTATTGTTTACTTTACACGCAATTCATAATGCAATTATCCGTTGCTTGCAACTTAATACTGGAGGGGGCTCGGATGATAACCTGAAGGTGGATTATTAGTCATAGATGCAGTTGGATGGCGGTCGATGTATAATGTTGTAATGCCCAATCGAATCTCAAAGGAGTCAAGACGAGTAGTATATGCTTGTATGCTTTCTCGAAGTTTGTCAATTGCCCCGCTGTAATTTGTTCACCCAACATGTTATTTATCTTAAGGAGAGCCACCTCTAGTGAACTATGGACCCCGGTCCTTTCTTTTACTATCAATCTACAAAATGTTTACTGCTTTGTGTTTACTTTCTACAAACTACTACTTTCTTCCATTCGATACGTTTAATCCTTTGTTTTCAGCAAAACCGGTGAGATTGACAACCTCATCGCAAGGTGGGGACAGAGTTCTGTGGTTGTGTTGTGCAGGTCTCCATGTTGTTGCTGGCACCGGTAGTGCTCCCTACCAAGGCTCAGCTAGCTACACCTTTGAGGTGTTTCCTTGCTCCTACTAGATTGATAACCTTGGTTTCATAACTGAGGGAAACTTGCTGCTGTGCTCATAAAACCTTCCTCTTGGGGTACCCCAATGAGCTCGATATATTTTGGTCCATCAAGCGATTTTCTGGCGCCGTTGTCGGGGAGTCAAGGACATCTTCACAAGGGGAGTCCCTCATAACCACTCTCTTTCCTTTGTTATTTTTGTTTTGCTTAGTTTACTTTTGTTCTGTTTGCTTATTTCTTTATCAAAAACACACAAAAATTAGTTTTACAAGTTTGCTTTCTTTATTAAAAACACAAAAAATGACTACTCTTGAAAACACTAAGTTGTGTGACTTCACTAGCACCAACAACAATGATTTTATGAGCACGCCTATTGCTCGACCTGTTACTGAAGCTACTTTCTTTGAGATAAAACCTGCTTTACTCAATCTTGTTATGAGAGAAAAAAATTCTGGTATTGGTAATGAAGATGCTGCTGCTCATCTAAATAACTTTGTTGAACTTTGTGAGATGCAAAAGCATAGGGATATAGATGGAGATATTATTAAGCTTAAATTGTTTCCTTTTTTCTTTGAGAGGAAAAGCTAAAGAATGGTTGAAATCCTTGACTAGGAATATTATTGATTCTTGGACTAAGTGCAAGGATGCTTTCATTGGAAAATACTATCCAACTGCTAAGATTATATCTATGAGAAGTAAAATAATGAATTTTAAACAATCTGATAATGAACATGTTGCTCAAGCTTGGGAAAGAATGAAATCTTTGGTAAAGAATTGTCCCACTCATGGACAGACTGCTTGGATGATCATCCAAACCTTTTATGCAGGATTGAACTATTCTTCAAGAAATCTATTGGATTCTGCTGCTGGAGGTACCTTTATCACTATTACTATGGGTGCTGCAACAAAGCTTCTGGATAATATGATGGTTAACTACTCTGAATGGCATACTGAAGGAGCTCCACAAGGTAAGAAGGTAAATTCTATTGAGGAAACCTCTTCCTTGAGTGATAAAATTGATGTTATTATGTCTATGCTTGTTAATGGGAAAGCCCATATTGATCCAAATAATGTTCCCTTAGCCTCTTTGGTTGCTCAAGAAGAGCAAGTTGATGTGAACTTTATAAGAAATAACAATTTTAGCAACAATGCCTACAGGAATAATTTTGGTAACAACAATTATAAGCCATATCCGCCCAATAATGGTAATGCTTATGGAAACTCCTACAACAATAATAGGAGTGCTCCCTCTGAACTTGAAGTTATGCTTAAAGATTTTATTAGTAAACAAACTGCTTTCAATAAAACTATTGAGGAAAAACTCTATAATGCTAAAAGAAATATAGCATCAGTGGCTGAAGCTCAATCTTCTTTGAATAAAATGGCTGCTAAACCTGAAACAAATGATAATCCCTTTGCAGCCACTAATGCCATACAAGTAAGAATTGATGAAAATGTTAGACTATTAGCTGAATTGCATGCTAAGTGGGAAAGAGAAGATGAAATTGCTAGAAACATTAGTGTTTCTACTATCACTACCACTAGTGTTGAGGCTAGTAATAGCTCTACTACCTTAGATGATAATTATGATTTTGATCTTGATGGTTGCAATATCTCTGAAGTTATTAAGTTCCTACAAAAGCTTGCTAAAAGTCCTAATGCTAGTGCTATGAACATGGCCTTTACAAAACACATTAGTGATGCTCTCATAAAGATTAAAGAAGAAAAGATGAAACATAAAGCTTATATTCCTATAAAACAATAAGATGGTTGGGAACCCATCATTAGTATGAAAGTGAATGATTTTGATTTCAAACTTGATGTGATCTTGATAGTAGTGTTTATATTATGCCTAGAAGGATTTATGATATGCTTGATTTGCCACCATTGGAAGATTGTTATTTGAATGTCCCACTTGATGATAATTCTAAAAAGAAACTCATGGGGAGTCTTACTGATGTTCTTATTATGGTTAACAATGCATATGTCCCTGTTGATTTCTATGTCTTGGATGTTGAATTCAATGCTTCTTGTCCTATTATTTTAGGAAGACCTTTTCTTAGAACTGTTGGTGCCATTATTGATATGAAAGAAGGCACCATTAAATATCAACTCCCACTCAAGAAAGGTATAGAACACTTCCCTAAGAAGAGAGAGAAGATCTCTTTTACCTCTCCTATGAAAAAAAAATTTGCTCTTAATGCTTCTTCATTTGAGAACACTTGATTCTTTTTCTTGCTTCTTATGCCTAACTTAAAGGCGTTAAAGAAAAGTACTTATTGGGAGATAACCCAAAAGTTTTAGATGAGTCTTGGAAGTTATTACTTCTATAATAACCGCTCCTTATCCTTTTTATTTGCTTTTTGTGCCAAGAGTAACCTCTAATGAGAGAGAAGTAATGATTGGGAAAGTTGTTGTCCTGAAACAAATTTCTATGCTTCACGGTAAAAATTCATGTAAAATCTATGTACGTCCTTTTGATGCGTGAATTGTGCTTCTGCCCCAGGTTGTTATCGAACTTTCGTTAGTTCAACACTTTTTGATTTGAGCAACAGAAGGTCTTCGAAAAAATTCGTCTTTACCTGCTGGTCTGTTTTGACAGATTTCTACCATTTTCTGCATTTGCTTCTTGTTGGTTCCTTTTTGAGTTCTTTTGGGGAATTGAGCTTTTTGAGGGAAGTGCTACAGTAGCTAGTTTTAATGGAATTTTTGTTGGTGTTGGAACTGAACCCGAAGACTTATTATCTTGAGTGCACTAATGTTGCTAATAAAGATTGTGTGAAGTTTTGTATGAAGGAAAAAAATTTAGGTGTATGGAAGGAATGAGTAATGAGATGAAGGATGGACTAAAGCTCAAGCTTGGGGATGCCACGCGTGTCACCCCAAGATATATCCAAGAAGTACAAGCGTCAAAGCTTGGGGATTCCCAAGGTATTCCCTTATTCATCAATAAAAATCCCAGGTTTCTTCCAAACGCTTCATTTTTATTGTTTCATGCACAATTATGTTGTTCTTGGAGCATCTTCTTTTTTGTTTTCGTTTTGGTTTTTAGTTTGCTTTGTTTGCTTAGTTTTCTGAATAAATTGGTTGTACCCCCTCTTTCATACATTGGTTTTCAAATAGTTTGGTTTGGATTGGAAAAGAGTAGGAAAGTTCATGCTTAAGTGGTAAAGAGAGCTTGTTTTCGACTGTGGCCTATGCTTCGTCGTGCCATGCTTGATATTGTTTTGGCTTTATGCTTAGTATTCTTTGCTGTAGCATGACATGTTATAAACAACTGAGATTGCTTAATGTGCCTTGGAAGGATCAAGCGTTGTTTTAGCATATTAAAGCATAGTATTGTGGTATTCTCCTTTGATGCTTTATTTGGGTTGATTTGGCACATGCTCACACCATGTTATGACTATCCCAAGTCACCATAGCCTTGATGATACTTTAGTTTTCAACTTGTAGTATCACTTTATGCTTTGATCAATGATGTTTTGTCGCTCTGCATGATTATGGCCATTATTGCTCTCTTAGTTTGTCGCTCCCAGTCTTTTGCTAGCCTCCACAACCAAGTATGAGTTCCACTCATGCATCCAACTCCATAACCCAAGTTATTCCAGAGAGTCCACCATACCTACCTATTAGCTTATACTATTCCAAGTATATTATTGTTTTTGTCTACCTTCCGAATTAAATTTGTTATGTGAAAACTAGTGATTAAAGCTCTCACGAACTTGATGGCACACTTTACTTTTCTTGTATTTAATAAACTTGAACCACTGGGTCCTTCTTTGTTGTGTATATGCTTGCGCTTTATAAGTTGAAATTAGCAGAACCATGTATCATGGGTAACGCTTTCAACATTACACGTGTGCTTTGTACACCGTTGATATTATGTTCTTTTGCTTATGGATCCCGGTGGTGTGAAATAAAAGTGGAACTTGTAAGATCATGGAGTTTGTATGTGTGTTAGAGAAATGCCTAGGCCGCTAGACTAAGCCATGCCTAATCATGGTGGAAACTTGCAGCATCACCATAATGAGCACTCTATGAAGCATCCTCAATAAAAACCTATGCAAATAGCAAATAAAAAGATCGCTGAGATGCTCATTGTCTACTTGCCTTGTCATTTTGATTATGGGACAACTCCTGTATCATGTGCAAGGGGTACCCCATTGGCGGTTCTTTATGATAGATATGTACTTACAATGACAAGAGCTTACTCATGACTAAAGTTGAGTAGCATGAGGTTCGGTCTTTGTAAGTAAGGGGCATGAGATTTTGGCTTATAACTTGTCAAGCATATCCTCTTAGTTGTGTCACTTTAACCTTAACCACTTCAAGATTCTTATGATAGGGGCAATGAGAGCTGAAAGCTACAAGTACCATAATTATTGGAAGCTCTTTATGAGACTTGAATCCCTACTTCCTTTTACAAAAGGCCTTTCTTCCACCATTATTCATGCTTTTGTTTACCTTCCAAATTAAACTTGTTATGAGAAAACTAGTGATTAAAGCTCTCACGAACTTGATGGCACGCTTTACTTTACTTGCCTCTAATAAACTTGAACCATTGGGTCCTTCTTTTTTGCGTATATGCTTGCGCTTTATAAGTTGAAATTAGCAGAACCATGTACCATGGGGAACGCTTTCAACATTGCACTTGTACTTTGTACCCCGTTGATATCATGTTCTTTTGCTTACGGATCCCGGCGGTGTGAAATAAAAGTGGAACTTGTAAGATCATGGAGTTTGTATGTGTGTTAGAGAAACGCCTGGGCCGCTAGCCTAAGCCATGCCTAATCATGGTGGAAACTTGCAGCATCACCATAATGAGCACTCTATGAAGCATCCTCAATAAAAACCTATGCAAATAGCAAATAAAAAGATCGCTGAGATGCTCATTGTCTGCTTGCCTTGTCATTTTGATTATGGGAAAGCTCACGTATCATGTGCAAGGGGTACCCCGTTGGCGGTTCTTAATGATACACATGTACTTACAATGACAAGAGCTTACTCGTGACTGAAGTTGAGTAGCATGAGGATCGGTCTTCGTAAGTAAGGGGCATGAGATTTGGGTTTATAACTTGTCAAGCATATCATCTTAGTTGTGTCACTTTAACCTTAACCACTTCAAGATGCTTATGATAGGGGTAATGAGAGCTGAAAGCTAACAAGTACCATAATTTTTGGAAGCTCTTTATGAGACTTGAATCCCTACTTCCTTCTATGAAGGCCCTTTCTTTTACTTTTATGTTGAGTCTCCACCTTCTATCTTTATGCACTTACTTTGAGAGCATAGTGGCCATTCTTAGTTCTATGTGCATTGTCCCAAGACTTGTTGATTGATGCATAGCTTTGATATTGCTTGTTTTAAACTACTTGTATCTAGTCACTCTTATGAACTTTGAAGGTGTCCAATTGTAACTACCTCGGTGAATTACGCTCTTAGTTAATGCCTGGATGAACGAAAGTGGTTAAAATAGTACGGTGGGGCCCAGGGCCACTCACGGTAGACCTTTCGGCCGTCCTAACCACTTTCAGACAACGGGACAAGAACGAGCGGCGTAATCGGCAGGCGAAGGGATCAACTACATACACAAATGAGTATGTATGCAAGCCACATACAACAGTCCTCAGAGCCATTCCATCTAAAAGAAATAGAAATATAGCAACGCCATACGGCAAGATCTAAATGTCCTAGATAGGTATAATAATTTAGGATAGCTCCTCATACATCACACATCAGAGTATCAGGCGGAAGCGGAAAACAAGATCCGAGTACGGATAAGAAGCAAATCGGCATAAGATGCCCCATAAATAAACATATCCCGCCCACAGATCACACGGATCCCCGTTCCCGGAATCTCTACACCGAATGATCGTTGCCAACATCATCTGACTCTTCCACCCAGTATCCATCTTGCGAGTACACCTGTTCATCTGAATCAAACAATTTATCGTGTGAGACCCTAGGGGTACTCAGCAAGTCTTTATGCCACTAAAGGGGACACAACCTGGGGTGACGCAATTGCAGCAAAAGATAATACCTAACAATTCTACAGATACTCGCTAACCTTCCGCCTAACCACTGATAGACGGAAGTCCGTGAATTCAGAACAACAGTTATAACAGTATAATTAACAGATCCATCCTCCTCCTCGCTTACCAACGAGGAAGCGGACGAACAACCCCCATCATCCGTTGGTAGTTTTATTAACCATTCCATGAGTATTGCACTATTTACTAGTCAAGTACTTAGTCAAATTTAAAAGCGGTACTTTAATTATACTTTTCTATGATCGAGAAACTGCGCTCCAAGTCGTCCATAACCGCGGACACGGCTTTCAGAAAGATTTACCCTGCAGGGGTGCACGAAAAGCAACACACACTCGATCAACCTCGGAAAAACCAAATCAAAACCCAACGAGGCATTCTCGACAAAGCAATTACAGGATTCAGAAATATCTCAGGGGGCCACCCCATTAAGCTACCCGCAACGAAGTTGGCCGGCTCCGAGACGGACCCAAGGTTTGTGTGGACGGCGGTAAACGACTGGGAACCCGAAAATGTGACTGGGCTTGTCGATACAGCGAAAACGTGTCACGATCCAAAACAGTACAGGTGCTCCTCGCACAATCTTAATAAAGCAGTAACATGGCATAAGTACAGGATAGTAATAAAGCCCCAAACTAATTGTGGCCCCAAGAAATAAGAATGAATCAAGCTCTGGCTCAGGGGGATCCATAAGGCCTCCCGGATGTGGATAGTGCGAATAGTCAAGGAACAGGAATCAAGTACTCAGGGTCCTACGGGACACAAGTGAGCATGAAAAACCAAATAGCAGATATTGCTCACCGGTGCCTCTTTCATTAGTTATCCCATTACTACTCAGGTTATGTTGTTTAGGTACCTCGTTATTCCTCAGACACTCACATACCCTACTCATGTTTTTCTACGACTCGCATGGCTCAAACAACTCCTGTAGTAATGGCTCATAGGACCGGAACAAGCTTGGTGTGGTTTAAACGTAAAGGCCATGCAGTACTTGGGATTCAATTTAATGCAATCGCGACTCAATGATGCAAGAATAAGATAGAGGCAATAGGTACTGTATGTATGCAAGCATGTGGTAGTGCTTGCGTGGCAGCTCAGTTGAAGCGAGAGATGGATCTGGGTAATACTCCTGGGATTCCTGGTAATTCTCCTGCTGGGCGTCTATTCGAAGAAGAACCAAACAAACGAGGGCCAACATAAATAAGTGCACAAGCATATGAATTAAAATGCGACAAGCAACCAAGCATGCCATGATGAATGATGCACAATTTACATGGCATTCAAGTAGCATGGCAAAGGGTGAGGTGTGGATACAAGAGATAAAACATTTTATTATTCATTTAACCAAGTTTTATTGTCATAAACAGTTCAGATTTTAAATGACAACATGATGCATGCTTCAATTCAGAACAAGGACTGCATAATTAGAACGGGCTCGTCGCGCTGATCGATTTAGACATATTATTTGTCAAATTTGGAGTTATAAAACAAAAGTTATTAAATAAATAAGGAAAAGGGCATTTTATTGTAATTTTAATCATCTCGAAATTTTAAAGTGTTCAAACATTATTTTGAATGGAATATTTGAATTCCTCACATTTTTCTGATCCCAAAACATATATTATATGTATTATTTGGATTTGTATTTTTAAAATTATTTGAATCTGAAAAGAATTTGAATTTAAATCAATTTGTAAAAGGTTTAATTAAAAACAGACTCAGGAAAATACTTTTCTCACTCAGGCGAAATCAACCCCAGTCACTGACGGGTGGGCCTTGCGTTGACTGGGCCGCACGCGCGGAAAACCTTTTTTCACCGCGGGTTGGGCTAGCCACTGTGACTGCGGGGTGGACCAACTGGCGCAGGCCCACGTGACAGCGGTGAGGAAGACAGGGGCTGACAGGTGGGGCTGGAGCTGGAGCGCGGGTTGCGGCCGGGAAAAACAGAGGGGTTTTCTGCAAAAGGCTAGCGTGGCTGACTGGTGGGGTCGCTAGGAGCGCGGGTTGCGGGAATCAAAAAGGTGGGGGGCTTTCTGCAAATTTACCACGGCCCGGTTACTATTTTTCTTCCTCTCTGTCTGGCGGCAAGTGCGTGCGCGACGCGGAGCGGGGATTCGATCCCGGGTCACGGGAGTGCGCGCTGAGGGGGCTGACCGGTGCGGTAGGGCGAGGGGAGATGACAAGGAAGGGGCAGGGGCTTAGGTAAGCTTGCTGCGACGCGGGAAACCTGCAGACGGCGGCGAGCTCTGGCGCACGGCGGGCGTTCTCTGAAACGATCAGCGGCGCTAGGGCGGTATGGCGAGGAGGACCGTGTCAGAGGGGAGGAGATGCTCACCGGGGGCTCGACGGCGGGCTCGGATCGGCGCGAGGAGCGGCGGGGCGTCGAGATCGCTGGCGCCCAGATCTAGGGTTTGCTGCAGTCAGCGAGGTACTGGCGGTGCTGGGAAGCCCCTCGTCCAAGTCAGCGTGTACGGGGCGTCGTGGAGGAGCCTCCTCGAGCTTCCAGACCTCTTCCACGACGAGCACGGCGGCTGGAGCGAAGAGGAGCAGAGGGTGCTGGCGGCGACCGGCAGCGGGAGCTGTTGCCGGGGAGGAAGAAGGAGAAGAGGAGGGGCAGCTCGGGGCAGATCTGGGAGAGGCCAGAGAGGCGTGGGGAGGGAGGAAAAACGAGAGGAAGAGAGGAGGAAGGCAGGCGGGGCACGACAGAGATAAGGTGGCCCCGGTGCCACCTTTTCTCTCCTTTCTCCTCGAGCACGTGCTCGGCCGGCTGGGGCTAGACCTGGGGCTGCAGGTGGAGGCTGCAAGTGGGGTCGAGGACGAGAGAGGGCAGGTGGGGCTAGCTCGGCCAGTAGGGAAAGAAAGAGAGGAGAGGAAGTAGATCGGGCTAGGGTAGATGGTGGCCTCGGTTAGGGTTTAGCTAGGGCTAGGGTTAGCCGAGGTGGCTGAGTGTGGGCCAGGGAGAGGGTGGCCAGCAGCTAGGGAGAGAGGGGCTGGGCATGGAGGTCATGCTAGAGAGAGAGAGATGTGTGAGAGAGAGATGTAAAGTGGAGTTAGGGTTTAGAAGAATTTAGAGAGAGTAGCTAGGTTTGTTTTTATTAGGTTTTTAGATTGTTAAATCTTGTGCAAAAACCAACCCAAGTGGAGCATGATGAGTATTGGATTAACATGAGAAGAAGGTGAAAGGGAATTCCAAGAAAAGAAAAAGAAAGAAAAAGATGGATTAGGCCTCATATGGTTCATGCATGGAGAAATAAAATTAGAGGAAAAAGAGATGGAGGAGACTATGAGGATGGTGTAATAGTGGAAGATGGTTTTTCCTAGATAGGATCCACTAAAGCCAAAGAAAAACCAATGGAGGAAAAAGGTGGTGGAGAAGCTTGCATGGCCCATGCAAAAATAATAATGCCATTATTTATTTTGTGACAACAATAATAATATGATGGCATTATTCTTATGCATTTCCAAGGAATGGAATAAGCCCAAGCAAAAGAATTTAATGGACTAGATCCACCCTATTGCCCATGAGCTAGGTAAAAACCAAAATAAAAACAAACAAGCTCATGGTCTAGTAGGATGGTGGAGTTATAAAGTGGTGGAAGAGAAAGGTGGTGGAATGGAAATAAAAGATATGCCCCCAACTCAACTTGGGCATTTGAACAATATATCAATAGCCAAATACAATATCAAGAGGCAAATACAATTAATAATGCATGTGAGAGAAGAACCAAAAGAAAAGGAGTTTTATATGATGCTCAAATGCAAGGTGGCATGATGACATGAGCATGATATAATTATGATGCAACAATAATATCTATGGAGTAGCCAATATCTTACTAGGACAAGTAGCATTACAATTGTTAGACAATTGGGGTGCTACACCTATGCATTTATGTTTTGCTACTCCATGAGGGACAAGCTGAATACCATTATGCTATGTTTTCTTTATGTGAAACAAACAAACATCTTGCAAAGTATTGTTATTCATGAATCTTTTGTTTTTACCCTTTCATGAATCTTTTGTTTGTACCCTTTCATGTTGCTAGAACTTTATCTTTCATGTTATGATTGAAGTACTATGATCCCAGCTTTGAATGTTTTGCAAATACTTTGATCAAGTTTATGATGGTGCATGTCACCTCAAAAATTATTCTTTCTTTTTATCACTTACCTACTCAAGGACGAGCATGAGTTAAGCTTGGGGATGTTGATACATTGCAAATGTATCTATAATTTTTGATGTTCCATGCTTGGTTTTATCTACTTTCTTATGTTTTGTCCACACTTTGGAGTCCTTTTCATATGATTTCTTAGACTAACCTATTAACAAGAGCCACAGTGCCAGCTGCATGTTTTATGATGTTTTTGGTTCCAGGAAGTCAGAAAATGAATATTCTCGGAATTGGACGGGACAAAAGCCAAAGTCAGTTTTTCACCAAGGGACACACGGAGCCAGAATACAAGACGGAGAGGCGCCAGGGGGCGGGCACACCACCTGGCCGCGCGGCCAGGCCTGGCCCGCGCCAGGGGGTGGTGTGGCCAGCCCAGGAACCCCCTCAGCCTCCCCTTCCGACTATAAGATGCCTCCGATACAGAAACCCTAAGTACCCAATCAAAAATTCCACGAAAGAGTTTGTAGCCGCCGTCGTCACCATACCTAGATCGGGAGGGATCTGAAGCTCTTCCGGCACCCTGCAGGAGAGAGGATTTCACCCTAGAGGCCTTCTTCATCATCATGCAAACCTCCGGTGTGATGCGTGAGTAGTTCATCTCTAGACTACGGGTCCATGTAGTAGCTAGATGGCTGGTTCTCCTCCTTTGTGTTATCATGTTTAGATCTTGTGAGCCCCGTTCATGATCAAGATCATCTATTTGTAATTCTGCATGTTGTGTTTGTGGTGATCCGATGGATATTGAGATGCTATTTCAAATTGATTATTGATTCTATCATGTCTTTGTTATTTGTTCAAGATTTTAGGTTTTAGGATTTTCGGGTTTAGGGTTGTTTCGCGTTTTAGGCATTAGGGTTGTTTAGGGTTTTCGGGTTAAGGGAATTTTCAATAATAATGTTCAAGCTTTATATATGCTTATATTCATGGAATAGAATGACGTTATCATAATTTAATGAAAGTATCTCAAATTTTGATCTATAAGTGCATGATACCTGCTTGCTCAGGGTTTAGGGAATTTTCAATAATGTTCAAGCTTTATGCTTATATTAGTGGAACAAAATGGAATTACCGCAATTTAATTTAGGAGGCAGCGTGAGTGACAACAATATATATATAGGTAAACCAGAAGACCAAGGTCATGGCCATATATTTGCCATAGTTTATAATAACCTGTCCATATTTGGTATAATAGTGCATATTGGCATTTCAAATATTGTTTGCAAAGGAAGCTTCCAAATTCGAAGTTATTTTCAATTTTCCAAGTGACAACAATGGCTTTTGTCATGAAGCAACTACAAAATATGGCTCAAAATCCCATGACCCCAATTTCCACACAAAGTATAACCAAGGTTTTAGGGTTTAGGGTTTTATGGTTTAAGGGTTTAGGGTTTAGGATTTTAGTGTTTTAGGGTTTAGGGGTTTAGGGTTTAGGGAATTTTCCATAATGGTCAAGCTTTATGCTTATGTTCATGGAGTAGTATGGAGTTAGTGCAATTTAACGAAAGTATCTCAAATTTTAATGTATAAGTGCCTGATACCTAGTTGGTTAGGGTTTAGGGGTTGAGGGTTTAGGGTTTAAGTTTTAGGGGTTTAGGGTTTAGGAAATTTTGAATAATGTGCGAGCTTTATGCTTATATTCGTGGAATAGAATGGTGTTAGCGCAATTTAATGAAAGTATCTCAATTTTGATCTACAAGTGCATGATACCTGCTTGGTCATGGTTTAGTTGTTGAGGGTTTAGGGTTTTAGGATTTATAGTTTAGATTTTAGGGGTTTAGGGTTTAGGGAATTTTCAATAGTGTTCAAGCTTTATGATTATATTCGTGGAATAGAATAGCGTTAGCACAATTTAATGCAAGTATCACAAATTTTGATCTATAAGGTCATGATACTTGCTTGGTCAGGGTTTTGGGGTTGATGGTTTAGGTTTTAGGGGTTAAGGGTTTAGGGTTTAGGGTTTAGGGAATTTTCAATAATGTTGAAGCTTTATGCTTATATTCGTGTAATAGAATGGCGTTACCGCAATTTAATGAAAGTATCTCAAATTTTGATCTAAAGTGCATGGTATCTGCTTGGTCGGGTTTAGGGGATTAGGGTTTAGGTTTTAGGGGTTTAGGGTTTAGGGGATTTTCAATAATGTTGAAACTTTATGGTTATATTCATGGAATAGAACGGCGTTACCACAATTTAATGAAACTATCTCAAATTTTGATCTATAAGTGCATGATACCTACTTGGTCAGGGTTTAGGGGTTTATGGTTTAGGTTTTAGGGGTTTAGGGTTTAGGGGATTTTCAATAAAGTTCAAACTTTATGGTTATATTCATGGAATAGAATGGAATTACTACAATTTAATGAAAGTATCTCAAATGTTGATCTATAAGTGCATGATACCTTCTTGGTCATAATTTTTGTTAAATCCATTTGAAGGTACCCAAGTATTAAAACAAGGGAGAAACACCAACACTTCCGCAAGATTTAGGCATTGTTTGGTTGGGCTTTAGTTCTGGCTTTTGATTTTTGGCTTATAAGCCACAAAGGTGTTTTTGGCTTTGGCTTTTAGCTTTTACCCTGACATAGTTGAATGATAGTATAAGCCAAAATCCAAAATCGAAAGTGGCTTATAAATAAAGATAAAAGATAGATAAGCTAACCAAACTACCCCTCAACTTGTTGATATGAATGCTAATGCTGCCAAATTTGGGACCTTTTGAAAGAAAAATCCAAGGAAAATATATAAATTTAAGCAATGTCTTTATTTTGTAGAGTATCTTGCTCTGTGCACTACATAGTTTCCATGAAAAAGTATGTTAAAACTTTACAACTTTTGAAGAAACTTGTTTCACAATAGGGAGAACCAAGTATGAACATTCATGGCTTTCAAACCAGATGACCAAGGTCATGGCAATATGTTTGCCATCGTTTATGATAATGTGTCCATGTTTGGTAGATCGGTGCATAACTGCATATTAGCATTTCAAATAATGTTTACAAAGGATGCTTCCAAATTCGAAGTTATTTTAAATTGTCCAAGTGACAACAATGGTTCAGTTGTGAAGCAACTACAAAGACTATATATGGCTCAAAATCCCAATGCCCCAATTTTCTCACAAAGTACAAAATATTTGATGGATAATGCTAAGTTTCATTAATTTTCAAGCTTCTAAGCTAGTTTCACCAATTTTAACGAGTTAATCTCGGTTTATCGAAAAATGTTTGAATTTTGTACTTCAAATGATGGGAATCTCTACTTCCCGTATTTCTAGGTCACTTGCCAATGGGGTAATGCAAATGGGAGAATGCAAATTTACCACCTATATCCCTCTATTATTGTAGTGATCCTCGGGTTCTTGTTTCTGGAGCAAGGATAGAAGAGGAATTTTGCATTCTAAAAAAATGTGAAGTATGTTTGAATGGATGCGCAGGATATTTGAATGGATGCGTGCGATGTTTGGGCATTGTACCAAAATTTTAGGTCGAATCTTCTAACATACGCTACTCCGACATGGGCCGCTCAGATGCGTTGTCACCATCTAGACCCACATGCTAGTGAGAGTTGCTTTCCAATGTTTAAATGAGTTTATAGGCATTTGCTAAAATTCTTAAACAATTCAAGGCTTTCGGAAAGATGACCATCATTCAAAAAAAGGTGACCAAGGTCATGACCATAGTTTATGATAACGTGTCCGCATTCGGTAGATCGGTGCATCTTGGCAAATTAACCAATATGTCTAGTTCCAAATTTGAAGTTTGTTTTCGAATTTCCAAGTGACAACAATGTGTTTTGTTGTGAAGCAACTACAAAGATGCTGGCTCAAAATGCCACCGCCCCTATTTTTCACACAAACTATAACCTTTTAATTTATAACGCCCTTTCAAGCTTCCAAGCAAAATCTATGCAATAAATTGATTTTTGGGGTTGGATGTTTGAATGGCTGGGCGGGATTTTTGAATGGATGCATGGGATATTTCGGTGCTCTGCGGAAATTTTGAAGTTGAAGCTTCTAAGGTGCACTACTCCCACTTGGGGATGATGTCCCCGTCCGATAGACCCATACACGTGTATGCTTTCTAGCATTTAATGAGTTTATAGACATCTGTCGAAATTAATGAACATTCAATGCTTTCTAACAAGATGACCAAGGTCACATCCATAGTTTTTGATACCGTGTCCATGTTTTGTACTCCGTACATTGATGCATGTTGGCCAATCAAGCTTTGCTTACAAAGGGAGAATCTAAATTTGATTTTTTTATTTTTCCAAGTGATAACAGCATTTTTGGTTGTGAATAAACTACAAAGATTATTGATCAATATGCCATCATGCCAATTGTCACACAGAGTAACGTGTTTAATGGATACATCCATTCAATCTTACTGGCTAAATTCTTGCAATAAATTAACATTATGGTAATTTACCAAAAACATTTCAATTTTTTGTTCTACATGTGCGAGATATATATTGCTCTTGATTTGTTTTAAAAAAAATCACTTGAAGGTACCCAAGTAGTCAAATACTGGGAGAACCACCGAGAGTTCTGCAAGATTCAACTTCCTGACATGAATGGTATGCCTCCAAATTTTTGTTAATTTTGTAAGAAACACAATAAAACTAAATATAAATCAAAAGCAAGCATTCCTGATAACATGTCAAACTTTTGGTACGATAGTGCATATCGGCATTTCAAGCATTGTCTACAAAGGAAACTTCCAAATTTGAAGTTATTTTCAGTTTTCAAAGTGACACCAATGTATTTTATGAAGCAACTACAAGGTATATGGCTAAAATGACACCACTATAACTTATTTAATTGATATTACCTTGGTTTAATTTTTTTTCAAGTTTCCTAGCTATATATTCATGCAATAATTTGGCTTTATGACAATTTGCTGAAAGTATCTCAAAATTAGAACTACAAGTGCGTTATAGCTCGGTCACATGCCTTTTAAACCATTTTAAGATTCCTGAGTACAATATATGGGATAACCACCAAGAGTTTTGGAAGATTAAACATCTCGATTTGAAAACTATTGTAGCAAAATTTGGCCCCTTTTTGAAAATTTAGGGATGAAATTGAAATAAAACCATTCATCCGCAAAGTACAATGCTATGTGCATTAGTTTCCATGGTAAAATATAAACTTGTATTTTGACAAATTTTTGAAAAACTTTCTTCCCAATGTGGCGTACGATATATGAAAATTCATGAATTTCAAACGATACCAAGGTCATGGACATATATTCGACATAGTTTATGATAACTTGTTCATATTAGGTAGGTTAGTGCATATTAGCATTTCAAACATTGTGTACAAAGGAGCTTCCAAAATTGAAGTTATTTTGAACTTTTCAAGTGACAACAATGGCTTTTTTGTGAAGCAACTACAAAGAATATGACTCAGAATGCCACCTTCCCAAATTTCATACAAATTAATACATATATTTAACGAACAATGCACGAGTTTCATAAATTTTCAAGTTTCCATGCTGATTTTGCCACTTTAACTAGTTTATCTCGGTTTAGCAAAAATTGGTCAATTTTGATCTATGGTCACTGACAGGTGGGCCACATATATGGTGGCTCCCAAAAGCAGGGTAGGTCATAATTTCCAAAGTTATCCCGCCCCACCCCTTTGCGTTGTATAATAACATCCACCCTCCACCGCCTAGACCTTCAACCCCTTGTCCACAAAACAGACGCGCTCACCGCCGCTCCTCATCCCCACCATGTGTGCGAAGAAGCTTTCACTACCCGCCAGTCTTCTTTAGATGCACCGGTGATCACGTCGGTCCACGGTAGTCGTACTATCGCTAGCTCAATCTGGTTGGCATCTTATTGCACTTTCACCCGATCTGTATCCTCAAATACGTATAATTTGTCCTCAATCTGCATGGTCATAGTTGATTATGTGCTCGACCTGTGTTCTTAAGTACCTTCGCTGATTTTTTTGTTAATATGTTTGCTGAAATACATAGGCATATATAGTTTTTGTACTCCATCTTTATATTGCTTGCTTTTCTTTTAAATAAGAACCAATCGTGTATGTCATAATTAAATAGATGGAGAAATTTTAGATAGAGGTTGCTCCATTAAGCAGCGCTAAACATATCTTTGGTGTTCTACAATTTATGGAGTTTATTAGAGCTTAGTATGACAACTCAAAAGTACATTTCCCTTACCGCTTGTGTGTGAATCATAGGGTGTTGCCTCAAAGTATAGTGGAAGACCATATTTTTATATCTACGCGCATATGTTAGATGGGTATTTCATGGTGAACCATATGGTCCTCCATATGAACCAAGGGAACCACATCTTTATCATCAAGATCAAGTAGGGGAAGCAGATGTTGATCATCTAGATCAATTGATAGAGGTAGCTCCTAAGTATCTAGATCAACTTGGAGAAGGGAGAGGAGAGAAAAAGTGCAAGTTACATGAAAAGGGTTTCGCTTCAGGTACTTCCGCTATGCTAGATGACAAGGTATATTTGTAGAATGACAAATGTTCAGGTTGTGTGTCTTTGATGTTTCTCTATAAATGTATCTATTAATCTACTAATCGTAGAAGCAGACAACCGAAGAGGACTTTGATGGTAATGATGATGACCTATTCATTGATGTGCCTGCACCTGAGGCTATGGATAGGGTACACTGCCTCTGCATGGAGCTGGTGTAGGGTTGTTGATCATCAGGGTGTACTTTTGGTGTTGTCTGGGTAGTATCATGACCACTAGACCAACTGTAAAACTCTTGGGGTGCACCTAAGATCTCTATAAATATATGTAGAGTTATCCCATGATATTGGTTTGCTACTGTTGTAGTACTGTAATATAGAGCTAACTTATGATTTCTAGGCCTTTGATAGTAGAACTGTAATTCGAAACTATTTCGTATATTAGTATGTGTGTGTGTGTGTGTTTCTACTCTGAAATTCTAGCTTATGCTTTTATCGGTTACCAAATGGTTTTGAGGCATCCAGTGCTGGTGCCCTATGCGGCAACTACCGCCTTATTATCCTCTGCTAGCCCTTCCCCTCCATCAATGCTCCGTGAGTCGAATCAGCAAGAGGATATATAAGTTGGGATCAACTTGATTCAAAGAGGGGCGATTTTCTTGGTCCTGGGAGAGGAACACAGGAGAAGTAGCATGAAGGGAAGGAGGTTGGCTTGGTCAATTCTTTATTTCACCAGCTTTAACTCACCCCCTTGATGTGGGTCCCGTTTTAACTCACCCCCTTGATGTGGGTCTTGCTTTAACTCATCCCCTAAAACACCTATAGGCCACCACGTGAAAGCTAGGTACTGAAAATTCAGAAATTGCTCGGGAAACTGTTCCCGTCACCGTCACTTAAAAATATTACTGTAGAAAATAAGTGTACTATCCTACTACTACTAACCCATTGCCCATGCCCTTCTACCAACCAGATCTACCACTAGCTAGCTCCCACCTAGCAAGCAAGTGTCGGAACTGGTGGAACCATTTATTTTCCCAATTTTCTCCGATTGGGGAGATCTTGTTGAGATAGGTGGGTGCCTTTTCATCTCGAAATTCGGCTTTGTTTCCTTACGATTGGGACATTGGAGGTACTACTAGTATTCAGTATGCTTTGATTGTGGAGTTCTTACTTCTCAGATTGATGGGGTGGTTATTGCTCACCACAGAATCACCTAATCAAGGTATTTCCCTCCTCTGCTCTGATCGATTGGGTCATTGGAGTGGGGGTGGCAGTGGGGTAGGTTGGGTGGGGGCGTGGGAGGGGTGGGTTGGGTGGGGGTGGGGATACTGATTTTGTATGGATTCAGGATCAGGGCATGGTCACCGTTGTTCTGATTGGGGCATTTGGTCGGGTTCGATTTCAGTGTTCTTCACTTTTGTAACCTTTAATTTCTACTCGTAATGTGCAATGGATTTTGTGTTAGATTCTGTATGGAGAACTATGGGTCAGTGGCGCGCATGGTCACTACAGACAGGGATGGTCCCATTAGTTCCCTTACCTAAAAAAGGTATTGTAGCAGTATATTTGTTGCGTTCTTCCATTCTTTCCCATGCTCTGCAACCTGGATGTATCCCTATGCTAAAAGTTGTCTATGTCTGCATCCTATTTTTGTGGAAGCCTTTGTGACATCATCTTCTTCTTTATTTACTATATCACGGTGGTACATAACTGCGAACATGCGGTGCTCCAGGTGTGACAAATAGGATGATACTCCCACATGCCGCAGGATCCGGCCAGTACCACTACTCACCAAACAAGTGCAAGGACACTGCCCAACTGGGAGGGCCCAGCTTAAAGATAAGGGTATTTTTCCTTAATCGACTAACCATGGTACAGTCTGATTTAATTATTATCCGCTTGGTGTCATGCATGCTTATCATATGTTCCAAAACATATGTGATTTTATTAATTCTAGCACTGTGTTTATATGAATCCAGATTTGGATCTGTCTGACTGTCTCATACAATCATATATGACTACTATGTACTATATTGAACTGTTGAGCTATGTTTTTATTTATGCAGATTGAAGGTGCTGTTGTGGAGGCTAAGGCTATTGTAGAGGCTAGTAGATTGTTGATGTCCCCACCAAAAGCGGACATCATATGCACGACTAAGAAGTGCAAACATAGTACCCAGGTGGACAGTGACCTCGCTAAGAAGTGGGTATAATTTAGAAATCCACAATTTCACATGTTATGATTTTATGTGTTATTGTTATCAGCTATATATTTATGCTCACCAGAAGTTCACAAACATCAAATCGGTTTGCTTTACAGGCAATGATGTCTGATATTATTAGAGTTACATGCTCTTTACATAATTTAACCTTTTCACTTAATTTCATTCAGTACCATGCATTAGCTACTCAACCCTTTCTTCTACTATCCTCTTGTCAAGCTTGTGGATTGAAAGGGGGGATGCCCTTCCAAAGCCAGAGGGAATAAAAATGGTGCATGGCCACCCTTCGCACAGGGTACCCATGGTATGGATTCCAAGTGGTTTAGAACACGACTTGATGTAAGATCTTGTATCTCACTTTTCTTGTAGTGGTCTTACTTCTCCATCAATTTTTTCATGAAGGCTATAACTTGTGTCGCTCGCCCCATTATAAACAAGTTGTTTGGAAACGACAAGTTTCTAACTCTGTGTAGCGAGGGCCCTAAAGGCATGCGGCAACTATATGATGTGGATGTCTCCCAGACGATGGCCACCACCTATTTGGGCGTGAGAATGGTCTGAAGCAGTGGACAAGGTAGCATTCAATTTTATCAAGCCTGGGCAGATACTTGCAAGCCATCGTATACCTGTTGACCTAAGGACCAAGAATAGAGGTAGTACTAATTGATTTGCTTCTGTAATCATCACAACCTCTAATTACTTTCTTGCGACTAACTGTTCTACACCATTGTGTTTACTCATCATATGACTCTGACCACTTCTGCATTCTGCTTCCCCTTTCGTACCCCTAGAAGGGTGCCAACATCAAGCTGCTGGCACCGGCACCGACCCCAGTTCCTGCATCGACACCTATTGACCTAAGTAGGAGAAATGATAGAGGTAGTAACTTAATTTTCTTGTATACTCTGATCAATGTCTAGGAGTAACTGTTATATAAGAAACCATTTTGCCTGTACATATCACATATGTCTCTCTAACCACTCCTGCAGTCCCCTAACCGGCACCGGTCCTAGTTCCTGCTCTGGCACCTATTAACCTAAGGAGAAAGAATGGAGGTAGTAATTTAATTACCTTGTATACTCATCATATCCTCTGATCACTATCTTGTGAGTAACTATTGTATAAGAGGCCATTTTATTGTACACATCTCATATGCCTCTACTACCCCTGCAGTCAGCTTACCTACCCCTTAGAATAAATCTAGCATCAAGTTGCTAGCGCCAGCACTGGTTCTGGTTCCTGTTCTAGACCCTCTACAATTAACTGCATAAGCACCATCTCCTACACCAGCACTATCCCCAGCACAGGCAACGACACCATCTCCTACACCCATCCTTGTTCCTGCACCAGCACCAGCTACTGAACTAGCCCCAGCATAAGCACCGACACAGGCTCCTTTATCAGCCCTGGCAGTGCCTTGTCTTCTCAAGTTTCACATGATTCACTGCATTGCTCTTATTAATTATGTGTCTATCTCTTGCTTTGACTCAAAAATTGCCTAAGAGTGCCACAAAGAAATTCTAGGCCAGAAAAAAGGGCACAATAGTCTTCAAGATGTAGAGAGAAGAAGTGCAAATCGAGGAACGCTATGCCATTAACTGGACTGATGGGCACTTGACATCTACTTCTAGGTGGATCAAGTTCTAGAAAGCAGCCAAACTTACCATTGGATGAATGGTCAAGGTTGATGTATCTCGCTGCCATGAATGTCACATGTTGTTCATGACGTTCCTAGCTGTCTAGCTCTTTGGTCGCATGCTACTGTAATTAATTATGTGGTTGTCTTATCTCCATTGATCATATATGGGTGCTAAAACTATGATGACCTTTTGTTGGATTGCAGCTATTACTAGTACGTACTTGTATGGTATATCTGTATCTATATGAAGGTTCCCTATATGACCAACTATTATGACAATAATTGTGTTCCATCTTAATTTGCGAGGAGGAGGGTATGCACACAAAAGCAGATTTAATTATCAGTTTTGCTTGCTCTAATGATCGAGTGTCTTTGTAGAAAAGGGCAAACTGATCATGTGACATGGTTTTTAGAGCTGAAACAAGAACTAGTTCTATCTATACTGCTATTGAATTTCAGTGTCTGTATTGCTAAATCAGTCACTTTGAAATGCTGCTGAATTGGTCAAGTGCTACTGAATATGAACTAGCAATCTATCGATATTTTTATGTCTTATTCTGTACTCCTGAATCTTTCAAATGCTACTGAGTTTGTCAAAAGTTCTGTCATTGCTGATGGGATGCTTGCACTAGAGCTTTTGCCCGTGCGTCATCGGAACCGTTGGATGTGTTTTGAACAGAGATGAGAGGGTAAAGATACAACGTGATTTCACCAAGTGAAGTCATTGGATACCAGTCTAGTTTTGGTGCACGCGATGTGTGTCACTGGTTCTTTAGATTTTTTACATGAATATCTGTCAAAGAAACTATCGCTTTTCTTCCTCCCTCGGTGAGGTCTGTGTTTGAATCCGGTCGAGCCACAACCCAGTGAAATTTGAGATAGGAGCCCATGGACCATAGCCCAAAACTTTTTAATTTGGCCTTTTTTGCGTTGCCCCCCACCTCTAAAAAAACTCTGTCTACCCATGTTTTTAAGAAACTAATCCATTATGTGGCATTTTATAAATTTAGGTTCCAGTAGCATTGCCCTTTTATTTTAAGAGAGATAAACATGGACACGCAAAATCTTTCTAAGAAGACTAATACATAAGTTATAGGTACTATAAAGCTTTTAATGATAATTTTCATCTAATTTCTTTGGTGTAGTGGCAACGCATATGGTTTATATGTGTTGAAGTCTTGAGTTCAAATCCTCTGTGCTTGACATATATTTACTTCGGTTTACATTTTTTTCTTGTAGCAATATTGCTTTACGGAGAGGCAGACACCACGGACCCACCAGCCTGCAGCATCCCTCGAGTTTAAAGGGCGGGTTTAAAAAATAAGTTAAGTACTTGTATAGAGAGGCTAGCAGCAGGGACCCAATAGGCAGAACATACAAGGCTACATCAGGGACCCATAAGGCAGAACATACCAGAGAGGCTGATATGGGGGCCCCGATAGCAAGACCATACATGGCTACCGCATTGAGCAACGTTGGCAAGGTCAAAACAAAGGACATAACTGAAAAAAGTCCATCATACACACGTTTCATTTATAGAGAGAGTAGCATGTGGGACCCACCAGCAAGACCTTATACATGTGCTGCATTGAGCAACATTGCCAAGTTTCAAACAAGGAGGTGCGAGTGAGAAAAAAGTCCAGCATGCACACATTTCTTCTAATGAGAGCCTAACATGAGGGACCCAGTAGCCTAAAAAATGGCCGATGTAGCGAGAAATGTTATCAAGTTCGAAACACGGAGGCACGAGCGAAGAAAAAAGTCAATCATACAACCAATTCTTCTAATGAGAGGCTGACACGTGGGACCCAACAGCGTGACCAAACAGAAGATTCTCGAGCAACGCTATCAAGTTCAGACCAGGGAAGCGCGAGAGAAAATTTTCCCATCATACACACGATTCTTCTAATGAGAGGCTGACATAGGGAACCTATCAGCCTGAATGAACGATTGATGCAGCGAGCAACGTTATCAAGTTCGGAGCATGGAGGCACGACCGAGGAAGAAATTCCATCATACACACGTTTCTTCTAGTGAGAGGATGACATATGGGACCCAGTAGCATGATTAAATGGTAGATGCATCGAGCAGCGCTATCAAGTTCGAAACAGGGTACCGTGAGCAAAGAATTTTTTTCCATCATACACACAATTCTTCTAACGAGAGAATGACATGGGGGACCCAACAACGTGTCTAAACGGCAGATAGATCGAGCCATGTTATCGAGTTCAAATCAGGGAGGCACGACCGAGGAAAAATATTCCATCATGCACATGTTTCTTCTAATGAGAGGATGACATGTAGGACCCAACAGCCTTATTAAACGGTAGATGCATCGAGCAACGCTATCAAGTTTGAAATAGGGTTGTGCGAGCGAAGGAAAAAAATCCATCATACACATGATTCTTCTAATGAGAGGCTGACATGCGGGACCCAGTAGCCTGACTAAACGAAGATGCATCAAGCAACGTTCTCGAGTTCAAATCTGGGAGGCACAACCGAAAAGTATGGTCTGCTAGATACATGACATCCAGGACCCACACGCCTCAAAAGACTTCGGTGAGTAAAAATCACGCAAGGAATCGAAAATCTTGCTTCTGTCACGCGCTAGTCGAGATTCATCCATGTTTTTAGCGGTTTCATCATAGTAGAGGGCCACGAAACCGGAAAAAAAAAATTCCATCGGCCACGGTCGAGAGAAGAAATTCTTTGTGGAAAACATGCCTTCTATGATGCTCGACGAATAAAATCACTGCGGATGGACACTTTTCTTGTAGTGAGTTCAAGACGATCCATATCAAAGAGATCATATGCTTGAAGCTTGTCATCCTTGTGATGATCATGGACATGTGAATACATGTCCAAAGAAGTGCCTCTCCTATAGTGGAGTATGGGGAATTCTATGAGTCTTCATCAAGGAAAGCATGAGAAAGGGAAATCAAGAAAGGTGTTCCAACATGACGAGGACAAGATCGTCACCATCTAGCCCAAGTGGAATGCGTGTAACTACCTCGGTGAATTACGCTCTTAGTGACATGCCTGGATGAACGAAAGTGGTTAAAATAGTACGGTGGGGCCCAGGGCCACTCACGGTAGACCTTTCGGCCGTCCTAACCACTTTCAGACATCGGGACAAGAACGAGCGGCGTAATCGGCAGGCGAAGGGATCAACTACATACACAAATGAGTATGTATGCAAGCCACATACAACAGTCCTCAGAGCCATTCCATCTAAAAGAAATAGAAATATTGCAACGCCATACGGCAAGATTCAAATATCCTAGGTAGAGATAATAATTTAGGATAGCTCCTCATACAACACACCTCAGAGTATCAGGCGGAAGCGGAAAACAAGATCCGAGTACGGACAAGAAGCACATCGGCATAAGATGCCCCATAAATAAACACATCCCGCCCACAGATCTCATGGATCCCCGTTCCCGGAATCTCTACACCGAATGATCATTGCCAACATCATCTGTCTCTTCCACCTAGTATCCATCTTGCGAGTACACCTGTTCATCTGAACCAAACAATTTATCGTGTGAGACCCTAGGGGTACTCAGCAAGTCTTTATGCCGCTAAAGGGGACACAACCTAGGGTGACGCAATTGCAGCAACAGATAATACCTAACAATTCTACAGATACTCGCTAACCATCCGCCTAACCAATGATAGACGAATGTCCGTTAATTAAGAACAACAGTTATAACAGTATAATTAACAGATCCATCCTCCTCCTCGCTTACCAACGAGGAAGCGGACGAACAACCCCCAGCATCCGTTGGCAGTTTTATTAACCATTCCATGAGTATTGCACTATTTACTAGTCAAGTACTTAGTCAAATTAAAAGCGGTACTTTAGTTATACTTGTCTATGATCGAGAAACTGTGCTCCAAGTCGTCCATAACCGCGGACACGGCTTTCAGAAAGGTTTACCCTGCAGGGGTGCACGAATAGCAACACACACTCGATCAACCTCGGAAAAACCAAATCAAAACCAACGAGGCATTCACGACAAAGCAATCACAGGATTCAGAAATATTTCAGGGGGGCACCCCATTAAGCTACCCGCAACGAAGTTGCCGAGACGGACCCAAGGTTTGCGTCAATGGCTGTAAACGACTGGGAACCCGAAAGTGTGACTGGGCTTGTCGATACCGCAAAAACACTCCGCATCCAAAACAGTACAGGTGCTCCATGCACAATCTTAATAAAACAGTAAAGCATGGCATAAGTACAGGATAGTAACAAAGCCCCAAACTACTTTGTGGCCCCAAGAAATAAGAATGAATCACGCTCTGGCTCAGGGGGGTCCATAAGGCCTCCCGGATGTGGATAGTGCGAATAAACAAGGAACAGGAATCAAGTACTCGGGGTCCTACGGGACACAAGTGAGCATGAAAAACCAAATAGCAGATATTGCTCACCGGTGCCTCTTTCATTAGTTATCCCATTACTACTCAGGTTATGTTGTTTAGGTACCTCATTGTTCATCAGACACTCACATACAGTACACATGTTTTTCTATGACCCGCATGGCTCAAACAACTCCTGTGGTAATGGCTCATGGGATGGAGGAACAAGCTTTGGTGGGGTTTCAAAGTAAAGGCTATGCAGTACTTGGGATTCAATTTAATGCAACGCGACTCAATGATGCAAGAATAAGATAGAGGAAATAGGTTCTATATGTATGCAAGCATGAGGTAGTGCTTGCCTGGCAGTTCAGTTGAAGCGAGAGATGGATCTGAGTAGTACTCCTGTGATTCCTGGTAATTCTCCTGCTGGGCGTCTATTCGAAGAAGAACCAAACAAACAAGGGCCAACATAAATAAAGTGCATAATCATTTGAATTAAAATGCGACAAGCAAACAAGCATGCCATGATGAATGATGCACAATTTACATGGCATTAAAGTAGCATGGCAAAGGTGAGGTGTGGATACAAGAAATAAAGCATTTTATTATTTATTTGGTCCAATTTTATTGTCATAAACAGTTCAGATTTGTAAGAATGACATGATGCATGCTTCAATTTAGAACAAGGACTACATAGATAGAACGGGCTCGTCGCGCTGATCGATTTAGACATATTATTTGCCCAATTTGGAGTTATAGAATTAAAGTTATTAATTTATCAAGAAAAGGGCATTTTATTGTAATTTTAATCATCTCGAAATTTTAAAGTGCTCAAACAATAATTTGAAGGTCATATTTGAATTCCTCACATTTTTCTGATTCCAAAACATATATTATTTGTATTATTTGGATTTGTATTTTAAAAGTTATTTAAATCTGATTTGAAAATTTGAATTTAAACAATTTCTGAGAAAATTATTTAAACAGAAAACAGAAAAGCGTTTTACACTTAGGCCAACCTAGCCACAGTCACCGACAGGTGGGCCAGCTGCTGGCGGGGCACGGGCGCGCGGAAATTCTTTTCTCACCGGGGCTCTGGCTAGCCCATGCGATTGACAAGCGGGACCAGCGGCTACGGCCCACGTGCCAGTGGTGGGTAACCCGCAGAGGCTAACAGGTGGGGAGCGGCTGGAGCGCGGGTGGGTTATCCTAAACGGCAGGGGCATTTCTGTAAGATACGCGAGAGGCTGACTGGTGGGGCTAGCGAGGAGCGCGGGTGGAGCCGGCAAAAGCCGCAGGGGGTTAAGCACAAAAAGGGCCACGGGCACTGTTTCTCTTCTTGTTCTCTGACGGACTGACGGAACGCACGGCGCGGCGCAGCGGGGATTCGATCCCGCGACCTTGCGCGTGCGAGCGGCGGTGGCTACCGCTGGGGTGGCTTGTGGTAGTTGGAGGAACGGGATCGCGCGGCTAGATAGGGTTCCCGCGTTGCACAGTGAGAAGGCGACGATGAACCCGCCGTGCGCAGAGGGCGTTCGGCACGACATCCGGCGAGACTAGGAAGCGGCGGTGAGATATAAGATGTCTGGGAGGATCATGGGCGCACCGCGGGGTTGTCGGTGGGGTCGGCTCGGGCAGGGAAGTGGCCGATCAGCAAGGATGCAGGAGCTCCGGCGACCTAGGGTTTCGGGGGAGCGGCGAGGATCTGGCGGTCCTGGTGGCCTTCTCCTCCTCGCTGGGCCAGTCAAGGTGGAGCAGTGGTACCTCCTTGGTCTTCCAGACCACCTCCACGACGCGCACGCCGGCCGGAACGACGAGACGCAGAGGTAGACGGCGGCGACTGGCGGCGAGATCTGGCGACGGTGAAGAGGGAGGGAAGGTGCGACAGAGCTTGGGTGGATCTGGGTGATGTAGAAGAGATGTGGGGGATGAGGACAACGCGAGGGAGAGAGAGGAGAGGCTGGTGGGCACGGGGTAGGGAAAAGTGGCTTCGGCCCTTTTTCCTTCTCCTCGATCACGTGGTCGAGCTGGGGCTCGAGTTGGCAGGGAGAGAGGCTGCAGGTGGGAACGGCGTGGTTGTGGGGCTGGCACGCAGGCAGAGAGAAAAGAGAGAGGGGAGAGGAGACTCGGGGGAGCTAGATTGTCGCTAGGGCATGCTCGGCTTGGCTAGGGTTTGGGGGTGGGTTAGATGGGTAGATGGGGTGTGGTCAGGGAGAGAGAGGACCAGCCTCGACAGTGAGAGGGGGAGGTAAGGTGAGGGTTTAGATTAGAGTTAGATTTAGAGAGAGAAAGAGGAAAAATCTAGGGCTAGGGTTTAATTAGGTGATTATGTTTTAAAACTTGTCTAAAAGATCCACTAAGGAGAAATAGTGAGGGCTTTGATTTAGGCTAAGATGAGGTGAAAGAGAAAACAATGAAAGGAGAAAGGAAAGGTTTATGGGAAAAATACCTCATTTGAATCATGCATGGCACCTTCCATGTAAGGTTGATAAGGTGGAGATGGGAGAGATGAGGTTTAGATGCTCTAACAAAGCACTAGGATCAAGATGAGGAGGGGGAATAAGAGAGTCAAAAGGAATCTCACAAAAGAAAATGTTCACTCCAAATTCCAAGAATTCAAAGGAGAAGGATGAGTGATTTGCATGGCCCATGCAAAATAATAAATGCCATGGTTTATTTTGTGAAAACAATAATAATAATATGGCATTATTCTTAGGCATTCCCAAGATGTGGAATAAGGCCAAGCAAAAGAATTTATAGAATTAGATCCATCATGTCTCCCATAAGCTAGATTAAATACCAAAAGAAAAATAAAGGCCCATGGTAAATGGAATGGTGGAATTATAAGTTGGTGAAAAGAAAGATGGTGGAGTTGAATAAAAGATATGCCCCCAACTCAACTTGGGCATCAAGCAGTATATCAATAACCAAATACAATATCAAGAGGCAAATACAAATAATAATGCATATGATAGAAGAACCAAAGAAAGAGGGTTTTATATGATGCTCAAATCAAGGTGGCATGATGACATGAGCATGATATATTTATGATGCAACAATTATATATAGGAAGTAGCCATTATCTTCCTAGACCAAGTAGCATTACAATTGTTAGACAATTGGGATGCTACAACTCTCCCCCACTAAACAGGAATCTCGCCCCGAGATTCTAGGAAGAAGAAGAAGACTCAAAGAGGGTAGGATACTTGGCACGGAGCTCATCTTCACGTTCCCAAGTGGCTTCATCAACGGAATGGTGCGACCACTGCACCTTGCAGAACTTGATGGACTTGTTGCGAGTCCTTCTTTCTGCGACTTCGAGGATTTTTGTGGGTGTTCTTGATAAGACAGATCTTCTTGGAGGTTGATGAGTTCATGGTCCACGGTCCTGCCGGGATCCTTGAAGCACTTCTTGAGTTGAGATATGTGGAAAACATCATGGACTTTGAGTTGTTCAGGGAGCTCAAGAGCATAAGAAACTTCTCCTCTTCTTCCCCGAATTTTGAAAGGACCGATGTATCTAGGAGCCAGCTTTCCTTTGATACCGAAACGGTGCGTGCCTCTCATGGGAGTGAGACGGAGGTAAACGAGATCACCAGGAACATACTCCATGTCCGTGTGCTTTCTGTCATAATTTCTCTTCTGGCGACTTTGAGCAATCTTCGGATTTTCAAGATTGATGTGAACTTTTTCCTCCGCTTGAGTTACAATGTCGGGGCCAAACAATATTCTTTCACCTGCGCCCGACCAACCAATCGGAGTTCTGCATTTGCGACCATAGAGAGCCTCAAATGGTGCCATCTTTAGACTTTTCTGGAAGCTGTTGTTGTAAGAGAATTCAGCATAAGGAAGACATTCTTCCCACTTCATGCCGAAAGAGATAACGCAAGCACGGAGCATATCTTCCAGAATCTGATTGATCCTTTCAACTTGTCCTTGCGACTGAGGGTGGTAAGCTGTGCTGAAGTTTAGTTTTGTTCCCTAAGCATTTTGGAAACTTCCCCAGAACTTGGAAGTGAAGATGCTTCCACGGTCTGAACTGATCTCAAGAGGAACTCCATACAGAGAGACAATTCTGCTGATATAGAGCTCAGCCAACTGAATTGCAGAAATTGTTTCCTTGACTAGAAAGAAGTGAGCTACTTTGGAAAGCCTGTCAATGACAACAAAGATTGCATTGTTGCCCTTCTGCGACCTTGGGAAACCAGTGATGAAGTCCATCTCTACTTTCTCCCATTTCCATTCCGGAGGCTTCAATGGCTGTAGAAGACTGGAAGGTTTCTGATGGACAGCTTTAACTCTGCGACAAATATCGCACTCCGAGACATACTTGGCACAATATCGTTTCAAACCAGGCCACCAATATTGTGTTTTCAAGTCCATGTACATCTTAGTGCTGCCAAGGTGGATAGAAAGAACGGAATCATGCGCCTCCTTGAGAACTTGCTCTCTTAAACCCGGGTAGTTCGGAACAAACATCCGGTGTTCAAAGAAAAAAGTGCCTTGGTCATCTACGTGGAAAGACTCATACTTCAGAAGTTGAATGTTGGAGATGATCTTTTTAGTGTAAGGATCACCAAGCTGAATGGAACGGACCTTTTCTTCCAAGAGAGGTGTTGCTAGAAGGTTCAGAAGATAACCTTGATCCACAATTTCAAGGTTGAGTTTGCGGAATTCCTCGCACAAGAGAGGTTGTTGTTCTTCCACCATGAGATTGTTGACATAAGCTTTTCGGCTGAGAGCATCGGCCATGACATTGGCTTTGCCTGGGGTGTAGTTGATGGTCAAATCGAAATCATTGATTGTTTCAATCCACCTCCTCTGACGAAGGTTGAGATCAGGCTGTGTGAATATATACTTCAGACTCTTGTGATCAGAAAAGATCTCACAACGGTTGCCAAGCAAGTAATGCCTCCATACTTTCAAAGCAAAGACAACTGCTGCGAGTTCGAGGTCATGTGTAGGATAGTTGATCTCATGCGTCTTCAACTGTCGAGAGGCATAAGCAACAACTTTCTTTTCTTGCATAAGGACCGCACCCAATCCTTGCAATGAAGCATCACAGAAAATCTGGAAAGGCTTTGATGTATCTGGAGGAACCAAGACTGGAGTGGAAGTGAGCTTCTCTTTGAGTGTTTCAAAGCTTGCTTGACATGCAGGAGTCCAAAGATATTTCTTGCCTTTCTTGAGGAGATTGGTAAGAGGCTTCGCAATCTTTGAGAAGTTTTGAACGAAGCGACGGCAGTAACTAGCCAAACCAAGGAAACTCCAGACTTCTTTGACATTTATGGGTGGAAGCTAGTCCATAATTGTCTTAATAGTTTCTGGGTTGACGGCAATGCCCTTGGCAGAGATGACGTGACCAAGGTAGGTGACTTGAGGCAGCCAAAACTCACACTTGGAGAACTTTGCATACAGGCGGTTCTCACGAAGCTTGTTTAGGACACACCGAAGGTGTTCTTCATGTTCTTCTTTTGACTTAGAATAGACTAGAATGTCATCCAGATAGACCACAACGAACTTATCAAGATACTCCATGAAAACCGAGTTCATAAGCCTCGAGAAGGTGGCAGGTGCATTGGTGAGGCCGAAAGACATGACCGTGTACTCATACAGGCCATAGCGGGTGGTGAAAGCTGTTTTAGGAACATCTTCCTTACGAATATTGATTTGATGATAACCACTTCTCAAATCAAGCTTAGAGAATACCACAGCTCCAGCTAGCTGATCGAAGAGATCATTAATCCGCGGAAGGGGATATTTATTCTTGATTGTTTTGGCATTGAGTGCCCGATAGTCAACACAAAGTCTATCAGTCTTGTCTCGCTTCTTCACAAAGATGGTTGGGCTACCCCAAGAAGAAGTACTGTGCTGAATGAAACCCAACTTCTCTTCTTCATCCAGCTGGCTTTGAGTTCAGCCAACTCAGCAGGACCCATTTTATAAGGTCGCTTGGAAATAGGAGCGGTACCAGGTTCAAGTTCAATGACAAACTCAACCTCACGATCCGGAGGCATACCTGGCAACTCTTCAGGAAAAACATCTGGAAACTCACAGACTACATGAACACTCTGAATACCTTCCATAGCATCATCATTCAGAGCCGCCAAAGAATAAAGCTGAATTGCAGGAGTCAGACTTGGAGAATAGACTATATGGCCTTAAGGAATTTTCAGAGAAACCGAACGTTCAGCACAATCAATCACAGCTGCATTTGCTGTTAACCAATCCATGCCCAAGATAACATCAATATCAGAATTTCCCAGAATAATTAAGGAAGCCGGAAACGAAGAACCACCAATCTCAATTTGATTGTTATGGCTGATTTTAGAAGATGCCATTGTTGCTCCAGGAGAAAGAACCATTAAACGCTTGGGGAGAGGATCCATTGCTAACTCATTCTCATTTGCAAACTTGTGAGAAACAAAAGAATGCGAAGCACCAGAATCAAACAAAACTTGTGCAGGAACTGAGTTAACAGGAAGCATACCCATCACAACTCCAGATGCATGCTCAGCTTGAGCGACGTTGACACAGTTGGCACGAGAAACCATAGACCCAGGCTTGGTGTTGATGTTGAGAGCCCGAGGTGGAGGTGCACGAATCATAGGAGCACTTGCCGCAGGTCTTGGAGGTGGTGGTGGAAGAGCTTTGTTGTTCATTGGACAATTCCAGTGCGGATGCCCAGTGTTTCCACAAGTATAGCAAGCACCAGGTGGACGTGGAGCAACGTAGCCAGGGACTCCGTCAGGCGCTCTAGGGTAGTTGTGGTTGTAGCCCCTGGGAGCCGCAGTGAAGGAGTTTGGTGGCCTTGGTGCGTAGCTTGATGGTCTTGGTGGAGCAGGGAGCGATGGTAGGGTGTTAGGAACCCAGACACGACGCTTAGAAGGAGCTGTCATAGCAGAAGAGCTTGTTGTATCACGACTGTGTTTCTTTGACTCCTCAAACACTTGCCTACTTGCTTCTTCCTGTAGAGCTGTATGTTGGAGTTCCAGAAAAGACGTCGGCCTTGCATGAGTGATAGCATATTTGATGGAAGCATTGAGGCCCTGCCGAAACCTCTTTTGCTTCTTCTTGTCATCAGAGATCTCATCGCCACCATAACGAGAAAGGTTCATGAAGTTTCTGATGTAGGTGTTGACATTGTCAGTGCCCTGCTTGAGGTTGAGAAACACTTCCTTCATCCTTTCCATGACAATTTCTGACAGATATTGCTCTTTGAAAGCAGCAGTGAACCGCTCCCAAGTAGGCTGAAAACCAGAGAGATCTGCCTTGAGGTAATTTTCCCACCACAGAGCTACATCTCCCTTCAGAAGGTGAGTGGCACATTGGACCCATTCTTGCTCGGGAACATCCGCAGTCATCAGCAACCTTGACACTTCACGAAGCCAATCATCCGCATCAAGTGGCTGATCAGACACTTCAAATTGACGTGGGTTGAACTTGAGAAAACTCTTGATGTCTCCTCGCTTGGGAGGTGGAGCTAGCGGAACAAACTCATTCCTCCTCACGCTTTCCTCGAAGCGCTGCTGGTTCTGCTGCATAGTGCCCAAAGCATTTGCAATACTTGCCAAAGCAGCCCCAAGTTCAGGTGGTATGTCCTCCTCAGAACGGCGTGGTGGTGCCATCCTGTGATTGATATAAAACACAAGTCAGTACTATAATGGAGAATGATAATAATCCAAAATAGTACCAAAATGGAATTAACCAAGATTAAAGGATGCAATTCACTGAGATGATATTAAAATATCAACAAAGTTCAAGGCAACTAGAAGATATTAAGCATAACGCACACGACTGAACAAGGAGTGTGGTACAACTAACAAAGAAAAAATTTCCGCAAATTTTGGCATTAAAATACCACTATATGCGCAAAACCACTTCACGGATCAAGATTAGTAGCTCTACTAGTTCAACATACAAGAGCAAATGATAACAGTAGTGGTATGGTCGCGACTCCATCCCGCACTCAAATCATTACTCCTCCATGAATCAGTAAAACACATATCCCAATACCTTCTTCTAAAGATGAACCTAAAGATTGGTAACTATGAAAAAGAACACCCCAACAAGATAACGTCGGATAACAAAGAGTAAGATAGATCGCATCGGTATACAACGAATCAGAATAGATCGTGTCGATTTACAAAGGCCTGTCGCTATGGAATGTACCAACAGTTGATAAGCAAAAGGCAGATAGTGATATCATTTGGATGCAACAGATAGACAAAGAATTCACACACACACACACACACACACAACCTATGGTACTACGGAACCCAGAACACATGAATCCTAGTTTGAATTTTAGAAGAGGAATGAAGACGTTACACTTCCTTACCAGAAAAGGGTGGGTGGGTGGGTAAGAAGAAAAATGGAAGCAGTCCTACTCTCACATTTTGTTTTTCCCTAGTATACATAACTACCACAAATATTGCTAGACTGACAACGACCATTTTGGCTGAGACCCTGAAGGGCGGGATGGCTCTGATACCAATTGTAACTACCTCGGTGAATTACGCTCTTAGTTACATGCCTGGATGAACGAAAGTGGTTAAAGTACGGTGAGGCCCAGGGCCACTCACGGTAGACCTTTCGGCCGTCCTAACCACTTTCAGACATCGGGACAAGAACGAGCGGCATAATCGGCAGGCGAAGGGATCAACTACATACACAAATGAGTATGTATGCAAGCCACATACAACAGTCCTCAGAGCCATTCCATCTAAAAGAAATAGAAATATTGCAACGCCATACGGCAAGATTCAAATATCCTAGGTAGAGATAATAATTTAGGATAGCTCCTCATACAACACACATCAGAGTATCAGGCGGAAGCGGAAAACAAGATCCGAGTACGGACAAGAAGAAAATCGTCATAAGATGCCCCATAAATAAACACATCCCGCCCACAGATCTCACGGATCCCCGTTCCCGGAATCTCTACACCGAATGATCGTTGCCAACATCATCTGTCTCTTCTACTCAGTATCCATCTTGCGAGTACACCTGTTCATCTGAATCAAACAATTTATCGTGTGAGACCCTAGGGGTACTCAGCAAGTCTTTATGGCGCTAAAGGGGACACAACCTGGGGTGACGCAATTGCAGCAACAGATAATACCTAACAATTCTACAGATACTCGCTAACCATCCGCCTAACCAATGATAGACGGATGTTCGTTAATTAAGAACAACGGTTATAACAGTATAATTAACAGATCCATCCTCCTCCTCGCTTACCAACGAGGAAGCGGACGAACAACCCCCAGCATCCGTTGGCAGTTTTATTAACCATTCCATGAGTATTGCACTATTTACTAGTCAAGTACTTAGTCAAATTAAAAGCGGTACTTTAGTTATACTTGTCTATGATCGAGAAACTGTTCTCCAAGTCGTCCATAACCGCGGACACGGCTTTCAGAAAGGTTTACCCTGCAGGGGTGCACGAATAGCAACACACACTCGATCAACCTCGGAAAAACCAAATCAAAACCAACGAGGCATTCACGACAAAGCAATCACAGGATTCAGAAATATTTCAGGGGGGCACCCCCATTAAGCTACCCGCAACGAAGTTGCCGAGACGGACCCAAGGTTTGCGTCAATGGCTGTAAACGACTGGGAACCCGAAAGTGTGACTGGGCTTGTCGATACCGCGAAAACACTCTCCATCCAAAACAGTACAGGTGCTCCACGCACAATCTTAATAAAACAGTAAAGCATGGCATAAGTACAGGATAGTAACAAAGCCCCAAACTACTTTGTGGCCCCAAGAAATAAGAATGAATCACGCTCTGGCTTAGAGGGGTCCATAAGGCCTCCCGGATGTGGATAGTGCGAATAAACAAGGAACAGGAATCAAGTACTCGGGGTCCTACGGGACACAAGTGAGCATGAAAAACCAAATAGCAGATATTGCTCACCGGTGCCTCTTTCATTAGTTATCCCATTACTACTCAGGTTATGTTGTTTAGGTACCTCATTGTTCATCAGACACTCACATACCCTACACATGTTTTTCTACGACTCGCATGGCTCAAACAACTCCTGTGGTAATGGCTCATGGGATGGAGGAACAAGCTTTGGTGGGGTTTCAAAGTAAAGGCTATGCGGTACTTGGGATGCAATTTAATGCAACGCGACTCAATGATGCAAGAATAAGATAGAGGCAATAGGTACTATATGTATGCAAGCATGAGGTAGTGCTTGCCTGGCAGTTCAGTTGAAGCGAGAGATGGATCTGAGTAGTACTCCTGTGATTCCTGGTAATTCTCCTGCTGGGCGTCTATTCGAAGAAGAACCAAACAAACAAGGGCCAACATAAATAAAGTGCACAATCATTTGAATTAAAATGCAACAAGCAAACAAGTATGCCATGATGAATGATGCACAATTTACATGGCATTAAAGTAGCATGGCAAAGGTGAGGTGTGGATACAAGAAATAAAGCATTTTATTATTTATTTGGTCCAATTTTATTGTCATAAACAGTTCAGATTTGTAAGAATGACACGATGCATGCTTCAATTTAGAACAAGGACTACATAGATAGAACGGGCTCGTCGCGCTGATCGATTTAGACATATTATTTGCCCAATTTGGAGTTATAGAATTAAAGTTATTAATTTATCAAGAAAAGGGCATTTTATTGTAATTTTAATCATCTCGAAATTTTAAAGTGCTCAAACAATAATTTGAAGGTCATATTTGAATTCCTCACATTTTTCTGATTCCAAAACATATATTATTTGTATTATTTGGATTTGTATTTTAAAAGTTATTTAAATCTGATTTGAAATTTTGAATTTAAACAATTTCTGAGAAAATTATTTAAACAGAAAACAGAAAAGCGTTTTACACTTAGGCCAACCTAGCCACAGTCACCGACAGGTGGGCCAGCTGCTGGCGGGGCACGGGCGCGCGGAAATTCTTTTCTCACCGGGGCTCTGGCTAGCCCATGCGATTGACAAGCGGGACCAGCGGCTACGGCCCACGTGCCAGTGGCGGGTAACCCGCAGAGGCTGACAGGTGGGGAGCGGCTGGAGCGCGGGTGGGTTATCCTAAACGGCAGGGGCGTTTCTGTAAGATACGCGAGAGGCTGACTGGTGGGGCTAGCGAGGAGCGCGGGTGGAGCCGGCAAAAGCCGCAGGGGGTTAAGCACAAAAAGGGCCACGGGCACTGTTTCTCTTCTTGTTCTCTGACGGACTGACGGAACGCACGGCGCAGCGCAGCGGGGATTCGATCCCGCGACCTTGCGCGCGCGAGCGGCGGCGGCTACCGCTGGGGTGGCTTGTGGTAGTTGGAGGAACGGGATCGCGCGGCTAGATAGGGTTCCCGCGTTGCACAGCGAGAAGGCGACGACGAACCCGCCGGGCGCAGAGGTCGTTCAGCACGACATCCGGCGAGACTAGGAAGCGGCGGCGACATAGAAGATGTCTGGGAGGATCACGGGCGCACCGCGGGGTTGTCGGTGGGGTCGGCTCGGGCAGGGAAGCGGCCGATCGGCAAGGATGCAGGAGCTCCGGCGACCTAGGGTTTCGGGGGAGCGGCCAGGATCTGGCGGTCCTGGTGGCCTTCTCCTCCTCGCTGGGCCAGTCAAGGTGGAGCAGTGGTACCTCCTTGGTCTTCCAGACCACCTCCACGACGCGCACGCCGGCCGGAACGACGAGACGCAGGGGTAGACGGCGGCGACTGGCGGCGAGATCTGGCGACGGTGAAGAGGGAGGGAAGGTGCGATAGAGCTTGGATGTAGAAGAGATGTGGGGGATGAGGACAACGCGAGGGAGAGAGAGGAGAGGCTGGTGGGCACGGGGTAGGGAAAAGTGGCTTCGGCCCTTTTTCCTTCTCCTCGATCACATGGTCGAGCTGGGGCTCGAGTTGGCAGGGCAGGGGTGGGGAGAGAGGCTGCAGGTGGGAACGGCGTGGTTGTGGGGCTGGCACGCAGGCAGAGAGAAAAGAGAGAGGGGAGTGGAGACTCGGGCGAGCTAGAGTGTAGCTAGGGCATGCTCGGCTTGGCTAGGGTTTGGGGGTGGGGTAGATGGGTAGATGGGGTGTGGTCAGGGAGAGAGAGGACCAGCCTCGGCAGTGAGAGGGGGAGGTAAGGTGAGGGTTTAGATTAGAGTAAGATTTAGAGAGAGAAAGAGGAAAAATCTAGGGCTAGGGTTTAATTAGGTGATTATGTTTTAAAACTTGTCTAAAAGATCCACTAAGGAGAAATAGTGAGGGCTTTGATTTAGGCTAAGATGAGGTGAAAGAGAAAACAATGAAAGGAGAAAGGAAAGGTTTATGGGAAAAAGACCTCATTTGAATCATGCATGGCACCTTCCATGTAAGGTTGATAAGGTGGAGATGGGAGAGATGAGGTTTAGATGCTCTAACAAAGCACTAGGATCAAGATGAGGAGGGGAATAAGAGAGACAAAAGGAATCTCACAAAAGAAAATGTTCACTCCAAATTCCAAGAATTCAAAGGAGAAGGATGAGTGATTTGCATGGCCCATGCAAAATAATAGATGCCATGGTTTATTTTGTGAAAACAATAATAATAATATGACATTATTCTTAGGCATTCCCAAGAAGTGGAATAAGGCCAAGCAAAAGAATTTATAGAATTAGATCCATCATGTCTCCCATGAGCTAGATTAAATACCAAAAGAAAAATAAAGGCCCATGGTAAATGGAATGGTGGAATTATAAGGTGGTGAAAAGAAAGGTGGTGGAGTTGAATAAAAGATATGCCCCCAACTCGGCTTGGGCATCAAGCAGTATATCAATAACCAAATACAATATCAAGAGGCAAATACAAATAATAATGCATATGATAGAAGAACCAAAGAAAGAGGGTTTTATATGATGCTCAAATGCAAGGTGGCATGATGACATGAGCATGATATATTTATGATGCAACAATTATATATAGGAAGTAGCCATTATCTTACTAGACCAAGTAGCATTACAATTGTTAGACAATTGGGATGCTACAATGCGCAAGGAAAATGTATGATGTTGATATGTTTTCTATTTTACCAGACTCTTTTTGTTAGTTGAGAGACCGTGATATAGGATAGATAGTAATACTATCAAGGGGGCTCTCGAGTGACTAACTTGATCGTATCATTTGTAAAGAGCGCAAACGATTGAATTCTTGGCATCATATTTCTTGGTTGTCATTTTCCTTTAACTATGTGATAATTTAGAGCTTATGGCTATCATCAAGACAAGCTCAAGTTCATCAAAATGGATTTCATATGAATAAGTTGCTGCGCTTTTTATTTTGGAGGTTTTACCGGTTCGTATTTCTTAGAGAGGTCAAACCTTTCATCTTGTGGTTTTATCCTCCATTTTTGGATTATGATGTTTCTCTACATGAAGTTGTAGAAACTTTTCTTATTATTCCAAGAAGCCCAAGTTTATCAAAATCAGAGTACGCATGCATAAGTTCTTAAAGTTTTTGTACCAGTTGTTTGGATTTTCCATGGGGAGGTAAGAACCGTTTCAATGCCCCCAGATAGATCTGAAGTTGTAGTACCGCTAGACTGAGCGGTAGTACCGCCCTTGGGTGACTTTGGGTTGTAACAATTGGATTTTGGGGATCCTATTTAAGGGGGTCTTCTTCTCCAAAGACCCCCCTACGATTTGAGCTCATTTCCCCTACATTGCTCACTCTCTTGAGCTTGCCTACTTTCTCTCCCTCTTATGATTCTTGCATCTTTTGAGGTAAAATAGAGATGAGATCTAGATCTACAATTTTACCAAATCATATCTCTTCTTAGTGAAGGAAATCTTGAGATCTAGACCTTGGAGAAATTTGGTGTTTCCTCCTTTGTTCTTCCTCTCATATTCCTCCCTAGAATTAGTTGTTGCGGTGGGATTTGGGAGACAAGGACTTGAGCACCTCTTGTGCTCTTTCCATTATAGTTGTTGCATTGGTTTGAGTTTTTGGTAAGATTCTGTTGGTGATAGTTTGTAGGATTATTACTCTCGTGTTCTTGGAATCTAGACGGTTGGAGAACCTCAAAGCTGAATCTTGGTGATTTTAAAGTTTCATGGTGATTCTTGGGAGCCTCCAATTAAGTTGTGGATATTTCTCCAAGCTTGTTTAAAGGTTTCCACCGATGCCTTCAATGCCACTGCTTAGTAGATCATGTGCCCTCCTTGGTGGTGCGCACATGGGAGAATAAGGTGAGCCTTTTGCGGTGGTGGTGTGTGGGCGTGTCTCCGCCTCTTGGGGTGGAACCTTTGTGGCGTTTGGTGAGACTTGTGCTATAACTCCTCAAGGTGATCTTTTTGTGGCGTTTGGGGGCATTAAGCCGCCACACCTCTCCAATGGAGATTAGCTTGTTTTGGGAAGTGAACTTTGGGATAAATCTTTATCTCCGCATGCCTCGGTTATTTCTTTAGCCTGATTCTTTAGAATGACCGCTCTATAGTGTGGTATCACACTAGACTCACTGAGAATATGCGTAGATACAACGACACATTCATATATGTCACCATTCACATACCGCGGAGTTTACAAGTATCAATTTTTTCCACATATCTTGACGCATTTAATTGTGATGATAAATTCTACCACGACATATTTATGACAATGAAAGTTGGTTTGCCATGAAAATTCTTTTCTTAGACCTTCTAACTCGTGTCATATTTCTCTCTAAGGGGTTCTTGGATAGGAGTTTTTGCAAAAGCACAAACTAAAACCATGTTTGGTTAAACTTGGTTCTCGTAAAACTAGGAGGCAAAGTTTTGGGGTAAAAACAACTAACTATCATTTTTTGCACAAATGTGTCTTGAGTGTACTAGTTATAGAAAAAGCATAAGGAAAAAAACTATGTGTATTTGTCCAAACAAAGTACTCCCTCCATCTCAGATTAACTAGCTCAGCTTTGTATAGATATGGAGGTATCTAGACGAGTTTTAGTATATACATGCATCCGATAGAGACACGCAGTTGATGGGCTCCGCTACCCCAGCCTGAGTAACGCACGCCTAATGCTTTCCCCCATGCGCCGCCACCCGGGAGGAAAAGCGCTTGCCCTAGGGAACAACCTTCCGACGCCGGCCTCCGGTGGCTCCCCCTACCGATGACCTAGGTCATCAGTGGTGAGGGGGTTGCTGAATCCACGTGTGTGGATAGTTTTAGCCAAAGTAGATTCGTTTTTAGGTTGTTCATCGACTTGGTTTTGGGGGCGGCAATGGCTGCGCTGAATAATTTTTCTTCAGATCTTTCCCCAATGGATTCGAAGACCAGTCTATTCAAGCAAGGATGATGCGACGGTGGCAGCATCCTTGTGGTGGATGTGTGTCCTCAGAATCCACCGTTGCGGCGGCATTTGCTCCAGCACCGACGTGGAACCTGGGAGGTAGTCAAGGAGCGGATGCAGATTGTGGTCTGCATCGACGACATCTGAAAGATGGTGGATCACATGTTGGGTCCTTGGTTCGTGGATGACAGTATGGTTTCCTCTAACGTCTTAGTCGTGCGGGGATGCTATATCTAGAGTTCGATGGTGTGTCCAGGGTGTTGCCCCGGTCTGATTCGTTCAACGACACTGGTTTCACCTTGGGTGAGCCACCTTGGAGGCCAGTAAAGCTGCATATCAGCGATGGAGCTCGAGTGAGGAGGTGATCCGTCATTTTTTCCGTTGGTGGCTACTGTTGTGGTTCCAGAGGCAGGTGACAGGCGTTGGCGTCAAGCTCAGAGGTTTTTTGGGTATGGATTGTAATTTTCTTTCTTGGCTGGTGGTCCTTTACATAAAGGCTTGTGTTCTGCTGTTTTATTAGTTTTATCGGGTCGGTGTCTACGTGGCTTGTACTGCGACATTTATGATATAAATGAGACACGTATTACCATAAAAAAAATGTGGGACAGAGAGTATCATAGCAGAAAAACTAACTAATACTCAGTTTCTTAAAAGTCATTCTAAAACCTTTTGTATGATAACCCCACTCTAATACCCGAATCCAAACAACAACAAGACATCCTATATACTGCTATGTGGGGGTATGTTGTTTCTTGTTTGTAGTGACGTACTTAACCAAACACCCCTTGTGTAGGTAGGTAGAGATCGAAAGATACGGTATACCCCGAGGAATCAAACCCACATTCGCGCTTTCCCTTGCAAGGACGGTTTCGGTATTTCACCAACCACGATCGTGCGCTACAGATGGAAGCAACGCGCTTTATATTAGCATCTTATCACATCGTGCAATCTGCGCCGTTTGATCCCGATCTCGACCCAGTTACGGAAATCCGAGCCGTCCGGTCCCGATCTGCCGAGATCGGGTGGCCTCTAGGTTATATCGCGAAGAAGAACGGAAGAACCTTAGCTAGCTCGCATGCGGACTCGCAACCACCAGGCTAGGGCTAGCTCTCACAAGCCACCGTGCCATGCAAGGCCGCCTCTCCGGCCTATAAATAGAGGCATGGCCTCTTTTCACCTTCCTTAAGCCCAAGCGAGACAGCCACTCTCCAACCACCATTTGCTTAAGCTAGAGCTAGCTAATCACCAGTACCTCTCTACCTCTAGAACAAATTTAACTAACAAGAGAGAGCTAGCTAGTATATGGGAAGAAAATCGTCGTTCTTCTGCGCCATATTCAGCTTCTCGCGGAAGTCGAGGCGGTTCCACGTCGACGACGAGAGCGACTGGGAGTGGCCGCCGGCGCCGGGGCTGCCCAAGGTCAGGTCAAGCGACGAGGACTCTGGGTGGTGGGTCGGCGAGCGCGACGTCGACCAGAAGGCCGCCGACTTCATCGCCAGCTTCCACCAGAGGAGCCTCGTCGCCTGAGGCGATCTGAACGACCGACGACGACGGCTCGATCGGCCAGCTGCTGCCACGAGCTAATTCCGGGTGGCGTACGTACGTACGTACTCCAGGTTACGTATAGTAATAAGGTCTATCGGCCGGGCTAGCTATAGCTGGCTTCCCGATCGACGCACTAGTATTTGCGTAGACACATACCACGTATATATAAGTGTGTGTCATTGTGTGTGAGTATGCTATGTTTGTGTGCTGTACATGTTCAGTGTACGAGTACGTGCGTACGTTCGTAGTGTGTCGAATAATGCTGGCCAGGGATGATGTGTTGTTTCTGTAGCACAAGCTGTTTGTGTATATATGAATGAGTACGACTTTAAATACATATATATGGCTAATAAGCGTTCTTGTGTATACCAGTATGCGTATTGTGCAAACAACATGCATACATTCGTTCAAGAGAGCAACATAAGCAGATTCGTTTATGTATGTGATGAAAAATCTAGTGAAAATCATTGCAGCATATCTACATTGCAGTTTGCAAATAATCATATATATTAATGCAAACATGTCAATTGTGGTACGCTGTAGAGGGGGTGAACGTGATTTATTTGCTTTTTTTCACTATGACAAGAGTGTTTGGTTAAGAATGGGCGGACCCAGCACCCCTCCAGCCTGCGACCGCCCACACTTACCCGGCTGCACATAGCTTACAACAGGTAATTTGTCACGGTGATTTCACCCACAAAATGGCATCTTAATTATGTTTGCCCAGGTTTCGAGAAGTCTCTAGGTCCGCTACTAATTTAAGATGAGCATGGCCTTCAAACAAACAAAAAATGTGCTTTAAGAAATTGAATAGGGCATACTTCCAAGTTATAGGAAAACTGAAAATTTTGGAGGTGCAAATTGTCGAATGAAGTAAGATTATGGAATGTTTGCAAGAAATATGTCTATTTGTGCATTGTGACAAAAAAAGAAATTTTGTGCTATTATATAGTTGGTGTTTATACTCTACATCAATTTCTTATATACATTTGTACCACCATTCTACCCAAAATTTTGTGTCCATAGTTCATCTCGCAATCTGCGCATCTAGTATGTTTGCAAAATTATCTTAAATCTTGGAGTGTGTTTTACTTTGTATCATAATTTTTATTTCAGGGTGGCATGGGATTTTCTGCCTTCAAATTTTGGGCTAGCAATGAGGGCATCATCATCAACAACAAGAACAACAACAAAAAACTTAATTTCCCCTTTTCGATGTTGTCACATCAAATCTTTGTGATATTAAGTGTACAAGTGCACTCTTTGCAAGCGAATATATGCAATTGTGTCATGAGATTTTGCAATCAACAATAGAAATATGTTCGGTTCATACTATCATACATATACAATATGTATTATCATGTAAACTAAGAGACTGGACAATGGTTATGTACGTACAAAAGGTTTCTTAGCAACGCTGAGTGTCTTGTGTTGGGCATCTCAAATAAGATAAAGTCAGTGGCTTGATCTTTGTGTGAACACGATGCGCCCTAGGATTGTGGCCCTTAGAGCATCCACAAAGGTAGAGCAGTAGAGACAGTCATGGACTCTTGTACTTTTCCACGCGATAATAGTAAACTATGTTCACACAATAGGTTATTATGTCTTAGGCTAATTCCTGGTATTACATGTAATGGCATAAAAAGGGCAATGAAGTCCACTCACCAGATTATCTCATTCATAAAGTCTAACTCTCCAGTCAGTTTTATTAAGGGAGAGAGACAAGGGGGGCGAGCAAGGGATAACCACCCTCTGATGATGTTGTTTTACTTAAGTATCGCTTATCCACCTGCTAAGTACACCTAAAAGCGCAGGGAAGCGTCAACTGATGTCACACGGCTCATTCATTTGCATATGCCCTTACATATAGTATGCTTTACTATGTGTTAGACATGTCATGTGTTGTCGAATTCATATTCTCCAAATTTGGTTCGACATTGGGATATATTATGATAATCATGTTTAGCGTGATTTTTTTATTGCTTACCGTTTAGTTAGTCAACATTTGCCTATTTTTGCACATGTTTTCTTGCTATGCATACAAAACAAGTTCAACACATCACAATTCAGCAACCATGAACTTAGCTTAAAGCTTTTGTGTGTTGTTCTTTCTATTGATTCAATATATTACACACATCATGATGAGTTTTCTTACAGAAAAATAAGAGAGAGCGGTTGATTTAGCTCAAACACATGATTACTCTCGGTCTAAAAAATACCCAACTTATGTTATTTTTTTGTACCCATTGTTCGCGATGTACCCTCACATACTTAATTTTATACACTAATAACTTGGAAGCATGCGGATATAGATTGTTTAGTTGTTAAGGGCTCCATTGCTTTAAAGTGATTTCTTCATGGGTTTTAGAGGACTTTGTAGCCCTTGCGAATTTTTCGTAGGCAGGTCATTTGCTTTCAAGGAGTGCAATCCTTAGGAATTATCCCTTAGGATTACTTTGCACTCTATTCTAGTAGGAAATTTTACATCCACTCAAGTATCTTGCTACAATTCCTTTGTCTTTATGTGTGGTGTTAAATATTTTTTATCAAATTTGCGTAGTCATCTAATCGTATAGGATTCAAAAGGACATGCACTCACTCATGTGAACTTTCTATTATTGGGTTTTGAGAATCATACGAATTAATGAGGGCCTAAATAATACTACTGGCAGCTATTACATCAAGTAAGTAATTAGATTTTATCTGCAAAAAAAGTACGTATTTAGATTTCTTAATTTTGAGATGAAGTAATAAGTAATTAGATTGTGGACTAGACTAGACGCACATGCTTAAGCGGCTCGGCTAAACACATCAATTAGTAAACGTGTGTGGTATGTAATTGCGTCGTTACCTATCGATACATGCACTACCAGGAACGTATCTAGTGAAACCATTGAATCCGTGCACCCAATGCGCCATGCTAAACCTAATTTACATTAAGTTTCTATCAAGTTACAGATACAAAACGTATGACAGGTTGATTTTTATGCAATACAAGGTTTTTTGTGCAAAAAACTTGGTCTGCATCTCATCCGTTGTGTGTCATCCGATGGTTTATAAACCAACGGTTCATAGGTGCACGGGTTCACTGGATACGTTCCTGCACTACCGGTCGATCCAGGATTTGATGATGAGGGGACACATCCCTTCAAATGGCGTCTACATGGGGAGAATGAGCCTTTTTGCTGGGAAAGCAACTCAACTATAAGGCTACAACTATTCGATCGGCTACTGAAAGTCACTTGTCAGTGCACGCAATGCTTTCTTCTTCTAGCTTTTATCTTGCTGTCTCAAAAATATTCTTCGTCATCTCACTCGTCTTCATCTTTTCTTTATTCTCGTCGTCGATCTCATCTCATCTCTCCTTTCCAGTATGCGATACGAAGCGTATCGTATGTTGCTGACCTACATATTTTTGTCTGGATATTCTGTAGCGAACATACCGAACTGCGATGTTCATTCTTGTACTCCTAGAACTATACGCTATAAGCCCTTCCTAGGTTTCGGAGGCACTGGGTGTTTCCGATTCCTTGAGAGTAGCAGAAATTAATAATGCAGCATGCTTATCTATGGTGACAGCATCACGTCATGTCCTAATTCCATAGCCACATTTGCAACTTGGGGGTGCAAAAGTGACATGACACGCATCACCTCTACTCGTACGAGTCTCTTCATTTAGTTATTGCCATAGCCAGTAGCTGCCAGAATTACGAGACTCTAGACAGGATTCGTAGAAGCATTTCCCGGGCTTCCTCACGCAAATTAACATGAAACAGCCTGGGTAAATGTTCGAAGATATTAGCAGGAATCTTATCTGCAAACCCCATAGCTATAGACTATTATCAACTACCAGATGACTCCCATCTCCAACTACTAGCCTTACTAATTTCTGATGATGTGATGCTGCGCCAATCAGCAAGAATATGACTTGAGCACGAGCAGGCATCAGTAGCGCCCCCGTTTTGCAAAACTGAGACGGACACAAAACTGCCTTGAAACAGAAGGTAAAATCCATGGAGAGCTACAGATGCTAAGAACAAACGAGCGAAAGCTACAAATCAGTTGGAAATTACTTTGTTTCCATCCTTTTTTAAGCCTGGGATTTGGTCCTGCGGACAAAGCATGTTAAGGCAGGAGGTGGTCACAACAGCACATAGAGCCCAGAAGAAGGAACGCCAAAAGGCAAACCAGTCTCTTGCTGGGGAAGAGCAGAAGAAACTTCCGCTGCGTCCAGGGGTATATGTCCTGATTCCGCAGCCCCTGTATGACTTTCCAATAATTAAGGTCATGTCAGCGTTGCGAGGTTGCGACGGGATGTGATGTGTGTCTGGGACAGCAGGCTTGCTTTGCTGGGTCAAGCAGACAGCGTCGTTCTCCGACCAACTGTCAGGGAATCCACTTACTCCTGCACCAAAGAATGCTTCTCACCCAATCCTCACTCTTGGAAACCCAAATGATGCTCAGGAAAGCCATCAGGGTTATCAAGCAAGAGCTGCTCATCGGGAAAATGCTGAAGATAAATGACTGCCATGGGACAAGACCACATCGAAAATTGTCATATTTGGAAAAGCTAATGAACCTGTTGAGGGCAGCAGTGATGATTTACTACACAACAGCAGATGAAAATAACATGACCGGAAATGAGACACCGTGTGAAGATTAGCTGAGCTGCCCGGTAATTCTGTCTACTCCCAATCTTACACATTGTCGCAGATCCAGCTGTGGAAGAGCTCCTATATGCTAAAAATGAGCCAAATGGCAAATTCATGTACATCAGAATTGGGGCGACTCTATCCTGTAAACAAACGCAGACTATTCTATTAACAATATGAGCTACCGGCAAAAACCAGGTTTAAGTGCCTCTAACAACATTACGGAACGCAAGATTGATCTGAGTCACTATCAAAATTCGTGGATCTCGTATTGCACACATTCACATGCTAAGCTATTGCAATCTGTGGCAGTTTTCTGCTGATCGAATTGCATCAAAATTCACCGAGTAACGTGTCACAGCCCCCGTCCCACTTGCTGCGCAGAGCAGTCTCCTTTACAGATGTTGAATTGTATATTTGCTGTCTTACAATTGTACCCAGTAGCTGGTACACAGACAATTTTGATACCATGTCAGTTGATGCTTATCATCAGAAAAAACAGAAATAAAAAGGAAAATAATTACATTGCAATTTCGATAGAGCAAATTTTCAATGTAGAGAACACCAGAAAACTACATATGCTTTCACACTTGCTGAGTGGGCCTGGATTTCGTGGGAATGCATCACAATTCACAAACTGTAGTTGTGTGTATTATTGTTCTTTAAACTTGTAATGCGATGTTGTCTCTAAATATGTAGTTTTGTGATATATGATTGGCCCTTAGGTCTGTAGTTCTATGAAATTATTTTCAAAACCTACAGTTCTCAGATAGTTTGTAGGTTTGCAATTTATTTTCAAAACTTGTACATTGACTTGTAGGTTTGCAAAACACAGACACAATAAGACTCAATCAGATGAAATATTACAAGTTTTTTATGGAAAGAAAAGAGACTATTAAAAATCATAAATTGCTCTATCATCATAAAATCTGCAGGAACATTTCACTTGTTGCAAACTTGAATGTCTTGGTTTAAAATATCAGGATGGTGCGGTGCCTTACAATATATCAAACTTAATGTAATTATGGGTCCACCCTTAAGAAGAATTAAGAGGTGTGCACTAGATGGGAATGGATAATTGCAGAAGTTGCTAAGTTCACTTTGACATGTCAATCAATTCTGAAACCATGTTGAGCTACATGCAAAAAGTGTCAAAAACTTTAGGTGATGGGGTGATAATCTACTAATACTTCATACCATTCTCACTAATATGCTCAGCCAAAACCTACAACATGCAATCAGGTAGGATCCGGAAACCTCCTTATCTCAAGATCCCAACACAATACCTTACATCTAACACAGGAAATCATTTCTTCAGAAAATGTGCCAGGTGTATTTCAAACTGAGAACCTCTAATTTCAATACCATGATGGGTTTCATTAACAAACAGAATGAGTGAATGATGCCTAAGCTTTCAGATATTGGTGTAGTCTCACACACTTCATTTAGTCCATTGAAATATTTGCCCACGTAAAGAGAGCACTGCTGGAATGGGAAGTTTATCGCTGTAAATATCTAAATGCAACCTATTGATTAATTCAAAACTTCCATTTCCCAGGTAAGCGTCAATCAAATAGGTCCTCTAAAGTTCAGGACTCGAGGAAAACGAAATAATAGCATCCACGACACTTTTTGAGATAACGGGAAATTTTATTGCTTCCATAGACACTTGATATTCAATTTTATCTTTTTGCTTACCATGAGATACAGCAGGCAGCTGGACAGCAAAATGAAACAACTTTCAAATTTGGCATTATGAATTTGTAGCCTTTAGCATATATATCGTTTTAGTCAAAAGGTGGTCAGTTTGTGAAGCTACTTTACAGGAATTTATAAGGAACAATTCAATGGACAAAATCAACAGAATAGGCAAAATCTGAGGATACCTTGCAAAAACTCCAGTTAGCTCAATGTATGATACCCCATAAGTCCTTGGAGATCATCTGGGTTTGGTGGTTTATTTCCAGGTTTTGGTAACCATGGAAATAATTTGGTAAGGCCTTGTCTTCCAGAATCAGGACTCTTTTGTCTACCATTAACCCCGTATTTCTCCCTCTCAATGGCATCCATAATATCCTCCCGAGCAACAGTATCGCCACCTGAACAGATCACGATTATGCTCAGAATCTTGCATTAACATAACTTCTTAATTATCATACATTTCATCAACTGAACCATCTAAAAATGAATTTCCTGTAACAGATAGGAAATAGACAAAACAGAAATGCAGGTAGCAGTATAATTTCCGTAGCTCCTTTGATTCATAGGATAGGAGAAGTGTAGGAATGGGAAATGTGTAGGATTGGGATGTCATGTCCACCTGAATCCTATGGGTAGAGGAATTCGTGAAGAAATTTTTCCATGAGGTCCAACCTCATGTAATTTTCCTACGAAATTTGCACTACAAGATTCCTATAGGATTATTTCCTATAGGATAGGATCCTATGAATCAAACGAGTTCTGTAGGAAATTTTCATAGGATATCAATCCTACACAAATCCTTTGAAAATCCTATGAATCAAAGGAGATTACAGTTTCTAATATGGTGGAGTCAAAGCACTAATGGAGAATGCATTAGCAAGTTTTACTAATGGATCAACAAAATTTTCCCTGTTCCACTGAAAATGCTATTTTTACTAATGGATCAACAAATCTTGCCCTGTTCCACCGAAAACTTACCATAAAAACACAGGTTTACACTTCATAATTACAAGTATTTCTTAATACATCAATTATTTAAGCTTAGTCACATTAAATACGACATTTTAAGCATAAGGAACCAATTCACTTGCTCTGTAGTTTTATGTATCTGATAATATAAGATGACTTCAACTTACCTCTTCGAGCAGCTAATAGAGCAGCCTCATTAACAATGTTCGCCAGATCTGCACCAACCAATCCTGGGGTCAAGTTAGCAACCAGATCACAAATTATTTCAGATTCCTCTTCTAAAGGAACTTCTCTGACATGAACAGCCAATATCTTTTTGCGGCCCTCCAAATCAGGCACACCAACAAAAACCTTTCTTGAGAACCGACCGGGCCGACAAAGAGCAGAATCCAAAGCTTTAGGTCTATTAGTAGCAGCCATGACAATAACTTTCACATCCGAGTCAAAACCATCCATTTCAGTAAGCAGCTGCTCATAGACAAAGCAATAATATCTTCATTGGTTAATTGAGTTGACAAAAAAAATAAAAGATAGTGAGAGAACTAAATCACACCTGATTTAGGGTTTGGTCCCTCTCATCATTAAAACTTCTACCTCTGCTTCCACCCACAGCATCAAGTTCGTCAATAAAAATGATTGATGGGGCAGCTTCTTTGGCCTCCTTGAACAAATCCCTGACACGCGCTGCTCCTCTTCCAACAAACATTTCAACAAATTCACTAGCAGAAACAGAGAAGAATGGAATTCCAGCCTCTCCTGCAACCGCCTTGGCCAGCAGTGTTTTCCCAGTTCCTGGAGGGCCAGCAAGCAGAACACCCCTGGGTAATCTGGCTCCCAGCTTCTTGTAATTCAGTGAACCGCGCAAGCAGCTCACTATCTACATTAGGAAATTATCATATTGTACAAAAGCTTATGAGTCTTGTACTGATATTCAGTCAACACAAGTACATAACTAATTCAACAAAAACATGGCATTGGTTAAAATAAATATGATTCCTAGTACCAACAAACTTTAGCAGTCAATACTGCAGAAAATATACTTGAAAGACAGAAGTACTAATTTTATACTTATCCTAGATTTCCAGTATGACAGTACCTATAATATTGTATTCATGTTCTAGACATGCTCCCGGTATTTTCTTGAAATGGGGCTTTCTAAACAAAAAGGAGAGGAAACGTACAACTTCCTACAGGAACCACATTATAATTCCAGAACAAGTCAATAAGGTAACCATACTTAAGGATACCTAGTGAAACCTTGATCCGATGTTCTTGTGGAATTTCAAGCTCCTCCACATACCCTTGCTATTTGTATTCTCAACATAGAATGCCAGGAGTTAAGTCAACCAAAGATTAGTTGGCAAGAGTTTCAACATATGCATAATGGAATTGCCAACACTTAGTTTAAATCTAACTATCTAAGTCGGTGAAATTAGATATTCGGCTCTGCTCTAAGATCCATAGATGGGCGGTATATAGGTCTAAATTAAACAATCAATCTACTCCCGCCGTCCCAAAATAAGCGACTTGAGTTTGTCTAGATTGGCATGTATCTACATACTAAAACGTGTCTAGATACATCCAAATCTAGACAAACTCAAGTCACTTATTTTGGGACGGAGGGAGTATTTTCTTTTCTTTTGAAATCACTGAATCAGCATCCAATGGCTAATTTCGTCGAGCAATCAACTGAGACCCTATGCACAATTGTGTTGAATACTACCCCTGATACTTGATTGAGGTTTTGTTAACTTGCTATGGCAATGTACTCTAACCTTTTCTACTCCACTCAATGTCTATTGTCTACTGGCCAGCATGTACTGAACATCACAGAAAAGAATCATGAGTTCATGAGTAAGCATTAGAGAAGCCATATTCACCTCGACAAGCTCCTCCTTGGCTTCATCCACGCCCTGGACATCTTCAAATCCTACTCGCTGCTTCCTGGGACGGCGCCGCTTGTCGGCACTCCCCCCAGCCGACATCTGCCTCTGTATGAACCACATCATGGGCAGCAGTGAGAACCACAGCGTGAGCAGCGTGGTCAGCATATCCACCAGCAGCCTCCCCGCGGACCTTGGAGCAGACCGGTAGTCCACCCCGCCCTCCCGCATCAGCCCCAGCAGGAAACCCTCGTCGTGCGGCACCCTCCTCGCGTAGTACGGCCACTTCACCGCGACGGCGGCGGCGGCGGCACTTGTGCCGGCCTCGCGCTCTTCGTCGCCGCTGCCGACTTCCTCGACCTTGCTGAAGTAGATGCGGCGCGAGTCCTCCTCGAACGCGACGGCGGTCACGGCGCCCGCGCGGAGCCCCGCCAGGAGGTCCGAGTAGGCCACCTCCCGGGCCGCGTTCTTAGGCACCGTGAGCCGCGCGGCGAAGAGGAGAGCCCCCAGGACGATAGACGCGGCAGCGGGCAGCGGCACTTGGCGGACGGCCCGCCGAAACGCCGCAGCCGCGTCACCCGCGAGCTCCCGCGGCGACAACAGCCGGCGGAGCCGCCACCGCAGCACGCGCAGCCGCGGCCTAAGCCGCAGGCGCCGCCGCAGGCTCTTGCGCTGGTCCACACGGAGCCCCAAATCGGCGCCCTTGTCCTTGTCCGCCTCGCCGACCTTGGCGCGGACCGGGCTCCTCCACCGCAGCCGCAGCCGCAGCCTCGCGTCGAGCACTCCGCCGCAGCGGCCATTGTTCTCAGCGAAGCAGCCCCACGAGGAAGCGGGGTCCCTGAAGCTGAAGCGGACGTGGGGCCGCGGGAGGGAAGCAGCGGAAGCGGATAAGGTAGGGAGAGACGCCATTGGAGGGAGGGAGCCACGCGGTCTCTCCTTGCTTAGTTCATAACCGCCATTCGGCCCGAATTGACCGCAGGCCGTGCGGAACCGGACGCGCGCGCGAGGTGTTCGATGGAATTGCTCGGAGAAGAAGCAGCAGCGTTGGCCTGTAGTGAACTGGCGTGGTGCCGGCTTGGCCTGGTGATGATGCGTGGACGGAGAGGAGACGGAGGATGGCCGAACAGATTTTTTATCCAGGGAAAAAAGGGCATTTGTGGCCGTGGGCTTTCGACTGCTAGTTAGAAATACGAGCCGTATGGGCTCGGCCCATGACAGGACTGCTAGTGTATATGTTGATTGTTGACCGACGAACCGCTGGCAGTTGCTATTTATAGTTTTTTTTTTCAGGGAACCACTTTATTCATTCAAAATATCAAGTTTAATACAAAGACCATCAGAGGTTCTACCAGCCAAACCTGACGTCCAACACTAGCAGAAGACATAAGTCTAGCGAGCCTGTGGGCATCGAAATTCGAAGAACGATTCTCATGTCTGAACGACGCCTCTTCATAAAGAACAGTAGAGGCTTTTATTTCCTGGAGGACCATGCTATAGGAATCTGCATATGGTCTCACCATGTCATTCAGCACCACCTGACAGCGTAATCCCCCGGAGCTGCAGATCCTGGGCAAGCGCGAGCGCTTCCCTACAAGCCAAAGCCTCCAGCACTGATCGCTAGGCTCGACGCTCCCAAGAACACCCATGCCTCGCTCCTACAGACAACACCCACTGCACCACCCGCACCCGACCTAGCACATTGCCATCGACGTTCAGTTTCACGCAGCCGGTCATAGGAGGGATCCATCTGGGGTGGGACACCTTGGCGCCCTTCTCTCCACACTACCCACTTGTGCTTGCCACCGCTAGATCTCACAAGTAGCTCTCGATAAATAGGTGTGTCGACAAAGGGCTTTAGAATTCCTCCTCATGTATTATCTTCCCCCTCGTGAACCAGATGGCCCACAGGGTCACGACCACCCTCCCGAAATCATCCCTGGGTAAGGCTCCCTCATGGTGAAAAGCCACTGCTTCGCCGATGTATGCTCATTCATATAGACATGCTCAGTGATACTCTCGTCGACAAGGGCCCAAACAGAACGTACTACTGCACAATTCAGTAGGGAGTGTCGCCATGAGTCTTCAGCGCCGCATAGGGAGTAGATGCTCGTTGGTGTCATATGGCGGTGACACCGAACATCTCCAGTAGGAAACGATTGTTGCGCCAGTCTCTAGAGAAAAACCCTCAGTTTTGAAGGGACTTGTATCTTCCACAGTTGTTGCCACGCCTTCCCCTCTGTGGATGTGTTGGACCCTACTGATCGCCCCTCTAGCAAGTCCTCTCGATGCCTTTTCGTATGAATCAGCAGTCGATAGACAAAGATTTGTAGGGGTTTGCGCATGAAACAATAAATTTTCCCTACACCAAGAACCCTAATGCCAATACCTAGTAATGCAGTAGCGGGAGGGGCTTTTCGTGAACTTGCCCTTGAAGACCGAAAAGCATTGTCAACGCTCAGGAGAGCGTGGTTGATGCAGACGAACCGAAGCCGACCATAAGGTCGTGTTGAAGTCCTGACAACTCATGCGGCTCCAATGACTTCTAGTGCCCCAAGTGTTGCACCTCGTAGGGAGTTACACACGTCCGGTGCCTGACGATGACTCTCGCTCCTCCGATCTAGCAGCAGTTGTGGAAGTAGAGCTTCTGGATCCAAATCCCGTAGCGCGACGGTGCTCCGCGGTGAAGAAGACTCCTACTCGCACGATCCGGACTTGGGACCACAGTCACGAGAGAGAAAGAGAGAGAATATCAACTGGAGGTCTCCCCAAAAGAGAGGGAACCTTTTATTGATTATCGTGTATTTAATTTGTCAAAATATCTCTCGTTATATAGGGGGAAACCATAGGCAATTGCCTTAGCCATGTGGGACTAAACAAAGGAGAAGGGAGAGGAGGAGGGCTGACCGCCGACTAGGGCCCAAGTGGGCCCCACGCGGGGTGCCTTGATAAACTAGCTACATTTGTTTCTAATCATTGACACCATGTATCCCGACACTTTGATCATGCTCGCTCATGGAAGAGGCCGAATCTTGGGTCTGAACTTTTCATCCCCAAATCCTTTGCAACTTACTAATGTCATCTTGATTGATATTAATACTTTATCATCACATGATAACATCTTTGTGTATGCATCGTAGTCATGACAACAGAATGAGGTCGATTTCTAGGAGCCAATAGTGATGTAAGATCAGCCAAAAAAAGCTTTCACATGGGCATTGTGCCCTAGGACACACATTTTGGATAAAGACAAATTAGTCCTGCCATAACAATATACATCACGTTAGATGATACCCTTATCTTTTATTATAAATGTAATTATCGAAACACTAGTGCACTATGTGCAACTTTCGATGTTTTATCACCTCGCTTCCTACTTGATTTTAGTTGGTATTATCGATGCAGGAATTTTCAATCTTCTAAGTTTAACACATTCCCTTATAACATAACCCTTTGTTTTAAGATATATCATCCTTCATAGATTTGAAAACATGTCTACATTTCTCATTAGTCACTGTGGACAAACTTAGCTCAACGTTATGTGATTCGTACTTGATCACTTTTCAAATGTTCCTTCTCGAATCATATATTATGTTAAGTTGTCATCGTGGTTTTTAAGACAAAACCTATGTTTCAACATACTGGATGACGATCATCCTTTTCTTTCTTTCAACCATTGATGTTTAACTTAATGTTATTCCTGATTTGAGTGACTAAGAACCATTCCTTAATCATTTCCTATTTCGAAACTATTTTTCGGAATCTCTTTTAGGAATACAACATAATATCGTAATATACTTACTATCAACTGTAGGGGTTCCGTGCATGAAAACAATAAAATTTACACTACGCCCCTGAACCCCTGAAGCTGCCAGGACCTATCTATTAGTAATATAGTAACGGGAGGGGCTTTTCGCGAACTTACCCTTGAAGACCGAAAAGCGTTGTCAACGCTCAGGAGAGCGTGGTTGATGTAGATGAGCCGAAGCCGACCTCAAGGTCATGATGAAGTCCTTGCGCTCCTTCTGGCTCCAACGACTTGAGTGCCTGAAGTGCGACACCTCACGAGGAGTTACACACGTCTGGTGCCTGACGATGACTCCCGCTTCCCCGATCCAGCAGCAGTTGTGGAAGTAGAGCTCCCGGATCCGAATCCCGCAGCGCGACGGCGCTCCGCGGTGAAGATGTCTCTCGCTCGCGCAGTCCAGACTTGGGACCACGGTCACGAGAGAGAGAGGGGAGAGATTAAATATCAATTAGAGGTCCTCCCAAAAGTGGGGAAACCTTTATTGATTATTGGTGTATTTTTCTAGGCCAAATACCCCACGATATATAGGGGGAGGGGAGGTACTACCTCCCTCAAAGTCCCGGGGCGGGACTAAAGGAGAGGAGGGGGAGGAGGTGGCCGCCGGCCACCTAGTGGGCCCTGCGCGGGGGGGCTAGGCCCAGCCGGCCTCCCCCTTGGCCCCTCTTCCCTCTCTCCTTTCCTCTAATGGGCCCACTCCCTCCAGAATTGGCCCATTAAGCCTTTTTGACCTTTAATTGATTTTCTCTTTATAGAATAATTATGAATAAATGATTAAATCAACATTTAACATTCATTCACACATTATTCAATCTCCGTGGCCATGGAACACCTTCCACCTCCACTCCGGACATCCTCCGGACTTATCGAAACCCTCCCGGTTTTCTCTCTTCTTTTCTTCGGCGATTCTACCGATCCTATAGACACTCTCTAAGCATCATCATACCTTAAGCGTGATACCCCACGGTTTGGGAACACTCTAGACATGGTAGGGACACTCCCGCACCAATGACCGATAGAGGGACCTGGATGGCCATGTGACCCCTGTGCGTTCCATGAAGATCTTTCGTCGTTTGAACCGGGACAGTCATGTCTCATTCCCTTTGTCACTCGATACTTGCATTGCCCGAGATCTGATCAATGACATCACCATGTCGTGTTCAATCTCGTTACTGAACAAAGCTACTTGACTCGTTCCGACAAGTGATATCCACGTGATCTAATCACACGCTGCGCAACTATTGGATATAACTTCTCCGAGTGGGCCCTTGAGTATCTTCCTGTCACATGGACAGACAAATCCCGCTCTTGACATATATTGCCTCTACGTTTTCCTCCAAATACCTGAACACACCTTTATAACCACCGTTTTACCAGATGTCTTTTGATGCTATCTAAGCACTCTCGGGAGACAGTGATTGATATAGCCTCATGGTCTAAGGAATAGTCTACGAGGATCCATTTCTAATCATCGTAACTTGAACTTCGTGACATGATCGGGTCACGATGTTTAGGTTGGGTATTGGTTCATCATCTCATTCTCCGAATGAGATGACCTCATTTCCAACTGGCATAAATGCCACATGATCAGGAAACATGATCATCCGTTGACCAATGAACCAGTGACTAGAGTTTCACTGGGAACCCGTGGTTGTTTGTATATCACACGTGTATTGATGTTTCCACTCAATACAGTTTTAGCATGATATAAAACTTAATCATAAACTATATGAAATATGATAATAATCCTTACTACTATTTGTCTCTAGGGCATATTTCCAACATCAACTTCCAATCCCTATAAATCATTATTTATAGGTACTTGCGCTTTTATTCTTAAGGTGTTATACACACTTAAGAATTAATCATTAAGATCCCACTCAAAGTATGTTCCTAACACATTTACCGAGACTTATATCGCTCCCACTCAAAAATATGTCATTCACATATTGTTTTAGGAAGACTTTTTTCAGCTCCCACTCAATTTCATGCAAATTGCATATCCTCTCGCTATTTTGAATAACTTCAAAATCCTTTGATCATTTATCAAACTGAGGGTTTTTATTATGAGGTGCTAGTACCTTACTAGTATTAAATCCACTAGACTTTTAGCACTTCTGGATCAAATTCTTTTGAATTTGTCCAATACATTATTCATGACAAATCGTGCCTTTGTCATTCATCTTTTCCATCATGACTTTGTAGTCATTTGGAAACATCAAGCAACCCTTTAGTTGGTAAGATTCAACAATGAATAGCTTTCTAATCTTAAGTGAATTTTGCCTCCGGGATTTCTCATAAATTTAGTTTATCATCATTTCCTTCGTAGTTCGTAGGTATGCCATATTCGGGTAATATGGCAAGTGATTCACAACTGTCTCCATAAAATATGTGGTTACATTTTTGAATCCTACCTTATGTAGGAAAAACACTAGTGGGGAAAACACAATGATCATTATCATTGATTGATGACCCACAAGTATAGGGGGTGTATCGCAGTATTTTCGATAAGTAAGAGTGTCGAACCCAACGAGGAGCAGAAGGTGCTGGCTAGTGGTATGGATCAGGAATTCTCTGTAAATACTTAGCAAACGGATTTTTAGGGGTTTTCGATAAAGCAAGTAAACAAAGTACGAGTAAACAAAAGACAATAAGAATAAATGCAGCAAGTGGCCCAACCCTTTATGCAGCAAAGGACAAGCCAGTTGTATTACTTAAGATGACCAAATGTTCTCGAGGACACATGGGAAGACTGTCAAGTGCTTTCGCTTCATATAGTTGAGTAATCTTCTTTAGCTTGCTAAGTGTTGTGTGGGTGAACCTTTGCTACTGTACCAACCTTCCTAGGACTAATACATACTTGTGATTATACCCCTTCCAAACATCCGTAAGTACAAGAAAGTAATTAAGGTAGAAACCTAACCATAGCTTTAAACTCTAAGACCCTTACGTCCCTTGTGCAATGGTTTCCTAACGGGGGTTCAGGTTTCTGTCACTCCGGCAACCCCTACGATTAGTAGCCAAATACACAATGCATTCCCCTAGGCCCATATAGGTGAAGTTTCATGTAGTTGACGTTCACATGACACCACTAGAAGAAGTACACCACAACTTAAATATCAAACTATTGAATCTTTCTCAACACAATTCCACTACTAACAACATGGCTTCTCCCATGTCCTCAAGAACAAAACGAACTACTCACAAGACATCATATGGATCATGATAAGAGATGGAATAATGATGTATAACAATCTGAACATAAATAGTAATTCAATGGTTCACTCAATAGCATCAACTACAAAGAGTAATCAACACCGGGAAAGCTTCCCCTATGAACTATGCAAGATTCAACACAATTGTTACAGCAATATGGAGATGGTGATGAGGGTGATGATGGTGGTGGTGGTGATGATGATGATCCCGATGAAGTCCAGCTTGATGGTGGTGTTGATGGCGACGATCTCCCCTCTCTGGGAAGGAATTCCCCTGGAAGAAATCTGTCGGCCGGAGAGACCTTTCTCTCTCGGTGTTTTCCGCCCTGCAGAGGCCGTGGAATCTTTCTGTGGTCCCTCCCCGAGTCTTAGGGTATCGGGAGGAATATATACGCCTGAGGGGAGAGCCAGAGGTGGGCTAGGGTGGCCACGCCACCTGGTGGCGTGGCCTAGGGTGGCCCGCGCCAGGGGGTGGTGTGGGCCCCGTGTGGCCCATCTCCACTCCCTCTTCCGGTAGCCTTCGTCTTCTAGAAAAATAGGATTTTCCATATATTTTCCCGGATTTTCTGATCTTCGTGAATTTTGCCTCCAAAAAGCACATTTTCCATCAGAATCCTGATTGCAGCGGTCCATGCTCCAAAAGTCATCAACCATGCAAAAATAGATAAAATAACATAAGTATCATCTCTTAATATGAAATATATCAATGAATAACAGTGAATTATGACATAGAATAGTGATGCAAAATGGACGTATCAACTCCCCCCAAGCTTAGACTTCGCTTATCCCCAAGCGAAACTGAACTCAATAAACATGACCTCGGGTTTATGGAGTGAAGAGTCGATAAAAGAATATGGACAAGAAGCATCACATTCACCAATACATAGATCATAATAGAAGACAACTCACTATATATAACTCAACTTGCAATAAGCGAAGGAAACACAATAAAGATACATGAAGTAAATCATAATTGGTAATGGCAAACTTAGCTCTTGGTCGAAGAATAGTTGATAATTTGCTGGAGTTCACAATTAACTAATTTTCAATGATAGCTTTCAAAGTAGTAAACATCCAGATAAGAGCAATGTGCAAAACAAGGAACACAAGGAACATGATTGAATAAATCATCATATGAATGAATGAAACACAACAACTCAAAATACTTGCTGAGATAGAAGGGAATAGGTTTACTGACTCAACAAAAAAGTAAAAGAAAGGCCCTTCGCAGAGGGAAGCATGGATTTCAAGTTTCATAAAGAGCTCCCAAAAATTATGATACTTATTAGCTTTTAGCTCTCATTGCCCTATCATAGGCATCTTTAGGTGATTTAAGGTTAAAGTGACACAACTAAGAGGATATGCTTGACAAGTTATAAGTTGAAATCTCATGCCCCTTACTTACGAGTACTGAACCTCATTCTACTCAACTTCAGTCACGAGTAAGCTCTTGTCATTGTAAATACATATGTATCATTGAGAACCACCAACGGGGTACCCCTTGCACATGACAGAGGAGCTATCCCATAATCAAAATGACAAGGCAAGCAGATAATGAGCATCTCAACAATCTTTTTATTTGCTATTTGCATAGGTTTTTATTAAGGATGCTTCATAGAATGCTCACTATAGTTATGCTGCAAGTTTCCACCATGATTAGGCATGGCTTAGGCTAGCGGCCCAGGCGTTTCTCTAACACACATATAAAATCCATGATCTTACAAGCTCCCCTTTTATTTCACACCGCCGGGATCCATAGGAAAAAGAATCATGATATCAACTCGGTACAAAGAACCATGGCAATGTTGAAAGAATTCCCCATAATACATGGTTCTGCTAACTTCAACTCATAAAGCGCAAGCATATACGCAACAAAGAAGGACCCAATGGTTCAAGTTTATCAAGTGCAAGAAAAGTAAAGTGTGCCATCAAGTTCGTGAGAGCTTTAATCACTAATTTTCACATAACAAGTTTAATTTGGAAGGTAGATAAAAACAAGAATTTACTTGGAATAGCAATAGTGCTAATAGGTAGGTATGGTGGACACAAATTGCATGGGTTTGGTTTAAGTAGGTGGATGCACGAGAAGAATTCCCTCTCAGTACAGGTTTTTGGCTAGCAAGGCTGGGTAGCAAGTATAAGAGTTGAAGGAAACAAACAAACATACAAGTGATAAAAACAAACATGCAATCTTCCTTGGAAGCACAAAATATCTTAACTAGAGAGTACTAGACTTATGAGCAAATCAAGAAAGAAAGATGATGAAATTATATTTATTTAGAGTACTTTTATCTTTTCATTCAACTCTCAAAAATAGTGTTGCTACTGACCGAGCCAGGTTTGCCAAAACCAACTAAATTAACTCAATGATCCCAAAGTGCTACCAATACTAACAACAAGATCAATCATATAACTGCAAATTGAAAACTAATATAAGCTATGGAAAAGAGTAAATGATAGAACTTCTCATTGATATTCCATAACGGCAACTCACACCAAGGGATACATATCTAACGAGAGAGGGGACACTTCCATAATGCAAACCATCCTACATGATAACTTCTCTATTCATGATATGACTCTACTAAAAAGGTAAAAAGATAGAAGATAGTGATATGATACCGCGGCACTCCCCCAAGCTTGTAACAAACCAAGGGGATGCCAAACCTGATGATGAATTACTCATTTGGTGGTGGTGGTAATATTTTCTTAGTTGACGTGAGGAAATCTTCCAGTATCTTGCAAAGCCTATTATTATCCCATTGAAGCATGTCCACCTTCCTCCTCCAGTCTGGGTACTTATCGCAGAACTCCTTAGTGACTCGTAGGGCTTCCGTTGATGCAGGGCAAGTGACTAAAGGTACCAGCCCCTGCTTGGGGTCTTGGAGATCTTCCTCTATAGGCTCCTTCCCTTTATCCTTGGTAGACACCATTGTGCTCCTAAGCTTCAAAGATAGTTCCTGGCAGAAACAGATCAACACGAAAACACGACGAAAACACGATATACGAACCTCGGGAGATCCGGGGGATTATATATTACGAAGTTTCATAACAAAAGGAAGGTACTGGGAGAAAATGGGTCAGAGACGGAGTCCGAGGTGGCCACACCACCTGGTGGCGCGGCTAGGGTGGGCCCGTGCCACAGGGTGGTGTGAGCCACCCTGTCTCCGCTTCCGTCCCTCTTTCGCTTTGTAGCTTTCCTTATTGACTGAAAACGGCAAAAATATAATTGGATAGTAATTTCGTGGAACTTTTCTTACCATAACTGTTACCTATTTGAAAACGGACTCAGCAAGTCTCTGAATTTGGTATTTAGTAGATTCTTCCGGAGTCACCACTTGAATAACATCAATATATTCATCTTCATACACTTAATACTTGAGTCATAAAACCTTTCACTTCCTCATTACACCATTATCTCCACTAACCTGGAAATTTCTTTCACACAAAACTTCACACAGTTCTTATTAGAAACATTAGTATAAGTAAAGTGATAAAACCTTTTGAGTTCAACTTCAACTGAAAACCATCAAAACATAATCTACTGTAGCAACTCCTTCCGAAAACCCAAAAAGAATTCAAAAAGGAAATCGAATAAAGAAGCAAATGCAAGAGTGGCAAAATCTGTCAAAACAGACGAGCAGGTGAAGATCATTTTTTTCGAAAATCTTCTGTTGCTCAAATAAAAAAGTCCAAAACTAACGAAAGTTAAATAACAACCTGGGTCAAAAGCACAAAAAATTACAGCTCAATCCGACATACATAGATCTTTCACGAATTTTTACAGTGAAGCACAAAAATCTGTTTCGGGACAACAACTTCCCCAAATATTACTTCTCTCTCATTAGAGGTTGATCTTGACACAAAAACCAAACAAAAAGGATAAGGAGAGGTTATTACCTAAGTAATAACGTCCAAGAATCAAAGAAACAAAAACAAACTGAAAGTAAAAATAAATTGGGTTGTCTCCCAAAAAGCTCTTTCTTTATAGCCATTAAGATGGGCATACTAATTTTGATGATGCTCACATAAGAATACGAATTGAGGTGAAAGAGAGCATTAAGAAGCAAAAATACACACGTTTAAGTCTAACCCACTTCCTATGCAAGGGAATTTTGTAAACAAACAAGTTTTTAAAACCAGAGGCTACTTGCATAAGAAGGCAAAACAAGTGCAACATAAAAACTTTCGGCATAAAATGGGGAAACTTAATATTATTGAGATACATAAGAACTCTTTTCCCTCTCTCATAATAACTTTAAGTATCATGCATAAACTTAACAATATAACTATCACAAGAACCATCATAGCAATGATCACTTATTCTAACAGAAATCACAGGAATATTAGCTCTCATAACACTACTATGTGAAACAATATTAGAGGTATCCTTACAGGGGATAGTGTGTCCCTCTTCTTCATATTTAGTAACAAAGTATTTCACATTTGCTATTATAGGTTCATCAACCATTTGTTTATCGAGTTCAACAGCTTTGATTATACTTTCATTAACCATACTAGCTATCATAGAATGTTCCTTTATCTTAACTGGGAAAGGCATTTTCTCAATGTAAGGTTCAGTTAAGACATGATTAGCAGTATAAACTCCAGTATTTATTGTAGGAACACTCTTAGCAATATCTTTATAAGGTTCATGATACTTATTCCACTTCTTTTTAGGCACTTCAATGTAGGAAGCAAAAAACCTTAAAATAAGAAGCAATAGCTTGAGAGTCTAGACCATAAGCATTTTTAATATTTTGAAAGTCATCAATTCTCATAAAAGATTCAATGCATTCATAATCATAATTTATACCTGACTTTCTACCTTTGTCATTCTCCCAAGCTTCATCATTGTCTTGAATACGCTCCAGAAGATCCCGTTTAGCTTCTTCTTCCATGCGAGTGAATGATCCAGCACAAGAAGCATCCAGTAAATGCTTATCATGTAGAGGGAGCCTTGCATAAAAGTTATTGATAATAATATTGTTGGGGAGCTCATGAATGGGACATTTGAGCATAAGTAACTTCAATCTCCCCCAAGCTTGAGTTGTACTCTCTCCATCAAGAGGCCAAAAGTTGTATATTTGATTCCGATCTTTATGAACCTCACTAGGAGGATAAAACTTTGAATAAAAGAGAGGCACTATTTCCTCCCATTCTAGAGCTTGACCATTCTTCAGCAGCTTATACCATTCCTCAACTCTTCCCTTCAGTGATAGTGAAAATAACTTCTTCTTGACTTGATCTGTAGTAATACCTGCATACTTGAACAACCCGCATAATTCGTGTATAAAGAGTAAATGATTACCGGGATGGACAGTTCCATCCCCAACATAGTAGTTATCCATGACACGATTAATAATTCTTGTAGGTATTTTAAAAGCATCATTCTCAGCAGGTGGTGGTTCATCTACTACCTTAGCAGTGGTAGTAGCATTACCAAATAAGAAACTCAGCGAATTATCCATAACTAAAATAAAGCAACTAACAAAAGTAAACAATACTCACAGTAGAAGTTTCCTTTACCAGTTACACTCTCCAATAGCGTTTCACTCCCCAACAACGGCGCCAGAAAATAGTCTTGATGACCCACAAGTATAGGGGGTGTATCGCAGTATTTTCGATAAGTAAGAGTGTCGAACCAAACAAGGAGCAGAAGGTGCTGGCTAGTGGTATGGATCAGGAATTCTCTGCAAATACTTAGCAAATGGATTTTTAGGGGTTTTCGATAAAGCAAGTAAACAAAGTATGAGTAAACAAAAGACAATTAGAATAAATGCAGCAAGTGGCCCAATCCTTTATGCAGCAAAGGACAAGCCGGTTGTATTACTTAAGATGACCAAACTTTCTCGAGGACACATGGGAAGACTGTCAAGTGCTTTCGCTTCATATAGTTGATTAATCTTCTTTAGCTTGCTAAGTGTTGTGTGGGTGAACCTGTGCTAATGTACCGACCTTCCTAGGACTAATACATACTTGTGATTATACGTCTTGCAAACATCCGTAAGTACAAGAAAGTAATTAAGGTAGAAACCTAACCACAACTTTAAACTCTAAGACCCTTACGTCCCTTGAGCAATGGTTTCCTAACGGGGGTTCAGGTTTCTGTCACTCTGGCAACCCCTATGATTAGTAGCCAAATACACAATGCATTCCCCTAGGCCCATATAGGTAAAGTGTAATGTAGTCGACATTCACATGCCACCACTAGAAGAAGTACACCACAACTTAAATATCAAACTATTGAATCTTTCTCAACACAATTCCACTACTAACAACATGACTTCTCCCATGTCCTCAAGAACAAAACGAACTACTCAAAATAGATCATATGGATCATGATCAGAGATGGAATAATGATGTATAACAATCTAAACATAAACAATAATTCAATGGTTCACTCAATAGCATCAACTACAAAGAGTAATCAACATCGGGAAAGTTTCCCCGATGAACTATGCAAGATTCAACACAATTGTTACAGCAATATGGAGATGCGGATGAGGGTGCTGATGGTGATGATGGTGGTGGTGATGATGATGATCCCGATGAAGTCTAGCTTGATGGTGGTGTTGATGGTGACGATCTCCCCTCCCCGGGAAGAAATTCCCCCCGCAGAAATCTGTTTGCCGAAGAGACCTTTCTGTCTTGGTGTTTTCCACCCCGTAGAGGCGGTGGAATCTTTCTGTGGTCCCTCCCCGAGTCTTAGGGTTTCGGGAGGAATATATACGCCAGAGGGGAGAGCCAGAGGTGGGCCAGGGCGGCCACACCACCAGGTGGCACGGCCTAGGGTGGTCCGCACTAGGGGGTGGTGTGGGCCCCTGTGGCCCATCTCCACTCCCTCTTCAGGCAGCCTTCGTCTTCTGGAAAAATGGGATTTTCCATATATTTTCCTGGATTTTCTGATCTTCGCGAATTTTGCCTCCAAACAACACCTTTTCCATCAGAATCCTGACTGCAGCGGTCCATGCTCCAAAAGTCATCAACCATGCAAAAATAGATGAAATAACATAAGTATCATCTCTTAATATGAAATATATCAATGAATAACAGTGAATTATGACATAGAATAGTGATGCAAAATGGACGTATCATTGATCCTTTCCTTTATGAAGAGAATCGTTCAGGATCACATTCCGTTGCGCTTCTCAACACTCTGATGTAGGGTTTTGAATCCCCATCGTGTTTTCACTATCTTCCATAAGCTTCACAGTCGAGAACATAAACTTTCTCGTGAATGCACCAAAATTTAAGCAACACTAGTTTTGCCTTTCTTTTGGTTTTAGCCATGGATTTCATATTCAAAGTTTCCAATGAATACTCTACAAGGACTTATTCACTATTGTTTTGGTGATATTGAATAACTCCAAAAATTTCACGAAGATCCATAAAAGATATGGCATAGATCTCACGAGTTCAGATGGTTCACTGTATATACTAATTGAGTGTTTACTATTTCTAACTAATGGTCTTTACACTTACACTATAACAATTTATTCGGCGCTATCTATTCACCCATTTGACAACTAATATCACATTGCGATGCTTTGCATTTCGACTTATCAAACACATTGCATTTCACAATTTCTTATGCCAATCTTATAACGTTGAATTTCATTACTATTGCTCAAATCATAGTAATTAGATCCTTTTTTATCTTTAATACCCTTGGATGATGAAATATTTTGATCATATCAAATAGTTTCATGCTCATATTTCCTTTGGTAAACACTTTTACAAAATTCAAACAGTCACAAAATGATAATCACCACTTCGTTGAAATATGATACATCAAGTAAGTATTTTCCTGCAACAATTCATCAAACACTTCACAATCATGCAATACACGGTGTTTAAGTTATCTTGCCAAACTTAAGCATGATTCATATGTGACAAGAAATCGAATGCCTTTCACATATTAACAATATAACTTCGAATTTAAAAAATGGTTTCATTCAGAATGAATATTGTTGGGTCCGCAGCATAGAACACAAAAATTTTCCTTCGATGAGAACTACACGCCAAGATCTATCTACTAGGTACATAGCAATGGGTGCACATACATCCAACGAGAACTTACCCTCAAAGACAACGAGTTTTGTTAACGAGTAGGAACTCGTGGTTGATGTAGTCGTACACTTACCGATCTCAAGATCGTGAGGAAGTCCGAGCGCCGCAACTCAGCAGTGCACTCGCACACACGTTCAAGCCACCGGACAACCTCCACCTCCTCGCTCCAGCGATCCAGTGGAAGCAGCAACTCCTTCCAGACGAAATGCCACCGGGAACATGTATCTCGCTAATCCGAGACCATGGGGGAATAATTCTAGAGGGGGAGAGAGATCCTTCACAATGAGGTGTGTGGAAGAAGGAGGAAGAGGGGCGCCTTTTATAGGAGGAGGGGGGTGCCCCTCCCCATGGCCGGCGCATGGGGGAGGTGACCCTTCACCTCCTCCATTCATGTGGTGGTAACCCCTCCACATTAAAATGCCTCTTCACATTCCGCATTAAAATTCTCTAAGTTTAATGCTCTCTCATTTAATAAAACTCTTTTATTAAATTTATTCAGAATTTTGTTAATTACTTTAATTAACAAACATTCACATATAACCCCTTGCAATATTTCAATATCACATGCAGAACCACTTTGTGCAATTTCACACGAAACAATTTCCGGTTTCTATCGAAACAATTCCCGTGCTTTGCAATTCTTTCGTCTGAAACATATGTGCTCCAAAATGGTGTCCGGTAACTCTTAAGTGTGTCACCCTACGGTTCGCGAATAATGCATACATGATTGAGACTCCTCTCAGATTAATAATAAGAAGCGGGACCTGGAGGTCCATACTGACTCCTGCATATTCAACGATGACTTCTGTGATCGTGAGAACCTTTGACGCTTGTAATTTAATCCCTTTGTCTCTTGATATAATACATGTCCGAGATTCGATCATCGGTATCCAAATACCTAGTTTGATCTCGTTACCGACATGCACTCTTTTCTCGTTCCCGTGATATAACATTCTAGTGATCACATCACCTGCTTGCAAGCTACCTTAATGTGATATCACCGAGAGGCTCTAGAGTATATCTATCCGTCATCGGGATTGACAAATGCCACTCTTGATACATGAGCCTGAACATAACACCTTCGTAGCACTGAACCCATCTTTATTGTCACCCAGTTACGGTGTGACGTTTGATGTTATCAAGATACTCTTCCGGTGTTAGCAATTAACATGATCTCATGGTCTAAGGATAAAGATTACTTCGTATGATGTTATAGCAATGTAAACATAATGACTTGATCGTAATGCTATACTTCGGATGAATATTCATCACATCATTTCACAAATGTTGTGACCTTGTTATTAACAGCATCCAATGTCCATGATCAGGAAACCTTGATCATCTTGTTAATCAACAAGCTAGTCTATAAGAGAGGCATAACTAGGAACCCTTTTTGTTTATTAAACACACATGAATTGACGTTTCCGATCAATACAATTATATCATGCAAAATAAACATCTATCATATATAAGGAATACATAATAACAACTTTATTATTGCCTCTTAGGGCATATTTCCTTCAGTCTCCCACTTGCACTAGAGACAATAATCTAGTTCACATAGTGATAAATCTAACACCCATGGAGTTCTGGTGTTGATCATGTTTTTCCCTAGGGAAAGCTTTAGTCAACGGATCTGCTACATTTAGGTCCGTGTGTACTTTACAAATCTTTATATCTCCATCGTTGACATGTTCGCGGATGGAGTGAAACCGGCGCTTAATATGCTTGGAATTCTTGTGAGACCTCGGTTCCTTGGCGTTGGCTATGGCTCCATTGTTGTCACAATAGATCACCATTAGGTCCAATGCACTAGGAACCACACCTAGTTCCGTAATGAACTCTTTCATCCAAACCGCTTCCTGCGCCGCTTGTGAAGTAGCAACATATTCCGCCTCCGTCATTGATCCAGCCACCACAGGTTGTTTGGAACTCCTCCAACGAACTACTGCTCCATTCAAGAGAAATACGTATCCGGATTGAGACTTAGAGTCATCCGGATCGGTGTCAAAGCTAGCATCGACATAACACTTAGCGACTAGCTCTTCTTCACCTCCGTATATAAGAAACATATCCCTAGTTCTTCTCAAGTACTTGAGGATGTTCTTGACCGCTATCCAGTGTTCCGAACCTGGATCAGATTGATACCTACTAGTCAAACTAATAGCATGTGCCACATCCGGTCTTATACATAGCATGGCATACATTATAGAGCCTATGGCTGAGGCATAGGGGATCTTATCCATTATCTCTCTTTCTTCCGCCGTAGCCGGACTTTGAGTCTTACTCAATGTCTTGCCTTGCAACATAGGTAAGAACCCCTTCTTACTTCCGTCCATATTAAACTTCTTTAATATCTTATCAAGGTATGTACTCTGCGATAGCCCAATTAGGCGCCTTGATCTATCTCTATAGATTTTAACGCCTAATATATATGACGCTTCACCAAGGTCTTTCATCGAAAATTTGTTGTTTAGATAACTTTTAACACTGTTTAAAAGATCTATATCATTTCCAATCAATAATATGTCATCCACATATAATATTAGAAATGCCACATTGCTCCCACTCACTTTCTTGTAAATACAAGCCTCTCCGTAAGTTTGGACAAATCCAACCTCTTTGATCACCTCATCAAAGCGGAGATTCCAACTCCGGGATGCTTGCTTCAGTCCATAGATGGATCGCTGAAGTTTGCATACCTTATTAGCATCCTTAGGATCGACAAAACCCTTAGGTTGTATCATATACAACTCTTCTTCAATATTACCATTGAGGAACACAGTTTTGACATCCATCTGCCATATTTCATAATCGAAATATGCAGCAATTGCTAACATAATCCTAACCAACTTAAGCATCGCTACGGGAGAGAATGTCTCATCGTAGTCAACTCCTTGAATTTGTTGAAACCCCTTTGCGACAAGTCGAGCCTTATAGATGGTCACATTACCATCAGCATCAGTTTTTCTTTTGAAAATCCATTTATTCTCAACGGCCTTTCGATCGTGAGGTAAGTCCACCAAGGTCCAAACTTGGTTCTCGTACATGGATTCCATCTCGGATTTCATGGCTTCTAGCCATTTTTTGGAATCCGGGTTCATCATCGCTTCTTCATACGTCACAGGGTCATCCATTTCATCAACCATGAAATTCACAATAGTATTACCGTACAGTTCAGGAACTGCACGTGTCCTACTTGACCTGCGAGGTTCGGTAGTGTCCTCTTTCGGAGTTTCATGATCAATATCATTAGCTCTCTCTTCATTAGGTGAAGTCAACTCCGAAACAGTTTCTGGTGCTACGCTACTCGCTATTTCATGAAGAGAAGGTTCAATAACCTCTTCGAGTTCTACCTTCCGACTACTCACACCTTTCGCGAGAAACTCCTTCTCAAGAAAGGATCCATTCTTGGCAACAAAAACCTTGCCCTCGGATCTGTGATAGAAGGTATTCCCAATCGTTTCCTTAGGGTATCCTATGAAGACGCATTTTTCTGCTTTGGGTTCGAGTTTATCCGGTTGAAGTTTCTTCACATAAACATCGCATCCCCAAACTTTAAGAAATGACAACTTAGGTTTGTTTCTAAACCATAATTTATACAGTGTCGTTTCAACGGATTTAGATGGTGCCCAATTTAGAGTGAAGGCAGCTGTTTCCAGTGCATAACCCCAAAATGATAGTGGAAAGTCAGTCAGAGACATCATAGATCGAACCATATCCAATAAAGTACGATTACGACGTTCCGACACACCATTACGTTGTGGTGTTCCGGCAGGCATGAGTTGTGAAACTATTCCACACTCTTTCATGTGTCTGCTAAACTCGTGACTTAGATACTCACCTCCACGGTCAGAGCGAAGAAATTTGATCTTTCTATTACGATGATTTTCCACTTCATTCTGAAATTCCTTAAACTTTTCAAAAGTTTCAGACTTGTGTTTCATCAAATATATATACCCGTATCTGCTCAAATCATCCGTGAAAGTAACAAAATAACGATATCCACCTCGCGCCGACACACTCATTGGTCCACATACATCAATATGTATGATTTCCAATAAATCTGTCGCCCGTTCCATTGAACCGGAAAACGGCGTTCTAGTCATCTTGCCCATAAGGCATGGCTCACATGTATCAAATGATTCAAAATCAAGTGATTCCAAAAGTCCATCAGAATGGAGTTTCTTCATGCGTTTAACGCCAATATGACCTAGACGGCAGTGCCACATATATGCAGATATATCATTATCAAGTTTAATCTTTTTAGCATTAACATTATGAATATGCGTAATATTACTATTGAGATCCAATAGAAATAAACCATTCAACACAGGTGCATGACCATAAAAGATATCATTCTTATAAATCGAACAACCATTGTTTTCAGATTTAAAGGAATAACCACTTTGCATCAAACACGATCCGGATACAATGTTCATGCTCAGTGCATGCACCAAATAACAATTATTTAGGTTTATAACTAATCCCGATGGCATATGGAGAGGTAGCATCCCGACGGCGATCACATCAACTTTTGATCCATTGCCGACCCGCATCATGACCTCATCCCTTGCTAGTTGTCGCTTGTTCCGCAGCCCCTGAACCGAGTTTCATATATTAGCAACCGATCTCGTATCAAATACCCAGGTGCTACTACAAGTACTAGTCAAGTACACATCAATAACATGTATATCATATATACCTTTGTTTGCCTTGTCGGACTTCTTGTCCGCCAAATACTTGGGACAATTGCGCTTCCAATGGACAGTCCCCTTGCAATAGTAACACTCGGTGTTAGACTTAGGGCCAGCTCGGGGTTTCTTTTCAGGTGTGGCAACAGATTTGCCACCCTTCTTTCCCTTGTGCTTGCCTTTCTTGTCCTTCTTGAAACCGGTGGTCCTATTGATCATCAACACTTGATGTTCTTTCCTAATCTCCGCTTCTGCAGTCTTAAGCATTGACAAAAGCTCAGGAAGAGACTTCTTCATGCCCTGCATATTATTGTTCATCATGAAGCTCTTGTAGCTAGGTGGCAGATATTGGAGAACACGATGTATGCCTAAGTCAATGGGAATCGTTATTCCCAAGGACACAAGCTTATCGGCATACCCATACATTTTGAGTACATGCTCACTAACGGAGTTGTTCTCCTCCATCATGCAGCTAAAGAACTTTTCAGTAGCATTATAACTCTCTACGGCAGCATGGGTATCGAAAATCATTTTCAAATCTCCCATGGTATCAAAAGCATTGCCATTTTCGAAACGCTTTCGAAGTTCTGGCTCTAGCCCATACAGTATGCCGCAATGAACTAGGTTGTGGTCCTCCTGACGAGTCACATAGACATTCTTTTCCTCGTCAGGGGCATCAGGAGCTAGTGGGGGGCCTAGTGACGCATCTAGCACATATTGCTTTTGTGCAGCAGTGAGGAGAATCCTCAAATTCATAGCCCAGTTGGTGAAGTTGCTACCATTCACAACAAGTTTCTCTTTCTCCATGAACACATTGAAATTAAAAGCAGGTGGTGCCATCTATAACAGAATTTGTAAAGTTTATTTAGAGTAAGTTTATGATAGATTGAGTTCAACTAATCCAAATTACTAATGAACTCCCACTCAAAAACGACATCCCTCGTGTTCTTTTGGTGATTACATGAACCAAATCCACTACACCAAGTCCGATCATCACGTGAGTTGATGTAGCTTCAAAGGCGAGCATCTATATGGGCATCATAGCAACTATATGACTCATGCTTAACCTTTCGGTCCGTGTTCCGAGGCCATGTCTGTATATGCTAGGCTCGCCAAGTAAGAACCTTAGTATTCGCGTGTGTAAAACTGTCTTACACCCGTTCCTATGAAAGCGTAGATTCGAGTACACCCGATCATCACGTGATGTCTCGAAACACGATCCACAGAACGGTGCATACTCAAGGAAGAACACATTTTTATCTTGATATCTAAATGATGGATAATCTTACGATGCTACAGAAAGCGCCAAAACTAGCAGTATAAGATGCTAACATCTAATGTGTAAAGTGACATGATATGGTCCATGCATTTGATCTCTATCATTTGCATCGTGGTCTGATCTCTATCATTCCTATGTGTGTAAGGCCAAGGTCTATGGAACTTACACGTTGAATGTGTTGTAAGAGTATCTATCACACATCTACTTACAACAATACCATATCAATACACTAGCCCAGCAACGATCTAAACTAGACGCCTCTAATTTATCAATTGCAAGTTTTATGTGGCTTAGGGATTTCAGAGATAGAACCGTTCTTACCTACGAACATGAACCACAATGAGGATAACCAAGTTATTAGCAACTCGTTGTAAATTAGATATTGACTATAGTAGGAGAGACGGACACCCGCCAACCACTTATGCAAAACTTTTTTTTTGAGGTGCAATAGTAGGGAGAATCCCCACTGCAATTTTTATTATAAGGTATGAGTATGTTACAAAGATAAAGTACAGATAGTCTATTGATCTAAGGAAGATCAAAATAGGAAGATAAAGCCACCTCTAAAGTGGGTAAAATCTACTCTATCCCTGATCTATTTGTTGATTTAGCCAGGTTTTGAATTTCTCCTTGTATTTTCTTTTGATTCTGAACTGTAACCATCTCATCTCTTGATAGAATATTGCTTTCCATCTTTCAAGTGTGGGTTCTTTGTCATTAAATATCTTCTCATTTCTACATATCCATATACCCCAGGTAGCCATGACTATGATTTCCGTTGCAAATGGCAGGTGTAACTTTTCTTTGATGTCTGAAATAGCTTCCAATCCTGATAAGTTTGCAGTTATGTTTCTGTAAATATGGTCCCAAAATTTGTTTGCAAAAGAATATTCCAAGAATAGATGGTTAACTGATTCTTCCAAGTAACAGTTGGAAGTTACACAGTTGTAGTCAGGCAGGATGAACTGCTTTCTTTTCAGAATATTCCTTGTATTCAATCTGTCCAGAAGCAATAGCCAGAAGAAGAAATTGTGTTTATTTTGGCAAGAGGATGTCCATACCCAAGAGAAGTGTGGTGGTGATGGGGAGTAGCCACTCATGGATGAGTAGGCCTTTTTTACTTCAAATTTATCTGACCCCCAAATATAGCTCAAGTTATCATGGATATCCCCATGAGTGGTTTGCATGATTTCCTGGCATCTTTCTTCCATGATTAAAAACTCAGAGTAGGCTTGTTGAGAAAGTGGTAGGTGAAAATTATCCTCCAAGAAATCAGCATGTAAGAAATCATGTACACTGATATTTGAAGACTTAGCATAGGATAGAAGATGTGGGAATTTATTCATAAAACACTCATCTTTCCAAAGGTCTGACCAAAAATAGGCAAACTTTCCTGAATTCAGATTGCACTTAGCCATGCCTTTAAAATTATCAATTAACTTGATATGAGATTTCCACCAGAATGATCCTTCCATGCTTCTTCTAGGTATTTTTCCATTTTTGTAGTAAGTTTCCCATATGAGATGAACCCAAGGGATGTCATGGTGATTGTAGAATTTGTCCAGGTTCTTTAGAAGGAGGGCAGTATTTTGAATCTGTAGATTTAGGACTCCTAGACCCCCCTGATTTTTAGGACGACATATTTTATCCCAAGATACCAGTGCCTGTCCTTTTGCTTGAACATCTTCAGTCTTTTTTCTCCAAAGACAATGTCTCATGTATTTTATAATTTGATCCTTGATGGCAATTGGTACCTCCAAACAGCTCATGATAAATAGAGGGAGTGAGGACAGTACAGATTTTACCAGTTGCAGTTTTCCTCCATAGTTCAAGAAATCAGCTATACCACATAATCTTCTTTCAACTCTTTGAACAATAGGCAAAAAGTTTTCCATGGATGGTTTTGAAATGCTTAGTGGCAATCCAAGGTAGGTGAAAGGGAGGCTTCCAGTTTGACAATTGATTGTCTGAGCACAATGCATCAACCTATCATTACATAAGTTTATTGGCATCATGCTAGACTTCAAGTAGTTGACTTTGAGCCCAATTGAGTTTGCAAATGTTTGAAGAAGAGCTTTCAAGCACAATAATTGAGTAGCATCTGCCTTAAGTACCACCAATGTATCACCAGCATATTGAATTACAGGGAGATCACTGTTGGGAGGTCCATCTATTGGGTGGGGGGTAGAATATTCATGTGCATGGACTTATTCAAGACAGATTGTAGAAGGTCAGCAGCAAGAACAAAAAGTAGTGGTGAAAGGGGGTCTCCTTGTCTCACACGTCTGCTGCAATAGAATTTTTTCCTAGGCACCCCATTTAGAAGGATTTCAGAGGATCCAGATTCAAAATTCATTCCTATCCATTTGATCCATTTCCTGCCAAATCCTCTAGCTTTGAGGATATTTATGATGGTAGAGTGATCAATTGTATCAAATGCCTTCTCAAAATCCAGTTTTAGAATTAGGATTTCCTTCTTTGATTTGTGGCATTGGAATAGGTATTCAAATTCCCATCCAAGGCAATCCTAAATAGATCTATTATTGAGAAAACCATATTGATTTTTATGCACCAATTTCAGAATAACAGATTGCAGTCTGTTCGCAAGAAGTTTGGTAATGATTTTGAACACACAGTTCAATAAGGATATTGGCCTAAAATTAGCAGAGGTAGAAGGGCATGTAATTTTAGGAATGAGAGTAATGTAGGATGAGTTGATGCTTTCAAGAGAGACTTTCTCATTGTAGAAGTCATGGATCAGCAATTTGATATCATTTCCAATGATTGACCAGTAGCTTTTGATAAATTCATTGGTAAAACCATCAGGCCCAGGGGACTTGTCATTTGGCAAATCAAAAATAACCTCCTCAATTTCTTTGTCAAGAAAAGGTCTTTCAAGTGAACTCTTCATCTCATCAGTCATTCCATTTCCATAGAAATCTGCAAGGTTGAAATGAATCTCAGTTTTGTTTGATGTACCCATTCTTGCTTTGATGTCATTCCATAGAATATCAGCCTTGTCATAGTGATTAAAAAATTCATGCCCACTATCATTCTTGATCATTGATATATAATTGTGCCTATAACTGATGGTAGATTTGGAGTGAAAAAACTTTGTGTTCTCATCCCCTAGTTTTACCCATTTAATTTTTCCTCTTTGTTTCCAATAGGTGTTTTGATTCTGGAGTAGAGAGATAATATGGGACTTCAGAATATCTCTGAGGTGCCATTCATTGATGGTTAAGGTTCTAGATTCTTCAAGTAGATCCAGAAGGTCAATTGTGTCATTCACCTTATCAATTTGGTCCTTTAAGCATGGTAACTATTTGGCCCATATCTTGATTCCTCTCCTCACATTTTTCAACTTGGCACATATCCTTTTTTCCAAGTCCTGATGATTCACTGGTATATTCCAGGCATTTTGCACAATCTGTTTAAAATCAGAATGATGAAGCCAGTAATTTTCAAATCTAAAAATTTGTGTCTTGGGAATGTTAGTTCCAATAGAGATGACACAAGGTAGGTGATCAGAAGTAGGCTTGGATAAGGGTGTAACCAAAGTATATGGATATTTGGTTGTCCATGAGCTAGAAGTAAAGAACCAATCAAGTCTTTCCAGAAGGGGGTCTTTCTGCATGTTACTCCAAGTGAATTTCCTTCCTTTCAGTGGTAGTTCAATAAGTCCCAGGTTGCTGATAGCATCATTAAAAAGCATAGTATCATTAACATCCCCCACTTTTATTTCCATCAGTAAGTCTTCTGATAAGATTAAAATCTCCTAAGACAAGCCAATCCACATTATCAGGCATAATGATGTTGGCAAACCAGTCCAAAAAGTCAATTTTCCTATCAGCTTGACATGGGCCATAGATATTTGTAAGAGTCCAAAAGTCATTAGATAGTTGGGAGGTGAAAGTGACAGTAGTGGAGAATTCATTTTGGAATGCTCTAGTTCCATTAAATAAAGAACTGTTCCATATGATGATGATCCCTCTAGAAGCACCAATTGAAGGTTGGAAGTCAAAGCTGTCAAACTTATTTGGACATAATTTCTTTAAATAATTTGTATCAAAGGTTTCTCTCTTGGTTTCTTGGAGACAAATGATATCACATTCAGATTCAATGATTTTACTTTTTAATGCCAACCACTTCTTCTCAGAGTTAATTCCTCTGAGATTCCAGTTCAGAATCTTCCAATTTCTGTTGTTACTCATTGATAAACAGATTGAGAGAGCATTGGGGTGACACAAGATTTGTAGTCACACAAAAAAACTTGTAAATATCATAAGGCGCTGAATTCATAAACATGCATAGCAGCATAATGGTTCTAAACAACTCATTACAGACTCCAAGGGTAATTGATCCAGTCACAAAAGGACAATATTTTGCAGACATTAAAAACATTATTTAGGTGTTTTCTTCTTAGACTGCTGTCCACCAGAATCAGCATCTCCTCCTTTCTTCTTGCTTGGAAGGTTGGTGTTAGAACCAATCTTCTTTGGTCCAGGATTTTCGGGTGGCTTGATGGTCAGATCATTGACCCTGCTCTTCTTCAGCAGCCTTTTCTCAAGTTCTCCCTCCTTAACCTTGCAAAATGAATCAACAAGGTTCTTAACAACTTTATTACTGAGACAAGGTGGTGCATCATTGCAAGAGAGACAATTAAGATCAGAACAATTCACATGGCTTTTAAACCCCCCATTAAGTTCCACAATTCTGGGGCTCCTTCTCACCTCAGATTCCACCAAAGGTTCTTTACCCCTCTTTTTTTTGCAGGAGCATTTGGCACCATCAAGTTTGATGGAGATTCATTCAGGCAGTGAGGAGGCATCTGTCCAACACATTCATCAGGGATAATGAAAGTAAAAGTATTTTGTTCTGCAATTGGCTCCTTTATAATATCCCAAAGGGGGAGGTAAGAAAGTGTCTTGCCCAACTGAACTTTTCAGGAGTGATGAGCATGAGGGTGATAAAGTTAAACCAACTTATAGGGATATCACATTGCAGTTTGCCTTTGCCAGGTGAGGGGTTGTTGATGTGTGGAGCAAAGAATCTGTCCCAGAGTTCCAGTCCTTGCTTGGAGAAGGACTGCCTAGCAGATAGCACCTCAGAGGAGTTGACAAAAGGAGTGAGGGCCATACCAACTTGCAGGTGTGCCTCATTGGGAGAGAGAAGGTTTGTGTCTTCAATCATCCAGTCATCATGTTGATTCCCTTCATTAGCATGGTGGCTCTCCTCCTCATCATCCTGGTAATTCTGCAGAATATTAAGCAGTCCCTCACCCATGCCCACACCCTGGTTTGCTTCAACAATCTGTTGTTCCACTTCAATATCATCAGCTCCATGGACAGAAGCCTTGTCATTGTCAGAAGAAGCATTGGCAACAGGAATGGAACCAGTAACAACACTGTCAGCCTCCTAAGGTGGCAAATCCAGGTTGTCAATAGGCATGTCAACACCCTCAGCAAACATAGATCCTTGAACTGCATTCCAATTACCCCAACCAACATTATTCTGTTGAGGAGAAGGATCAACCCATTGGTCCCATCCACCAATGTCCCCTTCAGGTTGTGGAGGAGGTGGTGGAGGAGGGGGCCAAAAAGGGTCCCACCACAGGAAATGGATGAGCGTCAGTATCATCATCAGGTAGTGGGTCCTCATTAGGTGGGCCCCCTCCCAGGAGGTTGCTGTTTAAAAGTTCCACAGAGAAAGTCCATGATTCTGTTTCCACAAGGTCCCCAATGGTGAATCTAACACTTTTAGGCACATCCAAAAGATCAGTGACTCTGAGTTTAGCAATGATCCTGCCCTTGTGCTTAGGGTCCCTTTCCCAAAGTAACACCTTTCCAATATCAGAGAAGACAACATTCAGATCCTCAGTATGCCAATGATCAAGTGGAGGACCCAGGAGCATGACCCAGCATTCATTGTTAAATTGAGCCCTACGCCAGTTAATGCCCTCATTGTGCCTAGCAAAAGAGATTGCAACATCTTGGAAAGGAATTGGACCCGCAACAATTAAACGGTCCAGTCATTGACATTGGTAAATTGAACATATGTAGAGCCAAATGGACAATCTTGAATATCACGAAAATAAACACGAGCCTCATTGAAAAAGAAATCTTGCAACACATCTCTGATATTATCAAATGGAACTGGACCAGGGGGGAGGGGATGAATGTGCGCAATAGCATACTGTTCATGTGCCCTCGGTCGACGAGGAACCACCACCCTCTTGACCCGATTCTGGCCAGCCACCTACAGAATCTCAAAGCCATGGGGTAGGAAAGGCTATGGGTCAAGTGGAATGTTTGCCATTGCGGCAGCGGTTGTCGCCAGCAACGAGCAGAGCAAGGAAGTTGGGGTTTCTGCAGGCGTGGGAGTTGAGGAGGCAGGGGGTTCGGGAGATTTCTTTTTTTGGCAAGAGCAAAATCTTTAAGACAATCAAACACCCTGGGCCACGATACTTGCGGCGTGACATGGGCCTTGAACCAATTAAGGTAAGATTTGTCGGGCCAGGGACAAGAAGGGAAGGTTGGGAATTTCAAAAATGGTAAAAGACCAGGCAGATTAACTGAGGTTGATATGTTGTCTGTAGAAGATTTTGCACCCTCATTAACTTTACCATTAACCGCTATTTCCGCAAATGATGTGGCCGGTACAACTTGTTTAATATCACCTCTGATTTGACCGTTATTGCATGGGGCCGTTGAAGAGGAAATCGGCAAACCAATACGTCAAAAAACTGAAGTCTTTTTTTCTTTTTGTATGAAACAAAAATCCAATCCTTGTCCAATTCTTTGTAATATTCTTTCTCTTCAAATTTCCAATTTGTACCTCCATCACCCCAAAGGTTGATCTTCAAGACAAATGGTTCATCTGAGAAAGTACCAGAATTATATATTTCAAAACCCACAACACGTGATGCAATAGAGAATCTAAATGTTCTATCTTGGACGATCTTGACTTGAAATTTTGAAGCTAGGCCACCAAAACAAGCTTGGAGTACAATGCCAATAGTATGAACATCAATCTTAAAATTTGCACGACCAAAAGAGCCAACTAGGAAGAAAGGCCTTCTGCGCAATCCTCCAGTGAAATTCATGTGATGGCCAATTTTTTTGAACATATTTGTCTCAAAAATCTTCCCTTTAGAGAAATCCAATGAAATGCATTTGTTGATCTTGTCCGATGAAGCAAGAGTCTCGTCGGCAATTTGAGCACCCACCACCACTCTTTTGATTACAAGATCCAAAGTCACACCAGAGAAGATCATCTCATTTTGAAGAAAGAATCTAGCATCAATCACCACCTTGTCATGATTAAGCAACACAACTCGCTTAGCAAGAGAATAAAGGACCAAAAAACCAGGAGCTTTGTCCAAATCATCAGATGGCAAGGAAGAACTTGTAACGTGCCACATGAGTTTCAAATCATCAACCTTGTCTTCAATAACATGAGAAATCCCAAGAAAACCAGAAGATGGTGCCGAAATATCATTGATTCTTGCAAGATGAGAGGGGAACCTCACCATTGAACCAATCATGAGTACCTCCCCATTTTCCATGAATCTACCCTCAAGTGGAGAGCCGTTGGCATTGAGAATGACCAACCAACGATTAGCCGAGAGAATCAAAGATCCAACAAGGAACTTACCATCGGTGGAACTTCCAGAATAGGTGATTTTCCAATCACCACCAGAAGAATCAAGTGAAGAGGAGCCCATGATTTGGTGTGCGGCGGCGCCGGAGTGACGCCAGCGAGAGCCGGTGGGAGGGGCCTCAAAGAGGCATGCCTCGGAAATCGTGCGGGTCCGCTCAACAACCAAAATTGGTATGTTTTGAACATACTTATGCAAAACTAGTTGCATGTCAGTCGTGTAACCGGTCTCATGTATGATGACATGTAAGGTTGGTCCGGCCGCTTCATCCCACTATCCCACCAATATCCAAAATACATAGAAGATGCTATAACATGATCATCATCGCCCACATATAAACATATGCGTACTACCCGTGCAAAGCACCTACACATAGACCTGGCTCTGATACCACTGTTGGGTCCGCAGCATAGAAAACAAAAAATTTCCAACGATGAGAACTACACCCCAAGATCTATCTACTAGGTACATAGCAATGGGTGGACATACATCCAACAAGAACTTACCCTCGAAGACAACGAGTTTTGTTAACGAGTAGGAACTCGTGGTTGATGTAGTCGTACATTTGCCAATCTCAAGATCGTGAGGAAGTCCGAGTGTCGCAACTCAGCAGCACATCCGCACTCGCACAGACGTTCAATCCACCAGACAACATCCACCTCCTCGCTCCAGCGATCCAGCGGAAGCAGCAACTCCCTCCAAACGAAATGCCACCGGGAACATGTATCTCGCTAATCCGAGACCATGGGGGAATAATTCTAGAGGGGGAGAGAGATCCTTCACAAGGAGGTGTGTGGAAGAAGGAGGAAGAGGGGGGCCTTTTATAGGAGGAGGGGGGTGCCCCTCCCCATGGCCAGCGCATGGGGGAGGTGACCCTTCACCTCGTCCATTCATGTGCTGGTAACCCCTCCACATTAAAATGCCTCTTCACATTCCCCTTTAAAGTCCCTACTTTAAATGCATTAAAATTCTCTAAGTTTAATGCTCTCTCATTTAATAAAACTCTTTTATTAAATTTATTCAGAATTTTGTTAATTAATTTAATTAACAAACATTCACATATAACCCCTTGCAATATTTCAATATCACATGCAAAACCACTTTCTGCAATTTCACCCGAAACAATTTCCGGTTTCTATCGAAACAATCCCTGCGCTTTGCAATTCTTTCGTCTGAAACATATGTGCTCCAAAATGGTGTCCGGTAACTCTTAAGTGTGTCACCCTACGGTTCGCGAATAATGCAGACATGATTGAGACTCCTCTAGATCAATAATCAGAAGCGAGACCTGGAGGTCCATACTGACTCCTGCATATTCAACGATGACTTCTGTGATCGTGAGAACCTTTAACGCTTGTAATTTAATCCCTTTGTCTCTTGATATAATACATGTCCGAGATTCGATCATCGGTATCCAAATACCTAGTTTGATCTCGTTACCGACATGCACTCTTTTCTCGTTCCCGTGATATAACATTCTAGTGATCACATCACTTTCTTGCAAGCTACCTTAATGTGATATCACCGAGAGGGCCCAGAGTATATCTATCCGTCATCGGGATTGACAAATTCCACTCTTGATCCATGAGCTTCAACATAACACCTTCGTAGCACTGAACCCATCTTTATAGTCACCTAGTTACGGTGTGATGTTTGATGCTATCAAGATACTCTTCCGGTGTTAGCAATTAACATGATCTCATGGTCTAAGGATAAAGATTACTTCGTATGATGTTATAACAATGTAAACATAATGACTTGATCATAATTCTATACTTCGGATGAATGTTCATCACATCATTTCACAAATGCTGTGACCTTGTTATTAACAACATCCAATGTCGATGATCAGGAAACCTTGATCATCTTGTTAATCAACAAGCTAGTCTATAAGAGAGGCATAACTAGGAACCCTTTTTGTTTCTTAAACACACATGTATTGATGTTTCCGATCAATACAATTATAGCATGCAAAATAAACATCTATCATATATAATGAATACATAATAACAACTTTATTTTTGCCTCTCAGGGCATATTTCCTTCAAATATATCATTAAGTTTGGTATTTTCAAGGCATTTTCAATATTTTACAAATGTTCATGCATTATCAATTAGTTTCACAACAAGGATAATTCACACATAATCGAACAACATATGAACACAAATAGAAATCAATCATAGAAGCAGAACAACTGTTTGTTACAAACTCATATGAATAATTGTCTCACGAAGTGTGAGACATACTAAAGAAGTTCACAATCCATCGATTACAATAATCATCCAAAAACAATAAAATAAATGATAAATGTCGAGAGAGAGTGTCGTTGGCCATCATCATCCTGCTCACCATCAACATGCAACGTCACCTCCTCTCTAGCAAGTAGCCCTCATGCAGAAGGACCTATTTTCACCAAAACAGAACAAGTATCAAATACTTCAACACTGCAATAAGAGTTTGCAAGATTATAACATTTATAAAACTGTATATCAAATATATACCTTTGTCATTGATGACCTCTCCAGCAATGGGTTCAACCTTTACATTCCTGAAATGTGTTATGAACTCGTGGAAAACCTGTGTTTCCCCGTCACCTCTCATGATGCAAGTCCTGGCATGTGCTTGGTAGCTTGGTGGCAGCGACTGTAGCACCACGCCTATTGCAAAAGATCTTGTCAACCAGTTAACCAGGAAGTAAGCAAGCCTCATATACGCATCATGTATGCACTCCAAGTGGCTCTCTAGTGAAGTGTTCTCATCCATCTTAATGGAGAGAAAATCTCCCATCAGCTCATGTTCCCATATGTGCACTTGTTAGGCGAAATGTGCTCTAAGATGTACCATTATAGTACGAGGGTCAAGGTTGCCCACAATTTGCCACAGCTCATCAACCATTCCGAAGCACATCATCACTGATATTAAGGTGGACATATCATGATGGTAATAATGGTCTTCCCGCTGCTCCGGGGTCTCATAGAAATAGGGCTGCTCCAAATCCATATCGTAGAGTATATAGTTGACCCCATCATTCTCACTAAGGAGAACATGGAGACACACAACCCACATAGAGAAGTTGGATCCATCTAGTTTGAGATTCTCTCCTTCTAACCAATCGTCAACCAAGAAGGTAGCATCAGGGAGAACCAGTTTCTACATTTATAATTGCAAAAAGGAATTTTGACTAAGTTTATAATTATATGAGTTAAACAAGAACTCCACTAAAAACTCCTATCCCCAAAAGGGTTTTACGATTACATGATCTCTATTCACTACACCTCCCCCGATCGTCACGGTCGATGTTATAGTTGCAAAGGTGGACGTTGAAACGTCGATCACATCATTCATGCGACTCGTGCTCGATCTTTCGACCATCCGTGTTCCGAGGCCATGTCTACACATGCTAGGCTCGCCAACTCAACCTTAGTGTATCCGATGTGCAACATGGCTTACTGATACATTGCAAATGTATCTATAATTTTTGATGTTCCATGCTTGGTTTTATCCACTTTCTTGTGTTTTGTCCACACTCTGGAGTACTTTTCATATGATTTCTTGGACTAACCTATTAACAAGAGCCATAGTGCCAGCTGCCTGTTTTCTGCTGTTTTTGGTTCCAGGAAAGTCAGAAAATGAATATTCTCGGAATTGGACGGGACAAAAGCCAATGTGCCTATTTTTCTGGAAGACATCAAGTGCCAGAATACGAGACGGAGAAGGGCCAGGGAGCCACCACACCACCTGGCCGCGTGGCCAGGCCTGGCCCACGCCAGGGGGTGGTGTGGCCGCTCCCGGCACCCCCTCGGCCTCCCCTTCCGCCTATATATTGCCCTCGGGACGAAAACCCTAAGTACCCGATCAAAAATCCACGAAAGAGTCTGTAGCCGCCGTCATCTCCATCCCTAGATCGGGAGGCATCTGAAGCTCTTCCCGGCACCCTGCCGGAGAGGGGAATTCACCCTGGAGGCCTTCTTCATCACCATGCAAGCCTCCGGTGTGATGCGTGAGTAGTTCATCCTTAGACTACGGATCCATGTAGTAGCTAGATGGCTGGTTCTCCTCCTTTGTGCTTTCATGTATAGATCTTGTGAGCTCCGTTCATGATCAAGATCATCTATTTGTAATTCTGCATGTTGTGTTTGCAGGGATACGATGGATATTGAGATGCTATCTCAGATTGATTATTGATTCTATCATGTCTTTGTTATTTGTGATCTTGCATGCTTTCCGTTGTTAGTAGCTATCTTGGCCAAGTAGATGCTAGCAACTCCAAGAGTTAGTATTTATGCTCGATAGTGGGTTCATGCCTCTGTTAATCTGGGGAAGTGACAGAAATCTCTAAGGTACTAGATGTGCTGTTGCTACTAGGGAGAAAACAACAATCCTTTGTTCATAGAACAATCGTATTGTTTACTTTACACGCAGTTCGTAAAGCAATAATCTGTTGCTTGCAACTTAATACTGGAGGGGGTTCGGATGATAACCTGAAGGTGGTTTATTAGTCATAGATGCAGTTGGATGGCGGTCTATGTATAATGTTGTAATGCCCAATCAAGTCTCAAAGGAGTCAAGATGATTAGTATATGCATGTATTGCTTTCTCGGTATTTGTCAATTGCCCCGCTGTAATTTGTTCACCCAACATGTTATCTATCTTAAGGAGAGCCACCTCTAGTGAACTATGGATCCCGGTCCTTTTTCTTTTACATACAATCTACACGCTGTTTACTTCTTTGTGTTTACTTTCTGCAAACTTTTACTTCTTTCCATTCGATACATTTAATCCTTTGTTTTCCGCAAAACACGGTGAGATTGACAACCTCATCGCAATTTGGGGACAAAGTTCTGTGGTTGTGTTGTGTAGGTCTCCACGTTGCTACTAGCACCGGTAGTGCGCCCTGCCAAAGCTCAGCTAGTAACACCTTTGGGGTGTTTCCTTGCTCCTACTGGTTCGATTAAACCTTGGTTTCATAACTGAGGGAAACTTGCTGCTATGCTCATCATACCTTCCTCTTGGGGTTCCCAACGATCTCTACATCAACACCGCCATCAAGCATTTTTCTGGGCGCCGTGCATTGAGCCATCAAGTGATTTTCTGGCGCCATTGCCGGGGAGTCAAGGACATCTTCACAAGGGGAGTCCCTCATAACCAATCTCTTTACTTTGTTATTTTTGTTTTGCTTAGTTTCTTTTTGCTTTGTTTGCTTGTTTTCTTTATTCAAAAACACAAAAAATTAGTTTTACAAGTTTGTTTTCTTATTTGAAAACCTAAAAAAATGACCACTCTTGAAAACACTAAGTTGTGTGACTTCACTAGCACCAACAACAATGATTTTATGAGCACACCAATTGCTCCACCTGTGGCTAAAAATACTTTCTTTGAGATAAAACCTGCTTTGCTTAATCTTGTTATGAGAGAACAATTTTCTGGTATTGGTAATGAAGATGCTGCTTCCCATCTAAATAACTTTGTTGAACTTTGTGAGATGCAAAAGCATAGGGATATAGATGGTGATATTATTAAACTGAAATTGTTTCCTTTCTCTTTGAGAGGAAAAGCTAAAGAATAGTTGAATTCCTTAACTAGGAATAGTATTGATTCTTGGACTAAGTGCAAAGATGCTTTTATTGGAAAATACTATCCTCCTGCTAAGATTATATCCATGAGAAGTGAAATAATGAAGTTTAAACAACTTGATAATGAGCATGTTGCTCAAGCTTGGGAAAGAATGAAATCTTTGGTAAAGAATTGTCCCACTCATGGACTGACTGCTTGGATGATCATCCAAACTTTTTATGCAGGATTGAACTATTCTTCAAGGAACCTACTGGATTCTGCTGCTGGAGGTACCTTTATAACCATCACTTTGGGTGCTGCAACAAAACTTCTAGACAATATGATGGTTAATTATTCCGAATGGCATACTGAGAGAGCTCCACAAGGTAAGAAGGTAAATTCTGTTGAGGAAACCTCCTCCTTGAGTGATAAGATTGATATTATTATGTCTATGCTTGTTAATGGGAAAGCCCATATTGATCCAAATAATGTTACTTTAGCCTCTTTGGTTGCTCAAGAAGAGCAAGTTGATGTGAACTTCATAAGAAATAATAATTTTTGCAACAATTCTTATGGTAACAACAATTATAAGCCATATCCTCCCAACAATGGTAATGCTTATGGAAATTCTTACAACAATAATAGGAGTGCTCCCTCTGAACTTGAAGTTATGCTTAAAGAGTTTATTAGTAAACAAACCTCTTTCAATAAAACTATTGAGGAAAAACTCTCTAATGCTGAAAGAAATATAGCATCTTTAGTTGAAGCTCAATCTTCTTTGCATAAAATGGCTGCTAAACCTGAAACTAATGATAATCCCTTTGCAGCTACTAATGCTATACAAGTAAGAATTGATGAAAATGTTAGATTATTAGCTGAATTACATGCTAAGTGGGAAAGAGAAGATGAAATTGCTAGAAACATTAGTGTTTCTACTATTACCACCACTAGTGTTGAGGCTAGTAATAGTTCTACTACTTTAGATGATAAATTTGATTTTGATCTTGCTGCTTGCAACATCTCTGAAGTTATTAAGTTCCTACAAAAGCTTGCTAAAAGTCCTAATGCTAGTGCTATGAACATGGCTTTTACAAAACACATTACTGATGCTCTCATAAATATTAAAGAAGAAAAGATGAAACATAAAGCTACTATTCCTATAAAACAAGAAGATGGTTGGGAACCCATCATTAATATGAAAGTGAATAACTTTGATTTCAAAGCTTTGTGTGATCTTGATAGTAGTGTTTCTATTATGCCTAGAAGGATTTATGATATGCTTGATTTGCCTCCTCTTGAAGATTGTTATTTGAATGTCCCACTTGATGATAATGTTAAAAAGAAACTCATGGGGAGTCTTAATGATGTTCTTATTACGGTTAACAATTCCTATGTCCCCGTTGATTTCTATGTTTTGGATGTTGAATACAATGCTTCTTGTCCTATTACTTTGGGAAGACCTTTTCTTAGAACTGTTGGTGCTATCATTGATATGAAAGAAGGCACCATTAAATATCAACTCCCACTCAAGAAAGGTATAGAACACTTCCCTAAAAAGAGAGAAAATATTTATTTTGCTTCTCCTATGAAAACAAAATTTGGTCTTAATGCTTCTTCATTTGAGAACACTTGGTTCTTTCTTTGCTTCTTATGCCTAACTTAAAGGCGTTAAAGAAAAGTACCACTCGCTCCCCAGACCGCGCAGAGGTGATGATGACTGCGCCTGGCGCTGGCACAAGCAAAGATCCGGCACCAGATCCGGAAGTAACGCCCAAGGCACCAAGGAAAGGTAGAGGTCCCCCACTAGAGAGGACAGAAAATGTGTTGCGAGAAGCGATGGATAGCTTGGCAAACCCTGTAGCAGCAGCAGTAGATCCGGCTCAGGCACAGGCCGAGCTAGAGGAAACTAGGCAAAAAAATACTAGAGGGTGCGAAAAAGATAGCCGCGGCTCAGCAGTCATTGAACATGACGCTGCGTGAGTACGCAAAGGCAAATAAAGTTGATGCTGTAAAAGTAAAGGGGAGAAATCTCATGAGTGAAATGAACAAAGAGGGAGATACTAGGATTGAGGGGTCAGAGAACTGTTTGTCCGTGGGGCTGCCGAAGTATAGTACCCCGACAAAGAACCTTAGGGCAGCAGATGCAGCTGCATCCGAGTTAGAGGGACTAACGGGTGAAGCCCGTCAGAGGCAGCAAGATAGGGTCAATGAGTTGGTTCGGATCGCGAACAGGCAAAACGAGGAATTGCTCAGGGCAAACCCGGAGAGAGCTGGGGCCTCCAAGATCGTTCATTCGGCGGTGGGTAACCCAGAGAAATCTGCTGGAGCCGCATCGTCTCCTCATGGGGGTCCTAGGAGAGAAGAGGTAGTAACCTCGGCCAGGAGGAACAAACAGATCGTCCCATATGACCCGACACGGGCAGGGAAAGGAAAAGAAGTACAGAGAAATGACGATCGACGAAGTGTGAGCCGAGGAGAAGCTGGCCGAGGTAACTATGACCAAGGCAACGCCGGTCAAGGAAATGTTGTAAATGGCAATGCCGGACAGCGAAACTCGGCAGGAGCAGGACAACCGCGGCAGCGGAATATACCAAGGCAAGAGCAAAGTACCAACCGAGGTATGCAACAGAGAGGTGCTCCACGAGAGCAGGACCGGTATAACGATGGAGATTCAGAAATGGTGAACGCATGATATCCAAGGCTAGACTATCATGTGATAGGGTCAAGATTGTGAAACAGGGATTTGATGCCTGATGATGCCAGATTAAAACTGGATCGGTTGTATAGGTCGGAATAGATTGAATGTCAAGGTCCACCGGGTCCTGCGTGTTTTGGGCCCCGAATCATGAAGGAGCCAGCCATACCTAACTTCCAGTTACCCAAAGGCACAAAGACGTATGACGACAGTACAAAGCCGGAGGATTGGTTGATAAACTATGCTACAGCTGTGAAAATTGCTACAGGCAACTTGAGATGGGCTGTGAGATACGTACCCCAGATGTTGGAGGGGCCAACGAGGGTATGGTTAAACAATTTGCCGCCCGGAAGTATTAACTGCTGGATCGATTTTGAGGAAATGTTTATCAGCAATTTCTCAAGTACGTATCAGAGGCCAAATAGGCCACAGATCCTAGCTATGTGTAAGCAGAGACCGAACGAGACGGACCGGGAGTTTTTAACCCGGTGGTGTACCGTGAGAAACTCGTGTGAGGGTGAGATAGAATCACAGGCCATAGCATGGTTTGCGCAAGGGTGCAGATATGCAAGCAAGCTGTGGCAGAAGTTGCAAAGAAAAATGCCAACTACATTGGCAGAGATGATCCGGATTGCTGATTCGTATGCTTTGGGTGATCCGACTCAACCTAGGCTCGTGTCAAACGAGACAAATGAGGAGTACTACCAGAGAGATGGGGCCGGACCACCCCAGAGGAATGATTACAGAGGTAAAAGAAGAGATGACAGACCAGATCACCGGTACAGTTCGCAACAAGTTGCTGCAGTGAATCAAGATCAGCCCAGAGCAGGGGGCAGTCAACGTCAAAAAACTGGAGGGCAACAATGGATACCGAGGAATGATGGCAAGAAAACTTGGACGCTAGAGCAAAAGAAACAGTGGCAAGAAAAGAAGGACCGTCCGAGGTATACTTATGAGTCAATGTTGGATCAGCCGTGTAAATTTCACACGCCAAATCCAAGTAACCCAGCGGGTCATACAAGAAGGCAATGTGAGTGGATGCGTAAAATAGAACAAGGTGGTTCGGGGAATGCTCAGGCACCCCGGAATGATCAACCTCGGCAGGAGTTACCCCGGCAGCAATTGCTCTCCGGAGCAAACATGCAACAGCTAATGTTGCCTCCCCCTCCGCCGAGGTATGACAACCATGAGAGAAGGGATGTAGTGCATCAAGTAGAAGACCACCATCAGCCGGATCAGAGGTACCCGGAAATGATGGGAGAAATGAGTACAAAGAGCATCATTAGAGTTACTGTGTGTTTACCACCGAGGAAACATACAGAAAGAGCTTGCAGCACCGACATATGGAGGTGAATGCGGTAATGCCAGCAGTGACGAGGTATATGCCTTGGTCGGACCAGGAAATCACCTGGAGCATCAAAGATCATCCCAAGCTTATGCCGAGTCCTGGTTCGTATGCGTTAGTGCTGGATCCGACATTCATTGGGCCAAACATCAATGTGAGGTTCTCCAAGGTACTGATTGACAATGGTAGTAGCATTAACATCATGTATGCGGATACAATGCGCAAGTTAGGTATCTCAGAGAACATGCTCCAGGCTACAAGGACAACTTTCCATGGTATTGTGCCAGGCATTTCTTGTGAGCCCATAGGCAAGGTCCGGGTTAATGTATTGTTCGGCACGAGAGATAATTGCCGAACTGAAAATTTGGAATTTGAAGTAGTGAACTTAGAGAGTGCGTATCACGTGTTACTCGGAAGACCAGCACTGACAAGTTCATGGCAAGTTGTCACATCAGTTACTTGAAGATGAAGTTGCCCGGGCCAAGCAGAGTGACTACCATTGCAGGAGATTTCCGATGTTCCATTGAGTGTGCGTCAGCCGGGTCTAACCTAGCCGAGTCACTCGTGATTGCGCAAGAGAAAAGAAAAATCCAAGAGGTGGCGGCATTGGCTCAGTCCGCATAGCAGTATATGCCGGCACTGAGTAACCCACATGGAAGTGTCTCATTCCAAGCCACGAAAGATACCAAGAAGGTGCATGTTGACGATTTGTTCCCAGAGCGCACCCTAACAATTAGTGCCGGGTTAAATGACAAATAGGAAAGCGAGCTCGTCAACTTCCTTCGTGAGAATCAGGACATTTTTGCTTGGTCCACACAGGACTTGCAAGGTGTTCCGAGGGAGTTGGCCGAGCACTCTTTGAATGTGAGACCCGAAGAAAAGCCGGTGAAGCAACCTCTTCGCCGCTTCGCCGAAGATAGGAGGAAAGTCATCGGAGATGAAATAGCTCGGTTGTTGGCTGCAGGATTTATCATGGAATTTCTTTCTCCGGATTGGCTGTCTAATCCGGTGCTGGTGGAGAAGAAGAAGGATGATCTGAATGTGGCAGTGGTTTGGCATATGTGTATCGATTACACGAACCTGAATAAGGCGTGTCCAAAAGATCCATTTCCACTGCCTAGAATAGATCAGGTCATAGACTCAACTGCTGGATGTGAACTATTGTCATTCATTGATGCATATTCTGGTTTCCACCAGATACCTCTAAATCCAGATGATCAAATAAAGACTGCATTTATCACTCCGTATGGGGCTTATTGCTATCACACCATGCCCTTTAGTTTACGTAATGCAGGGGCAACGTACCAAAGATGTATGCAAAAATGTTTGCGTGACCAAATTGGTCAAAACGTACAAGTATATGTGGATGATGTGGTTATCAAGACCAAGGAAAGCAAAATGCTCCTTGACAATATCAGGCAGACATTCGAGAACCTAAGAAGGTTCCGGATGAAGCTTAACCCGGAAAAATGTACCTTCGGTGTCCCGGCTGGAATGTTACTTGGATTTCTTGTCTCCAGCCGAGGTATCAAAGTTAATCCAACTAAAATCCGGGCCATTGAGCGAATGGAACTGCCGAAGCGTCTTAACGATGTCCATAAGTTCACTGGTTTCCTGGCATCGTTAAGTCGGTTTGTGTGTCGGTTGGGAGAAAAGGAATTGCCTCTCTATCAACTCATGAAAAAGTCAGATAAGTTCGTTTGGACGCCGCAGGCCAATGAAGCCTTTGCCCACTTAAAAAAGATGTTGGCCACTACACCAATGTTAGCCTCTCCACTATCAACGGAGCCAATGTTGCTCTACATAGCCGCAACCAACCGAGTTGTAAGTGCAGTGATGGTGGTAGAGCGCGACGAAGAGGGTAAGTCGGTGCAAAGGCCAGTGTATTATCTGAGTGAGGTATTATCTGCCTCAAAGCAGAACTACCCACACTATCAGAAAGTGGCGTATGGGGTGTATATGGCAGCTAAGAAGCTGAAGCACTATTTTGAGGAGCATCCCATTAGGGTAATATGTGAGGCTCCCATATCCGAGATAATGAGTAACAAGGATGCGAGTGGCAGGATTGCAAAATGGGAAATTGAACTAGCTCCCTATGCACCACAATATGACAGAAGAGAAGCAATTAAGTCCCAAGCTGTGGCAGACTTTTTTGTCGATTGGGCCGAGGTGCAATATGAGCCGCCACTACCAGATCCGAACTACTGGAGAATGCACTTTGACAGGTCAAAAACAAAAACCGGGCTAGGTGCCGGGGTTGTACTTACTTCGCCAAAGAAGGACCAGCTGAAATATGTGCTACAGATCCATTTCGCGGCATCAAACAATGTCGCTGAGTATGAAGCACTTGTGCATGGGCTAAAAGTGGCAAAAGAAATTGGGATACATCGGATCCTATGCTTTGGCAACTCGGATTTGGTAGTACAGCAAGTGTCGGGACTGTGGGATGCCCTTGATCCAATTGACATCCCGGAGTAGCATTGGAACACCTCAGAAAACCATCTATCAGGCCGTCCCTAGAAACCGACTCAATTGACGTCCCGGAGGATACAGAGTTCGGAGCGGTGCCCATGTACATTGACATGGGAGGTGGTGCGCGAGACCCGGGGACTACCTCAGCAAACGCGAGGACTGCTTCGCAAGACCCGGGGACTGCTCAGCGGGATCCGGTTGAAGTTATGCCGGTGGATCAGATGGAAATTGATGAAAAGTGTTCCCTGTGCGAGCGATACCAGCTTGGGCACTACCTATATTTCAATTCTTGAAAGATGGAACTTTACCCACTGAGGAGGTGCTATCCAGGCAAACTCAGAGGAGAGCTAAGGCATACACAATCATCAATTCCGAGCTAGACAAAAGGAGTGTGACTAATGTCCTTCAGCAGTGTGTTGACCCAGAAGAAGGGCTTGACATCCTCCGAGATATACATCCAGGGGAGTGCGGGCATCATGCCTCGTCCTGAGCCTTGGTGGCAAAAGCTTTCCGACATGGATTCTACTGGCCAAGTGCCTTAGAACAAGCAGAAGATCTGGTGAGAAAATGCAATGGTTGTCAGAGGTATGCTACCAAGACACATATGCCAATGTCGGAGCTCAAGACCATACCAATCACCTGGCCATTTGCCGTATGGTGTTTGGACATGGTTGGCCCGTTTAAACTAGCAAGGGGAAATATGACTCACATTTTGGTCATGGTGGACAAATTTACAAAGTGGATCGAAGTGAAGCCAATAAGAAAATGTGATGGAGCTACGGCCATGACATTTCTCAAAGACATCATCTTGAGATACGGTTATCCTCACAGTATCATAACTGATAATGGCACAAATTTTGCGGAAGGAGCATTTGTGCGTTTCTGCCGGGATAAGAAGATCCGGCTGGACGTTGCCTCGGTAGCCCACCCCGCTTCGAACGGACAAGTGGAAAGATCCAACGGATTAGTATTATCCGGGATAAAACCTCGGCTCATTGAGCCGCTGCAAAGATCAGCGGGGTGATGGATAGAAGAATTACCAGCAGTACTGTGGAGTTTAAGAACAACTCCGAATCGATCAACAGGCTATACGCCATTCTTTCTGGTATATGGGGCAGAAGCTGTATTACCAGCCGACATAGAGCATGACTCGCCTAGGGTCACCCAATACACAGAAGCCGAAGTGCGAGAGGCCCGGCAAAATGATGTTGATCTGCTGGAAGAAGCGAGAGAATTGGCATTGTCCAGATCCGCCATATATCAGCAAAATCTCCGACGCTATCATAGCCGGAAAGTAAGCCCCCGAGTTTTCCGGGAAGGCGATCTGGTACTCCGTTTGGTACAACGTACTGCTAGCATGCACAAGTTATCCCCCCCATGGGAAGGACCATTCATTGTGAGCAAAGCATTGCACAATGATTATTATTATCTTCTCGATGCAAAGCCACAGGAAAAGAACAAGGCAGACAGGTCCGGCGAGGAATCTAAGCGTCCATGGAATGTAGCTCTACTTCGTCCTTTCTACACTTAGCAAAGAAGTGTATGTATCCGAATCTTCTCATATGTCAGTATGTATGCCGTTAATGAGCTTATCAATGAAGTGTTGGCACCTCGAGCAGTAACTCGGGGACTGCCTTAATAATGATTATTGTCTTCTGTATTTATTATTTTTACGTCGGCTGGCATAAGTTGTTCTACTTAGGCCGGATTAGTAATGTGTGAGCACCAAGAACCCAACTCTTTGACTTGCTGCTGTCGAACAAGAATTGGCTTCATGGCAAGCAAGAGAACAAGTTTGGAATTGCGTAGCACATGAAAAACGACTAAGGAAAAGAACTTAATTGAGTCGACGTTTGTTTTTTGACCTAACCTCATGTGTACTTTAAATTTACTATGCTGAGTTATTTTGAGCTAATCCTAAAGTTTCCAAGTATTGTTAAGAAATTTTTTGAAACTCTGACTCGTAAGTCATAAAACCGAACCAAGGTAGACGTGAGCCAAGCCAAAAGATTGGAAAAATGAGAAAACGAAACTCGGGGACTACGCCCAAGTCAATCTAGCATAGAAACTTAGTAGCAAAATATTACTTGTGCACTTGATACAAGTGCACCCGGCATACCGGGGATCTGATAATTTTTTTAAGTTTTTTGCTCGAGGAGCAGTAGGAGGAGGAAGTTCGGTGTCATCTTTGCTATCTTCAATGTCCGAGGCATCGTCCTCTTCATCCTCATCCGAGCCATCTTCGACGTTCTCAGTGTTTTCATCATCAGCGGGATCCAGAAAGCTCGGTCCCTCATTCCACTGGTGAATGGGGGCGTATTGGATGAAGCTGTGAGTGCAAGCCTTGCGCCGAGCCACCCAATCCGGGTACGTAGACCACTTTGATCCAGTCCGCATGCGTGCGAGGAGGTTGAGGTCAATCTTCTCGTACCACGTGACCACGTAGTGGAGAACGATCTCAGCTCCGGCGCGCCCAACAGATTCTCTCCAGAGATCGAGCTGAGTCTCGCAGTCCATAAGCCGGGCAAAAAGAATAGACAGATTTTCCAGGGTATCTTCTTGAGGCCAAAAGGCGTTGAAGATCTGGATTACCACGTCCATAACATCCTTGCCATAGTTCCTCACAGTCTCAATTCGGGAAGACAGGCTGACGATCAGATCTTCGAGGTCAAGAGGAATGGAGCCAGGACCAGACAGAGTACCCCTTTCCTGGCGGAACTTGGTAACAGCCTTGGATGCAATAACATCACTCTTAGGGAACTTGCCTAGAAAAAATAACACAGGTGGAATAAGTAAAGGAAGCAGACCCGGAAAGAATAATGTCGGTTGAAGGAAAGGAACTTACTTAAGATATGGCTGTGAACCCAGGATAGCTCCTTGATGTAGTTATCGCGTCTCTCCCGGAGTTACTCAAGTTCAGCATTCGCCGACTCAAGCTTGATGTCGTCCTCCTTAAGTAGATCCTGGCCCTTGGTGATCTGGAGATTGAGGCGCTCGCGCTCTTCAGTATAGTCCTGGCCAGCCTTTTGGAGCTCAGATTGGTGTTGTGCTTTCAATTTCTTCATCTCGGCCTTGAGCCTGGCGATCTCATCATCTTTGGTCCGGAGGAGGGCAAGCTCATCATCTTTCTTTTTAAGTTCGGCCTGATGCTGTCCTACTTGTTCGAGAAAATGCAGCATCATATCAGGCACGGGCACACTATCTTCAAGAGATGCTAAAATAGTTTATTGACCCGACAGAGCCGAGGTATGAATGTTTGCCGAGCCAAGGAGGAAAGGAGATGGAAAGCATAGCAAGGTCGCACAAAAGTAACTTACCCTTGATCTGGTCCAAGATCCTCCTCATGAGGGTATTCTCAGCCTCCACCCCAGCTGCGGAAACCGAACGATTAGTTAGTTCAGTAGAAAAAGATGAAGAAATATGGAGAAATGTCAAGGAAGAAACTTACCCCTTTTCTCGTGTTCAGCGAGAAGTGCACTATGCTTTGCACGCAGCATCTTATGAGTGTCCAGGAGACGCTGAAACTCAGCGCTCCGGCTATTGGTGGTCACCTGAAAAGAGTACAAAAATATAACTTAGCCTGGTGCATATTCGAAGTGTACAAATCCGGGCCAAGTGGAACTTAACCCGGCTCTAGGTGTGTGCATATTCGAAGTGTACGAAATCCGGGCCAAGTGGAACTTAACCCGGCTCTAGGTGTGTACACCCCGAATATGCACCAGGCCGAGTTACTCGAGGTTCGGCAAGGCCAAAGGGATGCTGGCCGAGTCCCTCAAGGCAGGCCGAATCACGGGGTAACCCGGACCAGGGGACATCCACCTGACTTTCTCTCAACCGACTTAAGCCATAAGTCAGAAAGATGTATCTAACCTTTATGCAGGAACAGGTGTGGTCGGATCAACTATGTAGGATCCGGGTTATATCAAGCTTGTAAGAGAAGGAAGGTATCTCGCTGGTCAAAGGTGACAATTGTACACAGAGCGTGAGCGAAGCGGACAGAGGCCGGACCACCGAGGCGTGGCCGAAAAAGGTGACGAAGCTGATGTCGGGTGACGCAGGCGCCGCAGAGGCTCACGTAGCCTCTGCATGGGTGACGTGGGGGAAAAGTGACCCGGTCTGCTTACTATTTTAGGAGGAGGCATATTCCCTGGAATATGCCTCCACGTATGCCCTAAGTGGAGACCTAGCCACCCCTATATAAGGAGGGCTAGGGCCTCTATAGAAGGGGTTGGTCTGAAACTGGTTCGGCTCTACTGGTTGATACAGGAGAGATTGCTCTAAGGGCTTGCTAGTGGCGAGAGTAAGAGAGTTCCTTCTTCCTCCTCTCCCCAATACAGCTCTAGGAGCATTTGTAATTTGTGAAGGTGAATCAAATATAAAACTTCTGCGTGTGGAATCACCACACTATCCCTCCCTGGATTCCCCTAGTGCATTTAGTCCCCACCTTTATCCTATCTATGGCATCTGCCGTGACACCACCACGACATGTCCCAAGACTAGTTTATTGATGCATACATTGATATTGCTTGTTTTAAACTATTGTATCTAGTCACTCTTATCAACTTTGAAGGTGTCCTATGCATTTATATTTGCTACTCTATTGAGGGACTAGCTGAATACTATTATGCTATGTTTTCTTTATGTGAAACAAACAAACGTCTTGCAAAGCATTGTTATTCATGAATCTTTTGTTTGTGCCTTTTCATGTTGCATCATAGTTTCTTTGCTTATTGCTAGAACTTTGTCCTTCATGTTATGATTGAAGTACTATGATCCCAGCTTTGAATGTTTTGCAAATACTTGGATCAAGTCTTTGTTGGTGCATGTCACCTCAAAATTATTCTTTCTTTTTATCACTTACCTACTCGAGGACGAGCAGGAGTTAAGCTTGGGGATGTTGATACATTGCAAATGTATCTATAATTTTTGATGTTCCATGCTTGGTTTTATCCACTTTCTTGTGTTTTGTCCACACTTTGGAGTACTTTTCATATGATTTCTTGGACTAGCCTGTTAATAAGAGCCACAGTGCCAGCTGCCTGTTTTCTGCTGTTTTTGGTTCCATGAAAGTCAGAAAATGAATATTCTCGGAATTGGACGGGACAAAAGCCAAAGTGCCTATTTTTCTGGAAGACATCAAGTGCCAGAATACGAGACGGAGAAGGGCTAGGGAGCCACCACACCACCTGGCCGCGCGACTAGGCCTGGCCCACGCCAGGGGGTGGTGTGACCGCTCCCGGCACCCCCTCGGCCTCTCCTTCCGCCTATATATTGCCCTCGGGACGAAAACCCTAAGTACCCGATCAAAAATCCACGAAAGAGTCTGTAGCCGCCGTCATCTCCATCCCTATATCGGGAGGGATCTAAAGCTCTTCCCGGCACCCTGCCGGAGAGGGGAATTCACCCTGGAGGCCTTCTTCATCACCATGCAAGCCTCTGGTGTGATGCGTGAGTAGTTCATCCTTCGACTACGGATCCATGTAGTAGCTAGATGGCTGGTTCTCCTCCTTTGTGCTTTCATGTCTAGATCTTGTGAGGTTCGTTCATGATCAAGATCATCTATTTGTAATTCTGCATGTTGTGTTTGCGGGGATCCGATGGATATTGAGATGCTATTTCAGATTGATTATTGATTCTATCATGTCTTTTTTATTTGTGATCTTGCATGCTTTCCGTTGTTAGTATCTATCTTGGCCAAGTAGATGCTAGCAACTCCAAGAGTTAGTATTTATGCTCGATAGTGGGTTCATGCCTCTGGTAATCTAGGGAAGTGACAGAAATCTCTAAGGTACTAGATGTGCTGTTGCTACTATGGAGAAAACAACAATCCTTTGTTCATAGAACAATCGTATTGTTTACTTTACACGCAGTTCGTAAAGCAATAATCTATTGCTTGCAACTTAATACTGGAGGGGGTTCGGATGATAACCTGAAGGTGGATTATTAGTCATAGATGAAGTTGGATGGCGGTCTATGTATAATGTTGTAATGCCCAATCAAGTCTCAAAGGAGTCAAGATGATTAGTATATGCATGTATTGCTTTCTCGGTGTTTGTCAATTGCCCCGCTGTAATTTGTTCACCCAGCATGTTATCTATCTTAAGGAGAGCCACCTCTAGTGAACTATGGATCCCGGTCCTTTTTCTTTTACATACAATCTACAAGCTTTTTACTTCTTTGTGTTTACTTTCTGCAAACTTTTACTTCTTTCCATTCGATACGTTTAATCCTTTGTTTTCCACAAAACACGGTGAGATTGACAACCTCATCGCAAGTTGGGGACAAAGTTCTGTAGTTGTGTTGTGCAGGTCTCCACGTTGCTACTAGCACCGGTAGTGTGCCCTGCCAAAGCTCAGCTAGTAACACCTTTGAGGTGTTTCCTTGCTCCTACTGGTTCGATTAAACCTTGGTTTCATAACTGAGGGAAACTTGCTGTTGTGCTCATCATACCTTCCTCTTGGGGTTCCCAACGAGCTCTACATCAACTCCGCCATCAAGCATTTTTCTGGGCGCCGTGCATTGAGCCATCACTTACACCCAACATAGTGAACGTAGATATGCCTGACACCCGATCGTCACGGCCTGCCTCATAACAAATAACTTTCTTGGTGGTGCACACTAAGTAAGAACACTTTCATTGGTAATTTGATTAGGGATCATCTTATTAGGATACCGTCGAGTATCTAATACTAGCACACAATAAGATGCACAAACAATAAACATTGAATGTATGTGCAATGTGATATGGTCCTTCACGCTGTGATCTCCATCCCACGCCTCCGGATTCCAGCAACAGGGTTCCGGAGCCATAGGCACTAGGGTACCGGTGCCTCCGACGTGGTAGTCCAGCATATCCATGACCATCTACTACTACTTAGCAACATAATGTAAACTACTTTACCTTTTCCACAACCATATCACATCACAACGCCCCCTGCAAAACAAAGTTAGATGCCTCTACTTTATCTTTGCATGTTTTACGTGGCTGATAGGGCTTCCGTACAAGAACCATTCTTACCTACGAACTTCCACCACAACGCTGATCAAGTAGTTGTCTATACTACACCCCTTATGGGGCCCTTCTTTGCAAATGGTATACCAACTAATGCGAGAGAGACAAACACCCCAAATCCACTTTATACGGTACAAGCCGTATGTCAAGCGTGGAACGGTCTCGCAAATGAACGCGTAAAGTCGGTTGGGAGCCGCTTCATCAAGCATTACTGCGGTATACACAAGTACACGTGGGAGGGTAACAACTAAAAGATCAATGCCCACAAACTACAACTCGTGTGTTCTACCTGTACTAGCAATACTACGCATAGATCTAGCTCTAATACCACTGTAGGGGTTCGTGCAGGAAAACAATAAATTTTCCCTACGCCAAGAACCCTAATGCTAGGACCTATGAATTAGTAATGCAGTAACGGGAGGGGCTTTTCACGAACTTACTGATGACTGCAACTGCACAGATCATTTATAGCTAGTTTCAAAATGCGATCCCACATGGAGCAGTAGGCGAAAGACTAAAATGCTTTTAATTATAATAAACGAAGTACTTAAGAAATAACTTTAAGATGCAAGTAAAGTAGAGTTGTTTTTGGGTTTGTGGTTGAACAAAGTGTTTACAGTAAAGTAAAACTTAATGCAGAAAGTAAGAATCGCATGTGTAATAGAACTTTGGAACTACAATAGGGAAAAGGCGTTCTCAAGGAATAGTGGATACACCGCTAGCAGTTTAGACTAGGTGGTCGAGAGTATTATAACGAATATTCTTATAATGTGTATGTATGTGGGAGGAGCTCCATATATGGACGAATAGCCAGCAACCGTGGCACACATCATCCTCATAACCACAGCAGACAGCAGTCGACATCAATCGAATTACTGCGCTATTAAGGGATTTCTCCCATGGACATGGGTCTGTGAGTTCTCCTTGATTTCCCAAGTTAGTACGTAAGGAATGACAACAACTTTATAGTCACAGTAAGTGCTATCATCCCTCCGTCTACCAACAAGTAATCACCTTCATCGAGTCCCCATAAGAGGCAAATGTTAAGGAGGTGCACAATTCCCAACATCAAGATGAAGACAATTAACACGTACACATAATGATGTATAACATAATAATCTCTATATCATCTCAGTCATATGCTTGGGTTTCTCCATCTCCCCAAGAACTAGAGATCTTCTCAGACATGGAGGTAATCAACATCATATCAATGGTAATGGAAACAATAATAGATGAATAGTACTTTATAAATCCACAACGAGTACGGGACTTACAACAAGATCTAGACAAGATGTGGATGGGATGGATGGAGATGGTGGTGATGCAGCGGTGGATGATGAAGATCGATGCCTTAGCCTCCCGGATCTGCGCAGGGCGAAGATGGATCCCTTGTGGATGAGTTCCCCCTCTAGATGCCTTCTGGAGGTGAGGTTTCTGCGATTTCTGGGTGTTCTGTATGTCGTCTCCTGGAACCAATTGCACAGGGTGAAACTATTTGATGAGGCGTATACAGCCGGAGCTATACGGCCGGAAAAGTTGCTCCGGTCATATAGTTGGTCGTTGGACTCTTTGCCTCCTTTGTTCGCTTCTAGTTTTTCTGGTATTATTAATATTTCCCAAATAAGCGATTCATGTTGTTTTGTCTCCTTTTATCCATAGTACAACTGCTCCAAGAATTGTATCCATTGGATCCATCATCTGTCCTGATCCTGGTGAAAATAGACATAAAATATGCACGTGAGCACCGTAAAATACCAAGATCCTACATCTACAATGCAAAATAATAATGTAAAACATGATGCAAATATGCACTTATCAACTTCCCCAAGCTTAGACTCTTGCTCGTCCCGAGTAGGTTTCAGCTTAATGGATGTGATCCTCATATTCATGAAGCTGAGTCGATAAAATAAATGAGGCCATTGCAGCATGTGTTCATCATGTACGATACATAGGAATAAGTTCATGAATAGTACCTTACTCGAACTATCTAAATAGTATTAGCAGACTTCCACACCTTAGTGATCAATGGTTCATAAAAGATGAATCTCAACATAATGTAAAAGTATCCGGTTCAACCGAATGAGTTAGCGAGGTAGTCCCAAGTGTATTAGGATCAACGTATTCACTTGGGATTCAGAATCTCAAAAGTATCTCTTTGTCATACTACAATACAGTGGTATATGCCTACTTGCTCTTTGCACACTCGCTCTTTTTCTTCTTCTTCTTCTTCTTTTTTGTTTAAGTGTTGTGCAAAGGAGTTAGCCATACATTCCACTTCATGTAGGAATTCAAAGTTTTAACGATCTCGATTACCAAATTTCAGTTGTATATGAAGCATTCTTATGACTTGAAGATTCTACCTCCACTTGTTCTCACTCTATTTTGATAACACTTTCATTTTCCTTTGTTCAAGGTTTCTTTTTCAATTTAACTGTATAGATAATTTTTCTTTGTAAATCAAACCGTAGAGTTACAGCATATCGACCAAATTATCTTTTGGTGTTCCATTAATACCAATGATGTGGAAGACTCCTATTGCTATCATCAAGTGCAAGTAAAATTATACTCAAGCCGTTCATATATCAATAAAACAAACACAAACTCAAAATTGCTCCATATATAATAATAAACTCAAAATTTCATAAAAGGGATCGACTATTTGTGAAGGGAATCCTAATGGTGCAAACTTTATTTGTAGTTTGAATTAATGCAAAAATGATAATATAAAACTTGTAAAAAAGATGACAAGGTCTTTAAAGATCTCCCCAAGCTTGAAATCAAGCCAGGCGGGATCAATTAACTCCTTGTTGATACCTATTCCTCCTCCTGGGTAAATAGAGTGTCACCTTCTTCTTTCACGTTGCCTTCTTTAACTATGCTTGCAAAGCGAATGCTAAGCTCAGCCATGTCGTATTGGAGCTTCAACATTTTCCTCTTGAGGAATTTCTTCTCATCTGTCAACTCAAAGACAGTTTTAATTAAGAAACCAACTCTACCATCGATGTCATCGACCTTCTTCTCAAGCTCTTTCCTCATAGGAGTCAATGCCGTCTCCAATTGTTTCAACGCATGCCTTAGAAGCCTTTTCTAACTCATAGATCTTATCATGAATCTCATCTTGCCGTACCTTATTAGGTTTAAAAGGTGATGGACCAAGAGGAGGATTATAATAGGATCCTATGTTGTAACGATAAGGATTAGGGAGGTACGCATCCTTGTTCATTCCCCGCTCAGCTTGTCTCATCATCAGGGCCGGTCCTAGGGAGGGACCAGAGGGGCAGCCGCCCCGGGCCCAAAAAAATTAGGGGCCCTCCCGAGGTATACCCAGTATAGTTGTATATATGAGTTGATCTTAGGAAAAAAAGTACTAATGGGTCTGATTGGGCCCTTTCATTACTCGGACGTGTACGTGCGAACAACTAAGTTAGGGATTAGACGATCACATATCCGTTATTACCTGGTAGCGATCCTCGTCTAGACTCTAGAACTCGCGATTCGAAATAGGACGACATGCCGTCGCCTGTCGGCCGTTGCCTAAGGGCTAGGAGTCCAGGACTATTCGCCTGATCGACTGCTCCTCCATGTCATTTTCCAACTCGCAAGGGACCAAGACAGCCGCTCATCTCGTCCAACAGTAGGTATGAAGATTCAAAATGTCTATGATATGTCCCAATTTTATCTGGATTTGGGTACTATTTTTATTTTCGGTGTGGTTTATATATGCCCTAGTCTACTTTATGCCCCAATCTCCTGATTTGGTTCATCTGGTACGAGTTTTTCATCTGGTTCATCCGGTACATTTGATGTCGAGTTAAATGATCATATTTCTGAGTTAAGTGTTATCAACTTGATTTTGCCGGATAAACCAATATCTTCTATCAAGATTTTTGAGTTTGTTAAAGAAGCAAATTGTTATCCTAATATTTCTACCATTTATCGGATCTTAGTTACTATCCCCATGATTGTGACATCAACTCAAAGAACCTTTTCAAAGTTGGTATTAATAAAGAACTATTTGAGACCTATAATGTCTCGAAAGAGGTTAACTGGTTTGAAAACTTTATGCATTGAGAAGAAGTTATTTGACAAGATTGATATTGATTCCATCATTGCTGACTTTGATCTTGGAATTTACAGAGAAAATTTTAAGGTACAATATAGAGATTGTTATTTTTAATGAATATATTGCCGTTGGTACACTTGAAGTCTCTATTTTTCATTGTTTCATACATCTATATATATAAATTGATAGTAGAGGGCCCTAAATTTTAGTTTCACCCTGGGCCCTAAAATCTCAGGACCGGCACTGCTCATCATCTCCATCCTTTGCGGGAACATGTCCTCCCAATTTGGGAGAGGCTTGATCTCTGGGCTGGATGATGATGACGATCCTTTTGGTTCTGCTTCTTCGATCCTCTTCACGGGCTTCTCTTCTTTCTTCTTCCAGATCTTGTTGACATGGAAGGGCTGCATGGCTTCGCTGCACGGATGTTGTTAAAGGGGCTTGTATAGGTATGATGAAGATCTTTCGAGGCTGGAGGTTGTAGCTCTGCGAAAACTTAATGAAAAAGGTTAGATGCGATCTGCTATAAAAGGAGGGATCAAAAACCCTAGCCGTCTTGCGTAACGAGCAACTATACGGGCGCAGCCCATATAGCTCCCACCGTATAGTTATGAACCGACTATAGATTAGATCTATGGTGGAACTTAACTATACGGCCAGAACTATACGGGCGGAATTTTTAATTCCTGTGTATAGTTGGTCGTCAAACTCTTTGTATCTTGAATAAATTTTTTGGAGAAGGGTCGACAACTATATGACCACAACTATATGGGTGGAATTTTTAATTATGGCTGCATAGTTGGTCATTAAACTCTCAGTACTCCAGAAATTATTTTGTCAAAGGTGTTGACAACTATACGACCGCAACTATACAGGTGGAATTTTTTAATTCCAGCCGTATAGTTGGTCGTTAAACTCTCAGTATGTTTTGTGGATGGAAGTGTTGACATCGCAGCAACTATATGGCCGAAACTATACGGCCAGAATTTATATTCCCGCCGTATAGTTGGTCGTTAAACCTTCTATGTCCACCAAATTGGTTTTTCTTCTCCAAGAATTCTTTATTAATTTGAAACTTAACGAAATATCGAGTTTTGACAGAGAAATGTCAGCTTAGATTTTTGACCAATTTGGCATCATCAATCTTCCTTCTTCTTTGCTAGAGCATGAATTTTTCCTCATTTAACACAATACTCAAACTAGACTTTAACTGAAAATTTAAAAAGTTACTCAAACCTTTATTTCACATGGGTTGCCTCCCATGAAGCGCTCTTTTATAGTCAATAGCTTGACCGTGGTACCGCTCATTTCGTCTTGAGTCCATTCTTCTTGTAATTGTCGTTCTTCGTATATCTTCGCTTTATCACTTCTTCGGGGTGCTCAAATCTATGGTGATTTCACTTATACCTTCTTTTACCCAATAATGCTTCAAGCGTTGTCCATTTAGAACCCATGCAAGATAGGGTGTTTTTCCTTGGAGCTTCATTGCTCCCGATGAATAGGCTTCTTCAACTACATATGGACCTTCCCACTTCGATCTGAGTTTTACTGGAAACAGCTTAAGACGAGAATTATAGATCAACACTTTGTATCCACTTTTAAAAGTCTTATTCTCTCTTTTCCTATCATGCCATCTTTTAACTTTTTCCTTAAACAACCTATCATTCTCATAGGCTTCACTTTTAAACTCATCTAAAGCATGAATATCTAATAAACGTTTCTCCCCTACTGCCTTGAGATCATAATTTAAATTCTTGATTTCCCAAAAAGCTCTATGTTCCACTTCTAAAGGTAAATGGCATGCCTTACCGTACACCATCTTTTAAGGTGTCATACCCATTGGATTTTTAAACGCGGTACGATATGCCCATAGAGTGTCATTCAATTTGTATGACCAATCCTTTCTTGATTTGTCCATCGTATTCTCGAGTATGGTCTTCGGTTATCTATTAGAGAGTTCCTCTTGACCACTTGTTTGGGGATGATATGGTGAAGCAACGCGGTGAGTTACTCCATACTTGCTGAGAATTTTCCTGAAAGTCCCTTTCATAAAATGAGAACCACCGCCAGTAATTAAAAATCTAGGAACTCCAAACCTGGGAATATGACATCCTTGATCATCTTCACTAAGGTAGTTGCATCTGCGTGATTTGTTGGGATAGCTTCAACCCATTTAGTAACATAGTCAACAACAACAAGAATATGATTATAACCATTCGACTCTATAAATGTTCCCATGTAATCCATTCCTCATACATCAAAGGGTTCAATTATTAGACTATAATTCATCGCCATTTCTTGTCTCCTACCTATATTACCTCTTCTTTGGCAAACATCGCAGTATTCCACATACCTGTGTGCATCCTTGAGAAAGGTGGGCCAATAGAATCTAGATTGAAGTACATTTGCAACAGTTCTTTTACCTGCATGATGCCCTCCATATGGACTGTCATGACAAGCTTTCAATATCGCATTCATTTCATGATTAGGAACACACTTCCGAATCATTCCGTCAAGTCCATGATGATATAGATACGAATCATCCCAAAACTAATACTTAAGATCATTAAATAATTTCATTCTTTGATTTCTTGACATACCGGGAGTTATAAATTTTGTTGCTAGATAGTTAGCATAATCTGCATACCATGGATCAGCAATTTCTACCTTTGCTAAATATTCTCCCATAAATGATTCATTAATAGGTACAGGGTCATTAATTATTCCCTCCATCCTAGAGAGATGATCTGCTATAGGATTATCCTTATCCCTCCTATCTACTGTTTGCAAATCGTATTCTTGTAGTAATAAAACCCACCTAATCAACCTGGGCTTAGCATCCTTTTTTCACAAGGAGGTGATGCAAAGCTTGGTGATCCATATGATTATTACCTTAGAATTAATTATGTAAGATCTAAATTTGTCACAAGCAAAAAATATAGCTAGAAACTCTTTTTCTGTAGTATCATAATGTTTCTAAATCTTATTAAGAGGTCTACTAGCGTAATAAATAATATTCAAATTATTTCCATCTCACTGTCCCAACACAGCCCCTAAAGCATAGTCACTAGCATCACACATGATTTCGAAAGGTTCATCCCACTTTGGAGATTGCATGATAGGTGCTGGAACTAATTTATCCTTAAGGTTCTCAAAAGCTGCAATGCAGTCATGATCTAAATATAATGGAGTTTCTTTATCAAGAAGATTGGTGAGGGGCATAGCTAGTTTAGCAAAATCATTTATAAACTGCTTATAAAAACCTGCATGTCCTAGAAACATTTTTAAGTTTTTAATGTCCTGAGGTATTGGGAGATTTTCTATAGCATTTATATAAGCTTTATCTATTTCTATTCCCTTCTCCAAAACTTTATGCCCAAAAACTTTACCTTCTATTTCCATGAAACGACACTGTTCCCAATTCAAAACCAAGTTTGATTGCCTACATCTCTGCAAAACTTTGGTCGGATTGTAGAGGCAATTATCAAAAGTTGTTCCACAAACAACAAAATCATTTGTTACAACTTCCAAAGTTTTCTCAACAAAATGATAAAAAATCTTCAGAACACATTCCTGAAAAGTTGCTGCTGCATTACATAAGCCAAATGGAATTAATCTATAAGCGTATGTGCCATAAGGACAAGTGAAAGTTGTTTTCTCTTGATCTTCCAGTTGTATGGCAATTTGAGAGTATCCAGAATAACCGTCAAGAAAACAAAAGTAAGAATTATTACTAAGTCTTTCTAAGATTTTATCCATGAATGGTATAGGTTTATGATTTTTCTGTGTCTCACGGTTTAGCTTCCTAAAATCAATGCACATACGATATCCTACAATAGGCCTCATAGGAACTAGCTCACCATCCTCATTCATAGCAGCATAAAGACCACCTTGTCTTGGTATGCAATGAGCTGGGCTAACCCACTTACTATCAGAAATAGGATATATTATGCCAACATATAGAAAGCCTTCTTTGTGTATCTACTATGGGTTCAGCATCATCAAGCATGGTAATCTTATGTGTTACGATAGATGGATCTATTCCTTTAATGTCACTCAATGTATATCCAAAGGCTTCACGATGCTTAACCAAAACTGAAATGAGTTTATTTGTTTCATTTTCTGATAGATTCTTGCTAATAATGACAGGAAATTTATTTTCATTATCTAAAAACTCATACCTCATATTGTCTAGAAGTTTTTTCAATTCTATTGGTGGAGGTTCTTCATCTCCTGTTCTTACCAGTTCTTCGTAGTCATGTGGATTTTGTGCTTCCAGAATTGAATCAGGGTAATCATCCATGTCTTCTTTCTTCTCATCATCTGGTGCTTCTTCCCAATTAATCATGCTCCTTTCTAATTCATCTCGTGGAGTACTGAAATGAATTGTCGCTAGCTCAGCAATCGTCTTTTCTTCCTTGATATCCTCCACTTCATATGGCCTTGATAACCCACAAGTATAGGGGATCGTGTGTAGCCTTTTCGATAAGTAAGAGTGTGGAACCCAATGAGGAGCTAAAGGTAGGATAAATGTTCTCTCAAGTTCTATCAACCACTGATACAACTCTACACACACTAAACGTTTATATTATCTAGGAAATAAAAGTAGAGCAACAATACGAATAATAGAGATAGCTTTGCATGATAATAAATAACAAGAAAGTAAAGCTAGTTGCTGCATCAATAAAATACACTAAACTAACAGAAACATGAGTGTGGAATAGTGGTGGTAATTGTGGTGGATTTGTCCAAGTTTAAATAGCGAATAGATCAGGTTCATTGTCTTCGATGCAATTTTTTATGTGGGAGAGGCTAAATATACATGCGCTTCACTATTTGGAATTACATGTACTATATGATTGGATTGTTAGCAAACATCCGTAAGTACTAATCAATGCATTAAGGTTTACCCAACCATAGCCTTAAGTTTAATGGTCGTCTTACTCCCATACGTGCAACGTTCCGGTTCGCGTCCTCAGGTTTCTATCACTCCGACAGAACTCCCCCTTCCTTTTACACATACTACAAACCCTATGATGTTTAATCTATACGTGCACAAATATAATGGACACTAAATAACTGTACCATATCAACATACAACTCTAATGAACCAAAGATGTTCAACCATTCAATCTAAGAACAAAGAAACTACACAAACATGACATAGATCATAGGATTATAACTTATAGCATCAAACACCATGTTTACATAGGACGGTACAGAGGTGTATGGGGGGATGAACCACGGCATACTAGGAGGATTAGGTGATGGATATGGCGGTGAAGATGGTGAAGAGGGCGGTGGTGCCGGGGACTCCTTCCCCGCCGCCGGTATCATGGGGGAGCACCGCCCCTTATCCCCCTTCCTTCATGGCTTATTGGGAGCCCTCTCCCATGGAGATGTGATCCATGGGGGAGGAAAAAACGTGGCTTTAATGGCTGCAAATTCATGGGTGAAGATGCCCTGGGCGAATTAGGTTTCCTCCCTTTATATAGCTTCTCGGATTCCCGTCACCCTATCTTGGGCTGCAGTAAATCGGGTGTAAACGGCTCGTCCGGACTCGGAATAAGCTAAATTTTATGTCCAGAACGTTTGTCGTGAAATTTCCAACAACTTTGTAGTTGAAGAGTTTTCCGTTTCACGCCCTATTCGATTCGAAACGTGACTATCTTCAAAAAGAGTTCTGAGACAGATTTCTGGAAAAATCCCAATTTGACTCCAACAAGGTTTCCACTTGTATTCTTGGTAATTCCTACACATCAAAGTGTAAAACAAAAACATGGTGCGCTTTTGCAACTATTAGTAGGTTAGTTCAAATAAATCATAAACTTTATATAAAAAGGAGTGTCAAAAGCATATTATTAGCATAAACCATCAAAACTTATAGATACGTTATGGACGTATCAACATCCCCAAGCTTAGTTCCTGCTCTACCTCGAGTAGGTGAACAATCAAAACAATATAATTTTTGATGTGACATGCAGACAACACAATCTTGATCATCATTATTGTAAAAGCATTGATAGCTAGGATTAAGGTACTCTAAACATGAATCATGAAAGATAGAATTCTAACAATAAGATATAGCAACTATGTTGTAACATGAAAAGACACAAAAAAAAAGATTCATGAATAACAATGCTTTGCAAGATGTTTTTTTGTTTCACATAAAGAAAGCATAATGAGAACGGTATTCAGCTTGTCCCTCACAGCGTAGCAAAACATAAATGCATATGACACCTTCAAAGTTCATAAGGGTGACTAGATACAAATAGTTTAGGAAAAAGCAATATCAAAGTTATGTATCAATCAACAAGTGTTGGGATAATGCACATAGAACTAAGAATGACAACTATGCTCTCTTAATTGCTGCATAAAGATAGAAGGTGGAGACTCAATATAAAAGTGGAAGAAAGGCCTTCATAGAAGGAAGCAGAGATTGAAGTCTCATAAAGAGCTTCCAAAAATTATGGTACTTATTAGCTTTCAGCTCTCATTGCCCCTATCATAAGCATCTTGAAGTGATTAAGGTTAAAGTGAACAAACTATGGAGTATATGCTTGACAAAGTATAAGTTGGAAATCTCATGTCCCTTGAATATGAGGGCCGCTCCTCATGCTACTCAAGTTTAGTTACCAGTAAGTTCTTGTCATAGTAAGTACATGTGTATCACAGAGAACCGCCAACAGGGTACCCCTTGCCCGATGATACGAAAGAATCCCCATATCAAAATGACAAGGCAGACAGACAACGAGCATCTCAGCAATCTTCTTATTTACCATGGGAAAATGGTGTTTTTTCTCTCTTTCCTCTTTTCTCATCTTTTTTTTATTTTTTCTCAATCTCTATCTCTTTTTTTATAAGAAGAATGCTTCATAGATTGCTCATTATGGTTCCGCTGCAGGTTTCCACCATGATTAGGCATGGATTAGACCGGTGGCCCAGGCGTTTCTCTAACACACATACATAACTCCATGGACTTACAAGCTCCCATTTCATTTCACACCGACGACATCCATAGACAAAAGAGCATGATATCAACTAGGTACAATGTACAAGTGCAATGTTAAAAGAGTTCCCCATGACAGCATAGTTCTGCTAATCCTCCACATATAAGTGCAAGCAACATAGATGACACAATGGTTCAAGTTTATTAGGGGCAATAAAAGTAAAGTGTGCCATCAAGTTCGTGAGAGCTTTAATCACTAGTTTTCTCATAACAAGTTTAATTCAGAAGGTAGATAAAAGCATGAATATACTTCGAATAACAAATGCTAATAGGTAGGTATGGTGGACTCTTTGGTATAACTTAGTTTTATTTGGAGTTAGATGCATGAGTGGAACTCATACTTGGTTATGGAGGCTAGCAAAAGACTGGGAGCGACCAACTAAAAGAGCAATAATGGCCATAATCATGCAAAGCGACAAACATCATTAGTTAAAGCATAAAGTGATATTACAAGGCGAAAACTAAAGGATCATAAAGGCTATGGTGACTTGGATAGTCATAACATGGTGTGAGCATGCGCCAAGTCAATCCAAATAAAGCATCAAAAGAGAATACCACAATACTATGCTTTAATATGCTAAAACAACGCATGATCCTTTCAAGGCATATTAAGCAATCTCAATTGTTTATAACATGTCATGCTACAGCAAAAATCACTAAGCATAAAGCCAAAACAATATCAGGCATGACATGACAAGCATAGGCCACCGAAAAAAGCGAGCTCCTTTTACCACTTAAGCATGGACTTTTCCTACTTTTTTCCAATCCAAACCACACTTATTTTGAAAACTAATGTATGAAAGAGGGGGTACAACCAATTTATTCAAGCAAACTAAGCAAACCAAGTAAACTAAAACCAAAAACTCTCCAAGAACAACACAACTGTGCATGAAACAATAAAAATGAAGTGCTTGGAAGAACCCGAGATTTTTATTGATGAAGAAGGGGATGCCTTGGGAATCCGCAAGCTTTGATGCTTGTACTTCTTGGATATTTCTTGGGGTGACACGGGGTGACATCCCCAAGATTGAGATTTAGTCCATTCTTCATCTCATTACATCATTCTTTCCTTAACACTTGAAATTTTTCCTTCATACAAAACTTCACATAATCTTCATTAGCAACATTAGTGTACTCGAGATAATAAGTCTTTGGGTTCAGTTTCAACACCAATAGAACTTCCATTAAAACACAAGCTACTGTATCACTTCCCTTAAAAATCCCAATTCCCCAAAGAGAACCCAAAAAGGAATCAACAAGAAGCAAATGCAAATAATAGCAGAAATCTGTCAAAACAGACCAGCAGATAGAAACCAATTTCTTAGAAGACCTTCTGTTGCTCAAATAGAAAAGTGTCGAACTAATGAAAGTTGGATAACAACCTGGGGCATAAGCACAAAAAATTACAGCTCAAACCGACGTACAGAGATTTTACACGAATTTTTACAGCGAAGCACAAAATTCTGTTTCGGGACAGCAACTTTCCCAAGCATTACTTCTCTCTCATTAGAGGTTACTCTTGGCACAAAAAGAAAATAAAAAAGATAAGGAGAGGTTATTACTGAAGCAATAACTTCCAAGACTCAACTAAAACTTTTGGATTATCTCCCAATAAGTACTTTTCTTTAACGCCTTTAAGTTAGGCATAGGAGCAAGATTCAAGTATTTTCGAATGAATAAGCATTAAGATCAATACCAGAAATATCTTTCTTTTTCAAGACTTCATGCATTCCTACAAGTTTTTAACTGAAAAGGTTCTATGGAAAGATTTGTTTTGGTTTCATAGGCATGAACACAAGTGTTCAAGGTCGACCCCCACTTAACCATTACTCATCTTTCCAATCACTTTCCTTTTTAAAAACGTTTTTAGGTAACAAGTACAACTAATTTTTTTTTGTATTTCGCATTACCTATCCATACTAAGCTAGAGAACAACTTAAAACTGAAAGTAAAAACTACTTATAGATAAAGAAAACAAGTGCACACAAGAATATTCACCCACATGCTTTTGCTCCCCGGCAACGACGCTAGAAAAGGTCTTGATAACCCACAAGTATAGGGGATCGTGTGTAGCCTTTTCAATAACTAAGAATGTCGAACCCAATGAGTAGCTAAAGGTAGGATAAATGTTCTCTCAAGTTCTATCAACCACTTATACAACTCTACGCATACTAAACGTTTATATTATCTAGGAAATAAAACTAGAGCAACAATACGAATAATAGAGATAGCTTTGCATGATAATAAATAACAAGAAAGTAAAGCTAGTTGCTGCAACAATAAAATACACTAAACTAACAGAACCATGAGTGTGGAATAGTGGTGGTAATTGTGGTGGATTTGCCCAATTTTAAATAGTGAATTGATCAGGTTCATTGTCTGCGATGGAGTTTTCTATGTGGGAGAGGCTAAATATGCATGTGCTTCACTACTTGGAATTAGATGTACTATATGATTGGATTGTTTGCAAACATCCGTAAGTACTAATCAATGCACTAAGGTTTTCCCCAACCATAGCCTTAAGTTTAATGGTCCTCTTACTCCCATACGTGCAACGTTCCGGTTCGCGTCCTCAGGTTTCTGTCACTCCGGCAGAACTCCCCCTTCCTTTTACACATACTACAAACCCTATGATGTTTAATCCATGCGCGCACAAATATAATGGACACCAAAGGATTGTACCATATCAACATACAACTCTAATGAACCAAAGATGTTCAACCATTCAATCTAAGAACAAAGAAACTACGCAAACATGACATAGATCATAGGATTATAACTTATAGCATCAAACACCATGTTTACATAGGACGGTACAGAGGTGTGTGGGAGGATGAACCACTGTATACTAGGAGGATTAGGTGATGGAGATGGCGGTGAAGATAGTGAAGAGGGCGGTGGCAGCGCTGGCGGCGACACGGAGGACTCCTTCCCTGCCGCTGGTATCATGGGGGAGCACCGCCCCTTAGCCCCCTTCCTTCATGGCTTCTTGGGAGCCCTCCCCCATGGATCCTCCATGGGGGAGGAAAAAACGTGGCTTTGGTGGCTACAAATTCATGGGTGGAGATGCCCTGGGCGAATTAGGTTTACTCCCTTTATATAGCTTCTCAGATTCCCGTCACCGGGCTGCAGTAAATCGGGTCTAAAAGGCTCGTCCGGACTCGGAATAAGCTAAATTGAATTTCCAGGACGTTTGTCGCGAAATTTACAACAACTTTGTAGTTGAAGAGTTTTCCGTTTGACGTCGTCCTCGACCTGAAATCTGACCATCTTCAAAAAGAGTTCCGAGACGGATTTCTGGAAAATTCTCAATTGGACTCCAACAAGGTTTCCACTTGTATTCTTGGTAATTCCTACACATCAAAGTGTAAAACAAGAACATTGTGCACTTTTGCAACTATTAGTATGTTAGTCTAAATAAATCATAAACTTTATACAAAAAGGAGTGTCAAAAGCATATTATTAGCATCAAACCATCAAAAATTATAGATACGTTATGGACGTATAAGGCCTCTTCTTTAGTTTGGAAAAGTGGAATGTCATTTCCTCTTCTCCAAACTTGAGTGAAATAGTTTATTTTTGATTATCTACTCGATCTTTGGTGATAGAAATAAAAGGCATGCCTAAAAGAATAGGACAAAAAAAATCTCGAGGCATATCAACTATATGAAAATCAAGGGGGTACATGAGTGAGCCAATAAAGACATAGATATTTCTGATTACTCCTTCCGGTTTTATATTGGTTCTGTTAGACAATTTAATAATAGTGTCTACCAGTTCCACATCTGGATTATTTAAATTATAGCCAAGTTCCTCATAAAGTGATGAAGGCATAATATTTATGGTGGAAATTGGTTCACAAATTCCATATAAGAAAGTTTCTCCACAATATATAGGGGTCATTGGTTTTGAAGTTTTGTTACCTCGAACCTTAACTTTGATGAATTCCGAGGTTTCAAGGTCTAACACAACCACTTCATCTTCCACTATTCGTGCTTCTATAAGATCCTTTATTATAACATTATTTATATTTGTAGCTTCGGAATTCCTTTCTGGTTTCTTCGGTCTCTTCTTTATTTGTTCTTCCTCTCTTTGTATTTTTTCAAAGATCACTTGTATAGGTATCAAGGAGAACTCTTCCATTAGTGCTCTTGCATGCTTCTTTTCTTCGAGGGGTTTACGAGGTTCCCATTCTGTAGGTACCTACAAATGCCCTGCATAATTCTCAATAATTTTCTTTACTGAGTAAGAATCAATACCGAGGGTTTTAATCATTGTATATGTCCCTCTCATCTGCAAGGAAATCGTCAATGCAATCGTATTCAGAAAAACTATTTGTAATATTTTCCTTATCTTTAAAATTTTCAGTTGCTTCTCTCATTTTTATTATTACATTCCAAGCCTCATCATTGGTATAAGATAGAAAACTGCCATTAGAAGCAGTGTCTAGATTCATCCTATTTTCAATATTTAGCCCTCCATAAAAGGTATGGGTCTAGATAGCTTTTATACCTTAGATATCCTTTATATAAGCCCTCACTAGGATTATTTTTGAAACTGATAATAATACCTCTCATCCTGTGAGCTTTTCTTTCAGAATAATATTTTGATAGGAACTTAGTTGTCAATTCCTCCCAAGTCCTTGGTGCTTCTACACAAAAAGATCTGTACATGTCGCAAACATTATTAGAGAGAGTTTGTCTAAACAACTAGGTTTTAACCATATCAATATTACAGTCGTCGAAAATAAAGGAACTAAGAATGTCTTCAAAGAATTGTAAGTGTCCATATGGACTTTCTTCATTGGTTCCTGCAAATTTCTTAGAATGCAATAATTCAAATAATAAAGGATGGATCTCGACTCCATCCGGATTTATGCTTTTGTTGACAATTATAAAAGCGTCGATGGGCGAACCCATTTTCCTTACTTCCTCAAGCTGGTTTAGATGCTGAGTGTTGTCCATTCTTGTGGTCCTGCAATTCAAGTAAAAATTAGTACAACGAAAGTAAATAACTGAAAGTAAAGTTACTTATAGCGCTAAGATCCCCGGCAACGGCACTAGAAAATAGCTTGATGACTAGAAGTGCACAAATCGTTTGTAGCTAGTTTCGAAATAAAGATATCAATCCCACAGGGAGCAGTAGGCAAAAGACTAAAATGCTTTTAATTATGACTAAACAAAGTACTTAAGAAATAACTTTAAGATGCAAGTAAAGTAGAGTTGTTTTTGGGTTTGTGGTTGAGAAAAGTGTTTAAAGTAAAGCAAAACTTAATGCAGAAAGTAAGAATCGCGTGTGTAATAGAACTTTGGAACTACAATAGGGAAAAGGCGTTCTCAGAGAATAGTGGATACAACGCTAGCAGTTTAGACTAGGTGGTCGAGAGTATTATAACGAATATTCTCATAATGCGTATGTATGTGGGAGGAGGTCCATATATGGATGAATATCTAGCAACCGTTGCACACATCGTCCTCATAACCACAACAGATAGCAATCGACATCAATCGAATTACTGCGCTATTAAGGGATTTTACCCATGGCATGGACTTGGCTCTGTGAGTTCTCCTTGATTCCCCAAGTTAGTACGTAAGGAATGGCAACATATTTATAGTCACAGTAAGTGCTATCATCCCTCCATCTACCAACAAGTAATTACCTTCATCGAGTCCCCATAAGAGGCAAATGTTAAGGAGGTGAACAACTCCCAACATCAAGATGAAGACAATTAACACGTACACATAATGATGTATAAAATAATAATATCTATCTCATCTCAGTCATATGCTAGGGTTTCTCCATCTCCCCAAGAACTAGAGATCTACTCAGACATGGAGGCAATCAACATCATCGCAATGGTAATGAAAACAATAATAGGTGAATAGTACTTGTATAAATCCACAACGAGTATGGGAATTACAACAAGATCTAGACAAGATGTGGATGGGATGGATGGAGATGGTGGTGATGCAGCGGTGGATGATGAAGATCGATGCCTTAGCCTCCCGGATCTATGCAGGGCGAAGATGGATCCCTTGTGGATGATTTCCCCCTCCAGATGCCTTCCGGAGGTGAGGTTTCTGCGATTTGGGTGTTCTGTATGTCGTCTCCTGGAACTAATTGCACATGGTGAAACTGTTTAACGAGGCGGAGGCGGCGCCAACTATACGACCGGAGCTATACGCCCAAAAAAGTTGCTCCGGTCGTATAGTTGGTCGTTGGACTCTCTTCCTCCTTTGTTCGCTTCTAGTTTCTTTTGGTATTATTAATATTTCCAGAATAAGCGATTTACGTTGTTTTTTACTACTTTTCTCCACAGTACAACTGCTCCAAGAATTGTATCCATTGGATCCATCATCTGTCCCGATCCTGGTGAAAACAGACATAAAATGTGTGCGCGAGCGCCGTAAATTACCAAGATCCTACATGTACAATGCAAAATAATAATGTAAAACATGATGCAAATTTGCACTCATCACTTACCCTTGAAGATTGAAAAGCGTTGTCAATGCTCGGGAGAGTGTGGTTGATGTAGATGAACCGATACCGACCTCAAGGTCTTGTTGAAGTCCCGACAACTCCTGCGTCTCCAACGACTTCTAGTGCCCCAAGTGTTACACCTCGTAGGGAGTTACACACGTCCGGTTCCTGATGATGAATCCCGATCCTCCGATCCAGCAGTAGTTGTGGAAGTAGAACTTCTAGATTCATATCTCGTAGCGCGACGGCGCTCCGCGGTGAAGAAGACTCCTGCTCGCGCGATCCGGACTTGGGACCACGGTCACGGGAGAGAAAGAGATAGAATATCAACTAGAGGTCTTCCCAAAAGAGAGGGAACCTTTTATTAATTATTGTGTATTTAATTTTTCAAAATACCTCTCTTTACATAGGGGAAAAACTCCACATAGGTAATTGCCTTAGCTATGTGGGACTAAACAAATGAGAGGGGAGAGGGGGAGGGCTGGCCGGCCCATGTGGGCCCCATGCGGGGTGCCTTGGTCCAGCCGGACACCCCCTCTCTCCTCCCTTTGGTCTTTCCCTCATGGGCCCTTTTCCCTAGGGATTTTGGCCTAATTAGGTATTTAGACCATTTTAATTCTTTTTATTTTATTGAATAAATATAAGTGAATGATTAAATCAATATTCAACATTCACTTACATATTATTCAATCCATGTTGTTGTGGAACTCCTTTCATCCCATTCTGGACATCCTCCGGTCTTACCGAAACCCTTTCGGTTTTCTCTCTCTCTTTTCTTTGGTGATTCTGGCGATACCAAAACACTCTCTGAGCATCAACAAGCCCTTAAGAGTGATACCCCACGGTTCGGGAACACTCCAAACATGGTCGGGACCCTCCCGTACCAATGATCATCAGAGGGACCTAGATGGCCATGTTGATATATGTGCATTCCACGAATCTTTTGTCGCTGAACCATGAACGTCGTGTCGTATTCATTTTGTCTCTTGATACTTGTATTGTCCATGATCTGATCAATGACATCACTATGTCGTGTTCAATTTAGTTATCAAAAAATGTTATTTGACTCATTCCGACAAGTGATATCCCTGTGATCAAATCACACGTTGTGCAGCTATTGGATACAACTTCTTTGAGTGGGCCCTCGAGTATCTTTTCTATCACGCGGATGGACAAATCCCGCTCTTGACTCATATTGCCTCAACCGTTCCTCCGAATACTAGAACACACCTTTATAATCATCGTGTCACCAGATGATGTTTGATGCTATCTTAATATCCTCGGGTAACAGTGATTGATATGGTCTCACAGTCTAAGAAATAGGACACTAGGTCTATTCTAATCATCGTAACTTGAACTTCATGGCATGATCGGGTCACGATTCTTAGGTTGGATATAGCTCATCATCTCATTCTCACAATGAGGTGACTCCATTGGCAACTGGCATAAATGCCACATGATTAGGAAACCTTGATCATATGTTGACCAATCAACCAGTGACTAGAGCTTCACCAGGAACTCCTGGTTGTTTATATATCACACGTGTATTGAAGTTTCCTATCAATACAGTTATAACATGATATAAAATATAAAACTTAATCATAAACTTTATGAAATATGATAATAATCCATATTATTATTTGTCTCTAGGGAATATTTCCAACAAGATTAGTATACCCTGCTTGTCGTAGTGCAGACATAGAAAATAGTCTTGATGACCCACAAGTATAGGGGGTGTATCGCAGTATTTTCGAGGGAAGTGAAACCCAATTTATTGATTCGACACAAGAGGAGCCAAAGAATATTTATAAGCCTTAACAACTGAGTTGTCAATTCAGCTGCACCTGGAAACAATCTTGCTCACAGCAGTTTATCAGTAGCAACTGTTTTGTAATAGGAATAGTAAAGTAGCAGCAGTAGTAAAGTAAAGACAGTAGTAACAATAGCAGTAAACAGTAGGATTTGAGTGCGGTAGGCATAGGGATGGATGGACGGGCGTTGCATGGACAAGACAATTCACATAGCAATCAGAACATCGGTAGTTGCAGATAAATAAGATAAAGAATCCAAGTACTAGATAATCCTAGGCATGTGTTCCATATATAGTCACACGTGCTCGCAATGAGAACTTGCACAACATGTTTTGTCCTCCAGCCCATTTGCAGCGGGGCCTCAAGGGAACTACTGGCAATTAAGGTGCTCCTTTTAATAGAGCACCAGAGCAAAGCACTAACACTCTGTGAACACATGTGATCCTCACATCAAAGCCATTCTCTCTGGTTATCCCGATTTCTGTCACTTCCAGGCCATTGGTTCCGGACAACAATGTGTGTATACAACTTGCAGATAAGACCATAAATAATACTATCATAATGAATCAATAACATGTTCATATCTGAGATCATGGCACTCGGGCCCTAGTGACAAGCATTAAGCACAACAAGTCGCAACAAAGTCATAAAGCACTAATAAAAGATACTAGGCACCATGCCCTAACAATCTGATGCCATTACATGAACAATCTCATCCAATCCCTACCATCCCCATAGCCTACATCAGGGGATTACTCACTCATAGATGGGGGAAACATGGATGGTCGATGGAGAAGTGATGGTGATGATCTCCTCCAATTCCCCGTCCCGGCAAGGTGCCAGAACGGAGTTTCTGGTGCTGTTTCGTGGCATCTGGTGGTGGCGGCGGAGCGGAACTCCTTCTGGAAAAACATTGAACCCCCTGAGTTTTTAGGTCAAAAGGGAACTTATAGGCGAAGAGGGAGACCGAGGAGGAGTCTAGGGCAGCCAGACCACCCCTGGCGCGGCCTGGGTTTGCCCGCGCGGCCAGGTGGTGTGGCCTAGGTCCAGCCCCCCTCCGTCTCGTATTTTGGCTCCGGGAGTCTTCTGGTGAAATAGGATTTTTGGCATATTTTCCGGGATTTTACCTGATAGTTGATTTTCTGCACAAAAAGTACACACCAATGCAATTCTGCCGAAAACAGTGTCAGTCTGCGTTAGTTGCATCCAAATCACACAAGTTTAGAGGAGAAACAATAGCGAAAGTGTTCGGGAAAGTAGATATGTTTTGGACGTATCAACCCCCCAAGCTTAGCTTATTGCTTGTCCTCAAGCAATTTAGTTGAAAACTGAGTGTGATAAAAGAACTTTCACGAACACATTTGCTTCATATGATGTATATATTCTCAGCATGTGATCAACTACTTAGACAATTCATAATAAGGAATATGCAGCTAAGTTTACTTAATAGGCAATGCAAGCTATGAGAGATTCCAACTCAAAAATAATAAGTAGCATGAAGTATAAACATAAGCAACATTACAATGCTCATAAAAAGGTATGATAGAGTGGTATCTCGCTTGCCTTTGATTTAAGGTACCTCTGAAGTTCAGGTGAAGACTAGAAGTAAAGATGTCAAAGATACAAGCATCAAAGTCATAACACAAATAATCAAGTTTTGAGGCAAGCACAAAGAATGACAACTAAGCTCTCAAGAAGGTGCTCAAATAATATGTGGAGACTCAACAAGTAAAGGAAAATGTTTTGAATAATTTGAAAAGCTTCCAAATGCTGAAAGTATGGTACTCATTAGCTTTGAGCTCTCATTGCCCCTATCATAAGCATCTTTAAGGTGATTAAGGTTAAAGTGACACAACTAACAGGATATGCTTGACAAGTTATAAATCAAAGTCTCATGCCCCTTACTTACGAAGACCGATCCTTGTGATACTTAACTTCAGTCACAAGTAAGCTCTTGTCATTGTAAGTATATACGTATCATAAAGAACCGCCAATGGGGTACCCCTTGCACATGACACATGAGCTATCCCATAATCAAAATGACAAGGCAAGCATACAATGAGCATCTCAGCGATCTTTTTATTTACTATGTGCATAGATTTTTATTGAGGATGCTTCATAGAATGCTCATTATGGTTATGCTACAAGTTTCCATCATGATTAGGCATGGCTTAGGCTAGCGGCCCAGGCGTTTCTCTAACATACATACAAACTCCACGATCTTACAAGTTCCCCTTTTATTTCACACCGCCGGGATCCATAAGCAAAAGAACATGATATCAACGAGGTGCTAAGTACCAATCAAATGTTGAAAGCGTTCCCCATGATACATGGTTCTGCTAACTTCAACTCATAAAGCGCAAGCATATACGCAACAAAGAAGGACGCAATGGTTCAGGTTTATTAAATGCAAGAAAATAAAGTGTGCCATCAAGTTTGTGAGAGCTTTACTAACTAACTTTCTCATAACAAGCCAATATTTTATTCGGAAGAAAACAAGGCATATTGAATATGCACGGAAGTAGCAAATGATGCTAATAGGTAGGTATGGTGGACACTTTGGCAATATTTGGTTTTTGGGGAGTTGGAAACATGAGTAAAGCGTACTCAGTGAAGGTGAAGGCTAGCAATAGTAAGGGAGCGACAAACGAGAGAGCAAAAGCTATCATAATCATGCTTGTAACAAAACAGGACTAAACATGGCATGAAAGTGATTCAAGATCCTCAAGGTAAAATAATTCATCGAGGCTTAACTGTTTATTTCAGTCATGTGCATGCGTGAGCATGTGCCAAGTCAATTCAAATGAAACATTCAGAGGAGGATACCACGGTGTCATAGAAAGTTATGAATAGAGTAATGCAAGAAAATATTCATATGACATGCTACAAACTATTAGCAAGCTGGAACTAATCATACGAAAGAAAAAACTACTAAGCATCCATAAATAACATACACCCTACATGAAGAGACTAAGCATGCCCACAATGATGAGTATATGTACAAAAATGAAAACAAATAGAGTTCGTTACCAGCCTCACACCTAAAGTTGTCATTAATCCTCATGATTGCTCTTCACTTGTGTGGCTTGAATAATAATATGAAACCAATATCCACTGAGGACTGCTGAACCCTGCAACAAACTCACAAAGCCAAAGAAGAACAACAAATATTTTTGGTGTTTTCAATTTTTAAAACAAGAACCAAAAAGGAAAAAAAGCAAAGAAAAATCTTTTTGGGTTTTTTGAATAGTTCAAACAAAGAAAAAAGGGGAAAACAAACCAAGGCAAAGAGAACAAGAAGCAAACCAAAGAGAAACAATAGAAATATTTTTGGTCTTTTTGTGTTTTAGAAAGCAAAAGCAAAGAAAGAACGAAAACTAAAAAGAGAACGAAACATGAAAATACAAAGTACCGATGCAACATGATAAGGAGATGAGTGCAATGTCGACGTATCTCCCCCCAAGCTTAGGCTTTTGGCCTAAGTGGGTATCAATCCAGATACGGGTAAGGGTTCCAAGCAGGAGGATCATGGTAAGAATGGTCGTAGTTGGGCCCGTGGGAAGAAGAAGAAGCTCCCCAATCATAAGCAGGCTGCTGATATGAAGACTCTCCCTCATTCAAGGGCTAGACCGAATCATCCATGACCTCCCTTCTAGTGTCTTGCTCCTGTTGGGAGAGCTCTCCCAAGTACGTGTCAAGCTCCTCCTCAGTGAGGGACCATCCTTCCCTGTTATCAAGGTTAAACAAAACAGGTGCAGGCAAAAGAACAACATGCTCGGACTTGCTCTTTCTCCAACCAGATTTGAGAAAGGTTATTTCATAAGATAACTCATTCAAACTAGCCCACGAGGAAACAAATTTATGTTGTATGATGGAATTAAAATCAAGCCTTTCTATGGGGAACTATAGGTCCAGATGATGAGGCACTAAACCTTGCAATGCTAGTAAACGAGAAGCAATGAGGCCTCCACAAATTCCACCTTTCTCTCGGTTAGCAGCAAGACGGAAAGCTATCAAAGCACCTAAGTTGTAAGACCTATCTCGTTTAAGAGCAGTAGAGATAAATGCTAGATCATATGAAGGTAACTTATTGGCAGTTTTCCTAGCGAGAACACACTTGGCAATAAAGTAGGCAAAGTAGCGAATGGAGGGAAGATGAATGTTACAGATATTTCCACTCTCCTTCGATAAGCTGCTCCCTTGGCAAATTTCTGCGTATAAATCCATGAGTGGTTCAGGTCGCTCCTTAATCCTTCTACATGATCCCCATTGAGGTACCTTAATAGCTGCACAAAAGTCATCGAGAGAAAGGTCGACAGCAATATTGTAAATTTTGTAGTGGACCATGGGGTTAGGCAAAGAGTGACTAAATTGAAAGTCCTGTACCACAGACATGGTTAGCTTCACAAATTGACAAGGTTCATCTTCCAAAAGGTGCTCCAACCCTGCATTAGAAACCAAAGTGTGGAAATCTTGGAGAATTCCCGCAGCTCTCATGAACTCAGAACACGGATAAATGGAAGGAAAAACTTCCTCCTCCCGGTGGACCTTCATGACCTCAGGCATCCATAGTTCATGTTGGTTTAGTTGATGCTCATTCATCTTCTATTCTGAAATTTAAACATCTATTAAACAAGTGATTGCAAAGTGAATAAAATGAAGGATTCTATTCATAGGGACTTGTAAGAGGCCTAAACATGCATCAAAACTCTATCCCTAAGCATCAAACAAGCTTACAAGCTCTCATAACCTATCACCTACAGCAGCAAAATAGTCAAGATATAATCCACTAAACACAAATCTACTTGGACAAGGGGAGGAGTCACATACCGGAGAACAAGTGCTCCAAATTTCAGCAACAAAGATGGGCTAAGCAAGTAGATCGAAAAAATCGAGAGCAAGCACAGCAAGAACGTGATTTTGAGCAATGAACTGGAGCTTACTCAGGAGAGAGAAGAAAGTGGCAGGTGAGGGAGTTAGTGGAGGGCCAGGGGTGGCCCACACCATGGCATGGCGCCACCCAGGGCAGGCCCGTGCCACCAGGTGGTGAGCCTTCCTGGTGGGTCCCCTGGCACCTCCTAGGCACTCCTCTGCCCCTTTTTTCACGTAAAAATTTAATATGAATTTTCTGGAATTTTTTGAGACACTTTATTTTTGGGCATTTTTCAGGTATAGAAGAATGATTTTCTGACAGATAGATTTTTTTTGGAATGATGCAAGGACAAAACAAAGCTAGAAATACAAAATTTCTAAGACACTCTAACAAGCAAGCAACTAACAACAAAGAAAACTAAACGAAAGCAAAAACTAAAATGGATAGAATAGAAGTAAACGGAAATAATCATAATGAAAACATTGTTTTGTTCAATGAAATCCTTTTGTTAACAAGGTTGATCATGTCTTGTTACCAAAACAATTTTATATGAAACAAAACTTTATATTCCACTAATGATTATGTTACCTCAACTTTGATAGCAATGGTCCCAATCATAATAGTTTCAATTTTTCTCTTGGTATGGGACAATGTATATCTCCAACTTGAATGCCCTCAACATGTTCAATTGAATTCAAACCATAAGTCCTATCAATCTTCTTGGGGAAATAGACAATATGTTCCTTGTCATTAACATTGAAAGTCACCTTTCCTTGATTACAATTAATAACAGCTTCTGCAGTATTAAGAAAAGGTCTCCCAAGAATAATGGACATATTATCGTCTTCAGGCATTTCAAGCACAACAAAACCAGTTAATATCAAGCAATTATGAGCCACTTGAACATGTACATCCTCACATATACCAACAGGAATAGTGGTAGATTTATCAACCATTTGCAAAGATATATCAGTTGGTATTAATTTTTCTAGTTGAAGCCTCTTATAGAGAGAGAAAGGCATAACACTAACTCTAGCTCCCAAATCACACAAAGCAGTTCTAACATAACTGTTCTTAATAGAGCAAGGGATAGTTGGAATCTCTGGATCTCCAAGTTTCTTTGGAACCTTACCATTAAAGGAGTAATTAGCAAGCAAAGTAGAGATTTCTTCATTAGGTATCTTCCTTTTATTCGAGACAATATCCTTCATATACTTTGAGTAAGGACGCAATTTAATAGCGTCAGTCAAAGGAATTTGCAGGAAAAAAGGTTTCATCCACTCACAAAACTTATTATAGTGTTCATCTTCCTTTGACTTGTGTTTCTTATCAGGGAAAGGCATAGGTTTTTGGACCCAAGGATCTCTTTCACTACCATGTTTCTTAGCAACAAAATCTTCTCTAGTGTATTTAGTATTCTTGGTGTGCTTTTCAGGTTCTTCTTCAACTTTTTCTTCATTAGGAGCTCCATTTTCTTCATTACCACTTTCAGTTTCAGCATCAGAAATAGATATACTATTAGGATCTATAGCAGGTTCAGAGGGTTCTACAATAGTTTTATGTTTCTTTTTCCTTTTCTTACTAGTAGAGCCACTATTTTTAGCTTGTTGAGAATCCTGCTCAATTATTTTGGGATGCCCCTCAGGATATAGATGATCCTGGGTAGTAGCACCACTTCTAGTTCTAATTTCATAAGCATGTTTTTCTTTAGCAGCATTAACTAGCAAGGCTTTTTGCACTTTAACGAGTTGATCTATTTGAGTTTGAACCATTTGAAAGTGTTTAACAATCATTTTAACATCATTAGAGGTTCTTTCCACAATATCTTTCAATTCAATAATAGCTCTAGTGTTTTCCATTAGATGATTTTGCACCCTTTTATTAAAATTATCTTGCTTAATAATAAAGATATCGAATTCTTCTAAGCATTGATCAGGAGGTTTAGAGTAAGGGATATCACCTTCGTCAAAGTGTTGGAGAGAGTGTACCTCAATAGTGGATGAGTAGGGGATAGGCTTACATAATTCTTCTATAGGAGGTAAATTCTTGACATCTGTAGCTTTCATTCCCTTCTCCTTAAGACATTTCTTAGCTTCCTTCATCACCTCATCATTTAATTCAATAACTCCCCTCTTCTTTGATGTTGGAATGGGCACTGGTATAGTAGGTGCAGGTACAATTACTTGAGGTATAGCTTGTTTAGGAGGAGTCCAATCTTCATAATTCTTGCTTATTTTAGCCATTAATTCCTCGGCTTCCTTAGGAGTCCTATTCCTGAAAACACAATCACCACACCTATCTAGGTATGTCCTAGATTCTTCGGTTAGTACATTATAAAATATATCAAGATGCTCATTCTTAGGTAATGGACTTCCAGCCTGTGCATGAATCAAAGCACAAAACCTTGCCCAAGATTCAGGCAATACCTCTTTTTCTCCCTGTTTAAAATCAAAAAGTTCCTACAAAATAGCATGTCTAGCACTAGGAGGAAAATATTTCTGCAGGAAAGTACTAATCAAGCAATCAGGGCTATCAATAGATCCAGGAGGTAAATTACTAAACCAAGTTTTAGCTTCTCCTCTCAGTGCAAAGGGGAAAATCTTAGCAACAAAGTAAGTACGCATCTTAATATCATCAGAAAACAAGTCACTCATGGTAGAAAGTTCATTCATATGTGCTACCGCACTTTCATTCTTAGTCCCACAAAAAGATTTTTTCTCAATAATAGCTATGTAAGATAGATCAAGAGAGAAATCATAATCTTTATCTTTAATGTTTATGGGAGAAGCAGCAAACTTAGGAATTGGAGACAATTTGGGTCTAATAGTACGCCTCTCAAGGAGACTCTTAGCAGCGCTATTATCATGGGTGTTTTTACATTCTTTAATAAATTCATCGGTCATCTCAACATAACCATCTTCAATATCATAACTTTCACTAGTCTCAGGTGAACTAACAGGTGTAGTAGTGTCTTCATTAGGAGTTTCAGTATTTCCAGCTATAGTTCTAGCAATCGTAGCATCTAGGAAAGGACCTAATGAACCACTCTTATCAAGCATAGTAGAAGCAACATCATAAGCATCAGAAGTTTTAGATTCAGCAGTAGTAGCAGTGTGTGTAGCATGTGTATGTGGTAGTGTAACGAGCTTACTTATAACAGATGGTGAATCAAGAGCAGCAGAGGTGTTCAGAACCGTACCTCTTCTTGTAGTGGATGGTAAACTAGGAACCTTGCCATCACGAGACTTACCCATGATGGATGGATAGCAGCAAACAATAGAGAATCCGAGTGAACTTAATAAATAAAGCTATGCTCCCCGGCAACGGCGCTAGAAAATAGTCTTGATGACCCACAAGTATAGGGGGTGTATCGCAGTATTTTCGAGGGAAGTGAAACCCAATTTATTGATTCGACACAAGGGGAGCAAAAGAATATTTATAAGCCTTAACAACTGAGTTGTCAATTCAGCTGCACCTGGAAACGATCTTGCTCACAACAGTTTATCAGTAGCAACAGTTTTGTAATAGGAATAGTAAAGTAGCAGCAGTAGTAAAGTAAAGACAACAGTAACAATAGTAGTAAATAGTAGGATTCGAGTGCGGTAGGCATATGGATGGATGGATAGGCGTTGCATGGACAAGATAATTCACATAGCAATCAGAACATAGGGCAATTGCAGATAAATAAGATAAAGCATCCAAGTACTAGATAATCCTAGGCATGTGTTCCATATATAGTCATACGTGCTCGCAATGAGAACTTGCACACCATCTTTTGTCCTGCCAGCCCGTTTGCAGTGGGGCCTCAAGGGAACTACTGGCAATTAAGGTGCTCCTTTTAATAGAGCACTGGAGCAAAGCATTAACACTCCGTGAACACATGTGATCCTCACATCAAAGCCATTCCCTCCGGTTATCCCGATTTCTGTCACTTCGGGGCCATTGGTTCCGGACAACAACGTGTGTATACAACTTGTAGATAACACCATAAACAATACTATCATAATGAATCAATAACATGTTCAGATATGAGATCATGGCACTCGGGCCCTAGTGACAAGCATTAAGCACAACAAGTCGCAACAAAGTCATAAAGCACTAATAAAAGATAGTAGGCACCATGTCCTAACAATCTGATGCCGTTACATGAACGATCTCATCCAATCCCTACCATCCCCATAGCCTACAACGGGGGATTACACACTCATAGATGGGGGAAACATGGATGGTCGATGGAGAAGCGATGGTGATGATAATGGTGATGATATCCTCCGATTCCCCGTCCCGGCAGGGTGCCAGAACGGAGTTTCTAGTGCTGTTTCATGGAATCTGGTGGTGGCGGCGGAGCGGAACTCCTTCTGGAAAAACGTTGAACCCCCTGAGTTTTTAGGTCAGAAGGCAACTTATAGGCGAAGAGGGAGACCGAGGGGGAGTCTGGGGTGGCTAGACTACCCCCTGGCGTAGCCTGGGCTTGTCCGTGTGGCCAGGTGGTGTGTCCCGGTCCCAGCCCCCTCCGTCTCGTATTCTGGCTCCGGGAGTCTTCTGGTGAAATAGGATTTTTGGCATATTTTCCGAGATTTTTCCTGATAGTTGATTTTCTGCACAAAAATTAGACACCAATGCAATTCTGCTGAAAACAGCGTCAGTCCGCGTTAGTTGCATCCAAATCACACAAGTTTAGAGGAGAAACAATAGCAAAAGTGTTCGGGAAAGTAGATATGTTTTGGCGTATCAAGTGCCACACCCAGCAGTCATCCATCCTTCTTGTGCTCAGCGGAATGGACAGGATGATCTCCGCATCCATCAGGAGGAAGGGCTCATCCAGCAGCTCAAAACGCCATGTGCAGGTCGTGCTGTTAATGAAAGCTGCCATCGATCGAGGTGGCCTGTCCTTCGGATGCCTCAAAGGTCAGAGCAAGAAATCCCGTGGGAGCTAGTTTTGGTTCCAAGGATGTGTGTCCTCCCCAGTGCCAATGTGCCGGATTAGGCCTTGCATCATAATGTCACGGCCTTCAGTGATCGCCATCCACACATGGGATGGGGAAGAGCCTAGTGAAGTGTCAAGGAAATCTTTCGATGGAAAATAAACAGCCTTTAGGACTGTCGAGCTGAGAGCATCAGGGTTCTGAAGTATCCTCCATGCTTGGTGTGCTAGCATCGCCAAATTGAACAGTTCTATGTTGTGGAATCCCATTCCACTAGCCGCCTTCGGAGAGCACATCGTCCCCCACGAGACCAAACATGGTTTTCGGCTGCCATCCTTGTAGCCCCACCAGAAATTCCGAAGCATTGCTTTAGTGGCCTTGCATAAACCTCACGGTAATCTGAAATAGGACATAGAGAAATTAGGGATTGCCTGTGCCACAGATTTGATCAACACTTCCTTACCCCCTGAGGCTAAGGTCTGGTTGAGCACCCCTGAATACTTTTCCACATACGATCCTTCAAATATTTGAACACCCCATTGGTTGATCTTCCAATATCTGAAGGCATGCCAAGATACTTATCGTTTAGTGTCTCATTAGGAACATGGAGAATATTCTTCACCAGAGCTCGGCGCCCCTCGGGACACCCTTCGCTGAAGAAAATTGAGGACTTGTCTAGGTTCACTCTCTGACCTGAAGCATTACAGTACTTCTCAAGAATCTCATTAACTTCCCTTGCTCCCTCTTCACTAGCTTTGACAAACAGCAGGCTATCATCAACAAAAAGGAGGTGATTCATAGCCGGGCCATGGGAACCACCTGGATCCCTTGGAGGTGCCATGATTAACAACTTTGTTTTAAATGGCCTGAAAGGCCCTTTGCTACAAGCAAAAATAGATATGGGGATATATGATTGCCTTGAAGAAGGCCCCTATATGGTCGAGACTCCTCAAGTGGTGTGCCATTGAACAACACCGAGAAAGAGACATATGTGACCATGCTCATAATTAGATCCACCCAGTGGTGGTGGAATCCCATGCGCACCATAATCGCCTGGAGATAAGACCAATCAACACGATCACAAGCCTTCCTCATGTACATCTTCAGATCATAGTGCTGATGCTTCTTCGCACCATTCCTCTTCATAAAATGAAGGCACTTGTAGGCTGTAATAATATTTTCCATGATCAATCGGCCTGAGACAAAGGCCGACTGCTCCTCTGATATGATCTCTGGGAGAATAATCTCTAGCCTATTTTCCAATACTTAGAAGCAATCTTGTATATGACATTACATAAGCTGGTGGGAAGAAATGGTCCTAAATCCACCAAAGAAGCCACCTTAGGGATTAGGACGATAAAAGTTTTGTTGATGCCTTCGGGGATCTTGATGGCTCAATGCACGGCGCCCAGAAAAGTACTTGGTGTGTGGTGTTCATGTAGAGCTCGTTGGGAACTCCAAGAGGAAGGTATGATGAGCACAACAGCAAGTTTCCCTCAGTTATGAAACCAAGGTTTAATCGAACCAGTAGGAGCAAGGAAACACCCCAAAGGTGTTACTAGCTGCGCTTTGGCAGGGCGCACTACCGGTGCTAGTAGCAACGTGGAGACCTGCACAACACAACCACAAAACATTGTCCCCAACTTGCGATGAGGTTGTCAATCTCACCGTGTTTTGCGGAAAACAAAGGATTAAACGTATCGAATGGAAAGAAGTAAAAGTTTGCAGAAAGTAAACACAAAGCAGTAAAAGATTGTAGATTGTATGTAAAAGAAAGGACCGGGATCCATAGTTCACTAGAGGTGGCACTCCTTAAGATAGATAACATGCTGGGTGAACAAATTACAGCGGGGCAATTGACAAACACCGAGAAAGCAATACATGCATATACTAATCATCTCGACTCCTTTGAGACTTGATTGGGCATTACAACATAATACATAGACCGCCATCCAACTGCATCTATGACTAATAATCCACCTTCAGGTTATCATCCGAACCCCCTCCAGTATTAAGTTGCAAGCAACAGATTATTTCTTTACGAACTGCGTGTAAAGTAAACAATACGATTGTTCTATGAACAAAGGATTGTTGTTTTCTCCCTAGTAGCAACAGCACATCTAGTACCTTAGAGATTTCTGTCACTTCCCTAGATTACTAGAGGCATGAACCCACTATCGAGCATAAATACTAACTCTTGGAGTTGCTAGCATCTACTTGGCCAAGATAGCTACTAACAACGGAAAGCATGCAGATCACAAATAACAAAGACATGATAGAATCAATAATCAATCTGAAATAGCATCTCAATATCCATCGGATCCCCGCAAACACAACATGCAGAATTACAAATAGATGATCTTGATCATGAACAGAGCTCACAAGATCTAAACATGAAAGCACAAAGGAGGAGAACCAGCCATCTAGCTACTACATGGATCCGTAGTCCAAGGATGAACTACTCACGCATCACACTGGAGGCTTGCATGGTGATGAAGAAGGCCTCCAGGGTGAATTCCCCTCTCCGGCAGGGTGCCGGGAAGAGCTTCAGATCCCTCCCGATCTAGGGATGGAGATGACGGCGGCTACAGACTCTTTCGTGGATGTTTGATCGGGTGCCTAGGGTTTACGTCCCGAGGGAATCTTATAGTCGGAAGGGGAGGCCGAGGGGGTGCCGGGAGCGGCCACACCACCCCCTGGCGCGGGCCAGGCCTGGCCGCACGGCCAGGTGGTGTGGTGGCTCCCTGGCCCCGTCTCGTATTCTGGCACTTAATCACTTCCGGAAAAATAGGCATTTTGGCTTTTGTCCTGTCCAATTCCGAGAATATTCATTTTCTGACTTTCCTGGAACCAAAAACAGCAGAAAACAGGCAGCTGGCACTATGGCTCTTGTTAATAGGTTAGTCCAAGAAATCATATGAAATGTACTCCAAAGTTGGAACAAAACACAAGAAAGTGGATAAAACTAAGAATGGAACATCAAAAATTATAGATACATTTGCAATGTATCAACATCCCCAAGCTTAACTCCTGCTCGTCCTCGAGTAGGTAAGTGATAAAAGGAAAGAATAATTTTTGAGGTGACATGCACCATCAAAGACTTGATCAAAGTATTTGCAAAACATTCAAAGCTGGGATCATAGTACTTTAATCAAAACATGAAAGACAAAGTCCTAGCAATAAGCAAAGAAACTATGATGCAACATGAAAAGGCACAAACAAAAGATTCATGAATAACAATGCTTTGCAAGACGTTTGTTTGTTTCACATAATGAAAACATAGCATAATAGTATTCAGCTTGTCCCTTAATAGAGTAGAAAATATAAATGCATAGGACACCTTCAAAGTTCATAAGAGTGACTAGATACAATAGTTTAAAACAATCAATATCAAAGTATGCATCAATCAACTAGTCTTGGGACAATGCACATAGAACTAAGAATGGCCACTATGCTCTCAAAGTAGGTGCATAAAGTTAGAAGGTGGAGACTCAATATAATGGTGGAAGAAAGGCCTTTTGTAAAAGGAAGTAGGGATTCAAGTCTCATAAAGAGCTTCCAAAAATTATGGTACTTGTAGATTTCAACTCTCATTGCCCCTATCATAAGCATCTTGAAGTGATTAAGTTTAAAGTGAACAAACTATGGTGTACATGCTTGACGAAGTATAATTCAAAAATCTCATGTCCCTTGTATACGAGGGCCGCTCCTCATGCTACTCAAGTTTAGTCACCGGTAAGTTCTTGTCATTGTAAGTACATGTGTATCATTGAGAACCGCCAACGGGGTACCCCTTGCCTGATGATACAAAAGAATCCCCATATCAAAATGACAAGGCAAGCAGACAACAAGCATCTCAGCATTCTTCTTATTTACCATGGGAATATGGTGCTTTTTTCTCTCTTTCCTCTTTTCATAGTATCTCTTTTTTTTCTTCAATATAGGACACTTTTTTTATAAGAAGAATGCTTCATAGACAGCTCATTATGGTTACGATGCAGGTTTCCACCATGTTAGCATGGATTACAACAGCGGCCCATGCGTTTCTCTAACACATATACATAACTCCATGGACTTACAAGCTCCTCTTTCATTTCACACCGACGACATCCATATACAGAAGAGCATGATATCAACTAGGTACAAGTACCAAGTGCAATGTTGAAAGCGTTCCCCATGAAAGCATGGTTTTGCTAATTCCCGACAAATAAGTGCAAGCATACACAACATAGAAGACACAATGGTTCAAGTTTATTAAGGGCAAGAAAAGTAAAGCGTGCCATCAAGTTCGTGAGAGCTTTAATCACTAGTTTTCTCATAACAAGTTTAATTTGGAAGGTAAACAAAAGCATGAATATACTTGGAATAGCATGAGCTAGTAGGTAGGTATGGTGGAATCTTTGGAATAACTTGGTTTAGGGAGTTGGATGCATGAGTGGAACTCATACTTTGTTGTGGAGGCTAGCAAAAGACTGGGAGCGACAAACTAAGAGAGCAATAATGGCCATAATCATGCAGAGCGACAAAACATCATCGATCAAAGCATAAAGTGATACTACAGGTTGAAAAGTAAAGGATCATAAAGGCTATGGTGACTTTGGATAGTCATAACATGGTGTGAGCATGCGCCAAGTCAACCCAAATAAAGCATCAAAGGAGAATGCCACTATACTATGCTTTAATATGCTAAAACAACGCATGATTCATCCAAGGCACATTAAGCAATCTCAATTGTTTACAACAAGTCATGCTACACCAAATAATACTAAGCATAAAGCCAAAACAATATCAAGCATGGCATGACAAAGCATAGGCCACAGTAAAAAACAAGCTCTTTTTACCACATAAGCATGAACTTTCATACTCTTTTCCAAACCAAACCAAACTATTTGCAAACCAATGTATGAAAGAGGGGGTCCAACCAATTTATTCAGAAAACTAAGAAAACCAAAGCAAACGAAAACCAAAACGAAAATGAAAAGAAGACGCTCCAAGAAAAACACAATTGTTCATGAAACAATAAAAATGAAGCGTTTGGAAGAAATCTGGGATTTTTATTGATGAAGAAGGGGATGCCTTGGGCATCCCCAAGCCTTGACGCTTGTACTTCTTGGATATTTCTTGGGGTGACACGCGTGGCATCCCCAAGCTTGAGCTTTAGTCCATTCTTCATCTCATTACTCATTCCTTCCATACACCTGGAATTTTTTCTTCATACAAAACTTCACACAATCTCATTAGCAACATTAGTGCACTTAAGATAAATAAGTCTTAAGGTTCAGTTCTAACACCAAATAAACTTCCATTAGAACACTAGATACTGTAGCACTTCCCTAAAAAATATCAATTTCCCAAAAGAACTGAAAAAGGAACCAACAAAAAGCAAATGCAGAAAATGGCAGAAATCTGTCAAAACAGACCAGCAGGTAAAGACGAATTTTTTTGAAGACCTTATTTTGCTCAAATAAAAAAGTGTTGATCTAACGAAAGTTAGATAACAACATGGGGCAAAAGCACAAAAAAGTACAGATCAATCCGATATACATAACTCTCTCACGAAGTTTTACGGTCCAGCACAGAAATCTGTTTCGGGACAGCAACTTTCCCAATCATTACTTCTCTCTCATTAGAGGTTACTCCTGGCATAAAAAGCAAATAAAAAGGATAAGAAGAGGTTATTACAGAGATAATAACTTCCAAGACTCATCTAAAACTTTTGGGTTATCTCCCAACAAGTACTTTTCTTTAATGCCTTTAAGTTAGGCATAAGAAGCAAAGAAAGAATCAAGTGTTCTCAAATGAAGAAACATTAAAACCAACTTTCTTGCCCTTACCTCTCTTACTTTTATTCTTAAAATTGGGAAAAATATGATTGTTTGGTGGAGAAGAAAGGTGCATGGTCCCCTTTCCCACATCTATTATTGCTCCAAGGAGTTCTAATAGGGACCTTCCAAGTGTAATTTGTCCTTTTCCTGCACATTCAATAACAAGATAATCAATAGAAATCGTTTTCCCAAGGATCTTTGTAAACACTCATTCAGCTATTCCAAGAGGTAATATGGTAGTATTATTAGTAAGAGATATTTCTTTTCCTCCCTCAATGAGCCCCCGAGTATTCAGAGATTTATAAATATCTTTGGGCATAAGGCATAATTCAGACATGATATCACAGCGAGCTTTAAAAGTTTCAGCGTTCATCTCAATCTTTACTATAGCGAACCACTTTGATGGTTCAGAGTTTATTGGAACATAATCGTGATGCTCCCTAAGCGTATTATAGCACCCTTCTAATCTAGTAGTGCTAACCTCAAGAGTGTCCAATCTAGCAAATATTTTTGCGAAGGAAATATCAGTTTGGCTAGGCATGTTGTAAGTGAGGATCAATTTCTTTATAGCATTAATAGCATCATCCTTGTTACGTTGGAGGAAATCTCCTCCCACAACAGCATCTAAATCCTATCTATAGCAAAGAGCAATCCCAAGGTAAAAACTGCTAAGGAACAAGCTTTGAGTCATTTTAGGCTCAGTTTTTTCATGTAGATCAGAGATTCTAGACCAAGCTTCTTTAAAACTTTCCTCAATTCCTTGTTTAAAAGTGAAAATTATTTCCTCGGGTGACATAGTGACAGGAGCAAGGCTAGACATAATGAGATAGGAACTAATTTTTTTGTGTTTTTCAAATAAGAAAGCAAAAAGGTAAAACTAATTTTTTTGTGTTTTTTGAAGAACAAAACAAGCAAACAAAGCAAAAAGAAACTAAGCAAAACAAAAACAACAAAGTAAAGAGATTGGTTATGAGGGACTCCCCTTATGAAGATGTCCATGACTCCCTGGCAACGGCGCCAGAAAATCGCTTGATGGCTCAATGCACGGCGCCTAGAAAAGTGCTTGGTGCGTGGTGTTGATGTAGAGCTCGTTGGGAACCCCAAGAGGAAGGTATGATGAGCACAACAGCAAGTTTCCCTCAGTTATGAAACCAAGGTTTAATCGAACCAGTAGGAGCAAGGAAACACCCCAAAGGTGTTACTAGCTGAGCTTTGGCAGGGCGCACTACCGGTGCTAGTAGCAACGTGGAGACCTGCACAACACAACCACAAAACTTTGTCCCCAACTTGCGATGAGGTTGTCAATCTCACCGTGTTTTGCGGAAAACAAAGGATTAAGCGTATCGAATGGAAAGAAGTAAAAGTTTGCGAAAAGTAAACACAAAGCAGTAAAAGATTGTAGATTGTATGTAAAAGAAAGGACCGGGATCCATAGTTCACTAGAGGTGGCTCTCCTTAAGATAGATAATATGTTGGGTGAACAAATTACAGCAGGGCAATTGACAAACACCAAGAAAGCAATACATGCATATACTAATAATATTGACTCCTTTGAGACTTGATTGGGCATTACAACATAATACATATACCGCCATCCAACTGCATCTATGACTAATAATCCACCTTCAGGTTATCATCCGAACCCCCTCCAGTATTAAGTTGCAAGCAACAGATTATTTCTTTACGAACTGCGTGTAAAGTAAACAATACGATTGTTCTATGAACAAAGGATTTTTGTGTTCTCCCTAGTAGCAACAGCACATCTAGTACCTTAGAGATTTCTGTCACTTCCCCAGATTACCAGAGGCATGAACCCACCATCGAGTATAAATACTAACTCTTGGAGTTGCTAGCATCTACTTGGCCAAGATAGCTACTAACAACGGAAAGCATGCAAGATCACAAATAACAAAGACATGATAGAATCAATAATCAATCTGAAATAGCATCTCAATATCTATCGGATCCCCACAAACACAACATGCAGAATTACAAATAGATGATCTTGATCATGAACGGAGCTCACAAGATCTAAACATGAAAGCACAGAGGAGAACCAGCCATCTAGCTACTATATGGATCCGTAGTCCAAGGATGAACTACTCACGCATCACACCGGAGGCTTGCTTGGTGATGAAGAAGGCCTCCAGGGTGAATTCCCCTCTCCGGCAGGGTGCCGGGAAGAGCTTCAGATCCCTCCCGATCTAGGTATGGAGATGACGGCGGCTACAGGCTCTTTCGTGGATGTTTGATTGGGTGCCTAGGGTTTACGTCCCGAGGGCATCTTATAGTCGGAAGGGGAGGCCGAGGGGGTGCCGGGAGCAGCCACACCACCCCCTGGTGCGGGCCAGGCCTGGCCGCGTGGCCAGGTGGTGTGGTGGCTCCCTGACCCTTCTCCGTCTCGTATTCTGGCACTTAATCACTTCCGGAAAAATAGGCACTTTGGCTTTTGTCTCGTCCAATTCCGAGAATATTCATTTTCTGACTTTCCTGGAACCAGAAACAGCAGAAAACAGGCAGCTAGCACTGTGGCTCTTGTTAATAGGTTAGTCCAAGAAATCATATGAAAAGTACTCCAAAGTTGGAACAAAACACAAGAAAGTGGATAAAACCAAGCATGGAACATCAAAAATTATAGATACATTTGCAACGTATCAGATCTCCTCACACCTTAGGATTCGAAGAACCACCGAAGTAACCTCCCCTCCACATAAGTCTGAGTGCTTTTGGAAGAACTAGGCTGGATACCCATCCGGGTCGGGTGCCTTCAATGGATACATTTGAAACAGAGCATGTTTAACTTCCTCCCCCTCAAATCGCACTATAAGACTTTCGTTCATCATTGTGGTCATTGTCATAGGGACGGTATCAAGCACCTCCTACATACCAACATTCCCCTAGGCCGTGTAGAGAGTATGATAAAAATCCCTAGCCAGCTCACCAAGCTCTTGCTGGTCTTCGGTAATCGAACCATCTGAGCATGCAAGGCTGCAAATCCTATTCTTCTTCTTTCTTTTATTCGCTCGCATGTGAAAGAATTTTGTCTTTCGATCAACCTCCGGCAACCACTAGATGCGAGAACGTTGACTCCACATATTTTCCTCCCTATGCTGGAGTTAAACCATTCGTTCAACAATTTTAAGCTCCTGGTGACTCGAGCTAACACGGTCAGGAGTAGCATGCCGTAGATCTAGTTGACATCGAAGATCCCTCAGTTCACGTCGGACATTGCCAAAGGTATCTCACCCCCATGTAGAAAGGGACCGAGAGATGCCATCTAGCTTCTGACCAAGCCCATGCATGGTAGCTGATGGTGTTCACTGCATTGGAAACAAAAATTCCTACGGTTGCAACTCTCAAGATCTAATCTAGGCGACACTTGTAACGGTTTCAGATGGACTTACCCTCGAAGACCGTAAAGCAGGATAACATTCCCGTAAAAAAGGTGGTTGTTGTAGATTGTACATGATTGTCCTGAAGGATGCGAAGACGATCAACGCCACCAAGGGGAAGCACCTCCATAATCGGTCACACGTTCGGTGTGTCGATGACTTCCATCCCTTGCTCCCTCTAGGCAGCAGAAGCAGGGGACCCTCGGGAACTCCGCCAACACTACGACATGGTGGTGATGGTGGTGGAGAAGATCTTGAACAGGTCGCCTAAGCACCATGCTCGTGCCAATGGATGATGAGTGCATATTTTAATCATGTTTTACATTATTATTTTGCATTGTAGATGTAGGATCTTGGTATTTTACGGTGCTCGCACGCACAATGTATGTCTGTTTTCACCAGGATTAGGACAGATGATGGATACAATGGATACAATTCTTGGAGCAGTTGTACTATGGAGAAAAGGAGTAAAAAACAATGTAAATCGCTTATTTGGGAAATATTAATAATACCAGAAGAAAACCAGAAGCGAACAAGGGAGGCAGAGAGTCCAACGACCAACTATACGACCGGAGCAATTTTCCGGCCATATAGCTCCGGCTGTATAGTTGGCGCCGCCTCCGCCTCGTCAAATAGTTTCACCCCGTGCAATTGGTTCGAGGACACGATAGACAGAACACCCAGAAATCGCAAAAACCTCACCTCCGGAAGGCATCTAGAGGAGGAACTCATCCACAAGGGATCCATCTTCACCCTGCACAGATCCGGGAGGCTAAGGCAATGATCTTCATCATCCACCGCTGCATCACCACCATCTCCATCCATCCCATCTACATCTCGTCTAGATCTTATTCTAATTTTCGTACTCATTGTGGATTTATACAAGTACTATTCATCTAGTACTTGTAAGTTTCCATTACCATTGCTATGCTGTTGATTGCCTCCATGTCTGAGTAGATCTCTAGTTCTTGGGGAGATGGAGAAACCCTAGCATATGACTGAGATGAGATAGAGATTATTATGTTATACATTATATTGTGTACGTGTTAATTGTGTTCATATTGATGTTGGGAGTTGTGCACCTCCTTAACATTCGCCTCTTATAGGGACTTGATGAAGGTGATTACTTGTTGGTAGACGGAGGGATGATAACAGTTACTGTGACTATAAAGCTGTTGTCATTCTTTACATACTAACTTGGGGAATCAAGGAGAACTCACAGAACCATGTCCATGCCATGGGAGAAATCCCTTAATAGTGCAGTAATTCGATTGATGTCGATTGTTGTCTGTTGTGGTTATGAGGATGATGTGTGCATCGGTTGTTGGCTATTCGTCCATATATGGATCTCCTTCCACATATATACACATTATGAGAATATTCGTTATAATAATCTTGACTACTTAGTCCAAATTGCTAGCGGTGTATCCACTATTCCCTGAGAATGCATTTTCCCTATTGTACTTCCAAAGTTCTATTATACACGTGATTCTTACTTTCTGAATTAAGTTTTGCATTACTTTAAATCACCTTGTTCAAACAAAAACCCAAAAACAACTCTGCTTTACTTGCATCTTAAAGTTATTTCTTAAGTACTTTGTTTAGTTATAGTTAAAAGCATTTTAGTCTTTCGCCTACTGCTCCTTGTGGGATCGATATCTTTATTTCGAAACTAGCTACAAGTGATCTGTGCACTTGCAGTATCAATGGATAAGGCTAGAAAGGGGAGGAAGATGCCAACCAAAGGGCTTATGAGAGGAGGGAGGATAAGTGTGTGAGAGAGATCTCCAGCCCACCTTTTATAGGGGGAGGGTGCTGCCCCTTTCCATGGTCGGCGGACAAGAGGGGTGCCCCCACCTCTTCCCTCATTCATGTGGGTGGACTCTCCACTCACAAATATTGATCTCCACTTTCTCCCATTTATTCTCCACTCAAAATCAAGAGTCTCTTCATTAAAAACACCTTTTTATTTCACTTGATTTAATGCCACTCATTCAATGAACACTTCATTTAATGAGCACTTCATTTAATGAACACATCAACAATTCATTCCCTTGCATTAATCTGATACACAGAAACTATTCCGGAAAATTTATCAGAACAATTCTTGTGATGTCCAGTATTTTCTCCGGTGTTCCCTATCCACTCAAATGCATCGACTACCCTTAAGTGTGTCTCCCTACGTGTTTCGTGAATTATGTGGACATGATCGTGACTCTCTCCGATCAATAATCATTAGTGGGACATGGAGATCCATAATGACACACACTAGTTCAACGATAAACTAGAGATCGCGTGAACCTTATTCCAAGTAACCAGTTCCTTTTGTCTCATGATATTTTACTTGTCTAATATCCAATCATTTGGTATCTTCCATACCTAGTTCGATCTCGTTACTGACAAGTACTCTTTTCTTGTTTCCATGATATAACATTCTTAGTGATCTTTATCACTTTCTTGCGAGCTATGTTAATGTGATATCACCGAGAGGGCCCTGAGTATATCTCTCCATCATCGGGATGGAAAATCCCACTCTTGATCCACGAGCCTCAACTAACACTTTCTAAGTACCCGACGCCATCTTTATAATCACCCTGTTATGGTGCGACGTTTGATGGAATCAAAGTACTCTTCCGGAGTCAGTGATTGACGTGATCTCGTGGTCTAAGGATTAGAGTTACTTTGAATGAGATAGCAATATAAACTTGAGTACATGATCGTATTGCTAAATCTACTGTGGGTGAATGTTCATCATATCATTCTCTAATGACATGACCTTGTTGAAAGTGCACAGATGCCGCCTAGAGGGGTATGAATAGGCGGTTAAAAACTTTTACGAGATGGGCTTAACAAAGGCGGAATAAAACTAGCATTTACTTTGTCAAGCACAAAACCTATATATGCCATGGTTCACCTATGTGCACCAACAACTTATGCTAAGAAATACAAGCAACAAGGTGATAGCAAGATAGATTACTTCAAGCACAAAGGCTATCACAATGTAAAGTGCATAAGTAAAGGGCTTGGGTATAGAGATAACTGAGGCACGAGGAGACGACGATGTTTTACCAAGTTCCTCCCTACAAGGGAGTATGTCTCGTTGAAGGGGTGGACGGTACTAAGACCACCATTTCCACAAGAGACCTCGCCCTATTATTCCGTGCACCCACCGCACGACAAGCACCCGATTCACTATGGGGAACTTGAGGGCGGTCACCAAACTTGTACAAGATTGGGACAATCTCCACAACTTAATTGGAGGCTCCCAATAATCACCACCAAGGCCACTAACTTGGTAAGAAATCCACAACTTAATTTGGAGGCCCCAAGAAATCACCACAAAGGCCACACAATCGTCTAGGGTTCTAAGAACCCAAGAGTAACGAACTTCTTGATTTCACCAACCAAATCCTCCGAGGGGAACTCAAACCGATGCACCTAATGCAATGGCAAATCCTTCACTCCCAAATTTTACCAAAGCTACAAAAGCTATTGGGGGAATGAGAGAGAAAGAACACAATAGGAAATCCACAAAAGACTCCAAGATCTAGATCCAATGTGTTCCCCTCACTTAGAGGAGAGATTGGTTGGTGGAAATGAAGATCTGGATCTCCTCTCTCTTTTCCCTCAAGAAGATCCAAGAATCATTGGAGGGATTGAGAGAGCAAGCTTGGGAAGGTCAATAATGGAGGAGTAAACTTGCAAGAAGAGTTGGGGAAACAATGGGGAAGAAGAACCCTTAAATAGGTCCCCCAAAAATCCAACTATAACAGCCCAAAAACGTGATTCCCGGTACCGCCGGACTTTCCCTGCACTACCGAACATTTCATGGGGTTACCGATCACCCAACCGCACTTTTGCTAGGAAATTCCGGTGGACTTTTTCCCGGTACTACCGGAATTCCTAGGGTTCCTGGGTCTCTAGACACATTTTAGTCAAATACGCACGATAATATCGGACTTTTTTTGGGTACTACCGGATTTTCGCAAGTCCCTCACACTCGGTACAGAAACAACAATAATTTTTGCATCCGGACTCCGATTTTGATGATCTTGGGCTCATTTCAAACAGGACAACAAGCTCTACAAGATCATGTACAGAAACATCACTGTCCAAACACGGAGAGAAAACCACAATACGAAAGGTTTGATCTCCCTAAAAGAGACGTACCAGTAAAACCGCCAAAACACAAAACACAATAACTTGACCTTTGAAACTCCGATTAAGTTGAAACCAATTTTGTTGGAAAGATACAAACAAGTAGCATCCAAAAAAATGGCACTATTGGATACTAACATGGGAGAATATATCAAGCATATATATATGTGAGATATCTCCCGAGGTGTGGAGCCAGAAAACCCGCAAGATCAAAAACGCAATAAGAGATACAAGGGAAATCTTTTTGATGAACTAGAGCTTGTGATGAAGATTACCAAAAACTCTAGAAACTCACATGGATAAGGTCCAAATAACAACCAACAAAGTGCTAAGTATGCAAAGGTTTGAGCTCTCTTCAAAAGATACAATCGAGTTACTCACTCGAGAGCCCCTCTTGATAGTACGACTATCTATATAATAAACAGGGTCTCTCAATATGAGACCGGTAAACGGAAAACCTATCAAAATCATACATTTTCCTTGAGAATTCCACTTGAGCTTTATGCAGACGATCTTGTCCTCCTCAAGATGGAACATCTTTCTTGATTGCTCTTGCTCGCGCCTGCTTGATGAAGAATTGCGAATTGCTCCCCCATACACATGGGGAAACACTTCTTAGAACTTGTCTTCATCGATCCATGATCACCGATGATGGTAAGCTTCTTCTAGAGATGGCACATCTTTAGATTAGCACTTCATTTCTTCTAAATCCATTTGGGGATGATGTCTTGAAGATACACATGAGGAACTCTATCTTCTTATTCAAGACACTCTTGATCTTCTTTTATTTATTCTTCTTCTTCTACATGATTCCAATAGGCCCAAATCCCATGGACATTGCTTCTTCTTCTTCTTCTTCTTCTTAATTTCTTCTACCTTGAAGCCAACACATGCTCCAAGCGATGCTAATCGACAAATTCCTACAAGTGCAACTTAATGCAAACATTAGTCCACAGAGATTGTCACTAAATACCAAAACCACACATGGGGGCCCACATGCTCTTTCACTTATTATTAACAACATCCAATATTCATGATCAGGAAACCTTGATCATCAGTTAATCAACAAGCTAGTGTAATGAGAGGCATTACTAGGAACATGTTCTTTTGTTTATTAAACACACATGTATCAACGTTTCCTATTAATACAATTATAGCATGAGAAATAAACATCTATTATAAACCTGGAATAAGATAATAACCATTTATTATTGCCTCTTGGGCATATTCCTTTCAGTCTCCCACTTGCACTAGAGTTAATAATCTTGTTTTACATAGTCATGAATCTAACACCCATAACATTCTGGTGTTGATCATGTTTTGCCCTTGGGAGAGCTTCAGTCAACGGATCTGCAATGTTAAGATCCATGTCTAATTTGCAAATCTCTATATCGCCATCCTGAACATGTTCCGGGATGGAGTGCAAATGGCGCTTGATATGCTTGGAATTCTTGTGAGACCTTGGTTCCTTAGCATTGGCTATGGCACCATTGTTGTCACAATAGATAACCATTGGATCCGAAGCACTTGTAAACACACCTAGTTTAGAAATGAACTCCTTCATCCAAACTGCTTCCGCCACTGCTTCTAAAGCAAATACATACTCCGCCTCCATTGAAGATCTTGCCACCACAAGTTGCTTGGAGCTCCTCCAACTCACCGCTGCTCCATTCATAAGAAATACATATCCGGATTGTGACTTAGAGTCATCTAGATCAGTGTCGAAGCCAGCATCGATGTAACACTTTGTGACGCGATCTTATTCATTGCCATAGATGAGAAACGTATCTTTAGTTCTTCTTAAGTACTTAAAGATATTCTTGACTACCTTCTAGTGTTCCAAACTTAGATCAGATTGGTACCTGCTAGTCAAACTAACAACATATGCCACATCCGGTCTTGTACACAACATAGCATACATAAGAGAGCCTATGGCTGAGGCATAGGGGACATTGACCATCAATTCTCTATCTTCTGCCGAAACTGGACTCTGAGTCTTGCTCGAAGTTGTACCTTGCAACATAGGTAAGAGCCATTTCTTACTTTTGTGCATTTTGAACCTTTTCAAAATCTTGTCAAGGTATGTACTCTGCGATAATCCAATTATGCGTATTGATCTATCTCTATAGATCTTGATGCATAAAATATAGGCAGCTTCACCAAGTTCCTTCATTGAAAACTTACTATTTAAGTAATCTTTTATGCTACTCAAAAGATCTATATAATTTCCAATTAATAATATGTCATCCACATATAATATCATAAATTATATAGATCCCCCACTCACTTTCTTGTAAATACAAGCATCTCCTATAGTTTGGAAAAATCCAAACCCTTTGATCACTTCATCAAAGTGCAGGTTCCAACTTCGGGATGCTTGCTTCAGTCCATAAATGGAACACTGAAGTTTGCATACCTTGTCAGCATCCTTAGGATCGACAAAACCTTTGGGTTGCATCATATACAACTCTTTCTCAATGTTTCCATTTAGGAATGTTGTTTTGACATCCATCTGCCAGGTCTCATAATCAAAAAATGCAGCAACTGCTAACATAATCCTAACAGACTTTAGCATCACTACTAGTGAGAAAGTCTCCGAGTAGTCAACTCCTTGAATTTGTCGAAACCCTTTCGCAAAAATTTGTGCTTTATAGACGATTACATTGCTATCAGCGTTAGTTTTCCTTTTGAAAATCCATTTATTCTCAACGGCCTTGTGGTTGTGAGATAAGTCCATCAAAGTCCAAACTTGGTTTTGTACATGGATCCCATCTTGGATTGCATGGCTTCAAGCCATTTGTTAGAATCCGGGCTCATAATCGCTTCTTCATATGTCGCAGGGTCATCACTTATTTAAGACTGGATCACCATACAATTTAGGAGTTGTATGTATCCTGCTTGATCTGTGAAGTAAGATAATGGTCTCTTCCAGAGTTTCATGATGAGTTTCATGATTCTCATCATTAGTTCCCTCTTCACTTGGTGGAGTCATGATACATTGCAAATGTATCTATAATTTTTGATGTTCCATGCTTGGTTTTATCTACTTTCTTATGTTTTGTCCACACTTTGGAGTACTTTTCATATGATTTCTTGGACTAACCTATTAACAAGAGCCACAGTGCCAGTTGCCTGTTTTCTGCTGTTTTTGGTTCCAAAAAGTCAAAAAATGAATATTCTCGAAATTGGAGGGGACAAAAGCCAATATTCCTATTTTTCCCGGAGACTCACGGAGCCAGAATACGAGACGGAGAGGGCCATAGGGTGGCCACACCATCCCTGGGCACGGGTCCCCCTTGGCCGTGCCAGGGCATGGTGTGGCCCCCCTGGCCGGCCATCGACCTTGCCTCTTTCGCCTATATATCTCCCCTGAGGAAAAAACCCTAGATCATCAATCAGAAATCCACGAAAAGTTCCGCAGCGCCGCCACCACCGAAGGGGAGATTCGGGGGACAGAAAGTCTCTATTCCGGCACCCTGCCGGGACGGGGAAGTGCCCCCGGAGCCATCTCCATCGATCTCCACCGCCATCTCCATCACCATTGCAGATTCCCATGATGAGGAGGGAGTAGTTCTCCCTCGAGGCTAAGGGTTCTACCGGTAGCTATGTGTTCATATCTCTCTCTATGCATGATCATATTGTGATCATGAGCTTTGTAATCAAGTAGATCTACCTTGCTACTCAAGTGCTTTAATAGATCTCTGCTCTCCCCATGTGTGTGAAGTTGTTGGGGGGATACCCCCGGGTAGGGTCACACCGGGGTATAAAGGCCGAGTTAGCCGAGGTTCGGCAAGGCCAAAGGAGATGCTGGCCGGGTCACCTCAAGGCAGGCCGAATCACGGAGTAACCCGGACCAGGGGCGTTTGCCTAACTAAGTCTCAACCGACTTAAGCAGTAAGTCGGAAGTAAATGTTTACTTGTATGCAGGAACAGGGGTGCCCGGGTCAGCTATGATCCGGGTCATGTTTGGCTTCTAGGAGAAGGAAGGAATCTTGCTGGTCAAAAAGAGGGTCCGGTACACACTGCATGAGCGAAGCAGACAAGAGCGGGACCACCGGGTCATGGCCGACAGGGGTGACGACGCCCATGTTGGCTGACGCGGGCGCCGCAGAGGCTCATGTAGCTAAAGCATGTGTGACGCGGGGGACCCTAGGAAGAAACCGAGCCTCCTCTATAAAAGGGGGGCCGGGGCTTCTGTAGAAGGGGTTGGTCTTTCTACTATTCTGTTTTGGCTAGGGTTTCAGGTGTGTTCTGTGGGTGAGAGTAAGAGAGCTCCTTCTTCCTCCTATCGCCAATACAGCTCTAGGAGCACTTGTAATCTTGGAGACAAAGCTATACAAACATCTGTGTGGAGAATCACTCCACTATCCCTCCCTGGATTCCCCTAGCGTGTATTAGTCCCCACCTTTAGCCTATCCATGGCATCTGCCGTGACACCACAACGACAGTTGGCGCCCACCGTGGGGCTAGCGGCGCTAGCAGGGGTCAAGATCCGGACGGGAAACCTCATCGCCACCGGCGAGCGCATCGTCTTTGGGCTCGTTCAGCGCTTTGGAGCGCTGGATTTCGTCAGCGACAACGCAGGCTGCTTCGGCACGCGCCCTCATCCGCGCAACGGCCTCTTCGTCAAGCTCGGTGCGCACAAGGTCTACGTTGCGGTGGACGTGTTTTGCGTTCATCCGCGCCACGCCGTCGAAGCAGGGGAACCACCCCTCACTGTGGCTCGCGGGGCGCGTATCGCTCGCTCCCCAGACCGCGCAGAAGTGATGATGGCTACGCCTGGTGCGGGCGCAAGCAAGGATCCAGCGCCAGATCTGGAGGTAACGCCTAAGGCACCAAGGAAAGCTAGGGGTCCTCCGCTAGAGAGGCCAGAAAATGTGTTGAGAGAGGCAATGGACAGCTTGGCAAACCATGTAGTAGCAGCGGTAGATCCGGCTCGAGCGTAGGCCAAGCTGGAAGAAACTAGGCAAAAAATACTAGAGGGTGCAAAGAAAATAGCCACGGCTCAGCAGTCGTTGAATATGACGCTGCGTGAGTACGCAAAGGCGAACAAAGTTGAGGCGGTAAAGGTAAAAGGGAGAAATCTCATGAGTGAGATGAACAGAGAAGGTGATAATGGAGTTGACGAATCTAAAAACTGCTTGTCCATGGGGCTGCCGAGGTATAGTACCCCGGCCAAGAACCTCAGAGCAGCGGATGCAGCTGTGTCTGAGTTAGAGGGTCTGATGGGTGAAGCCCGGCAAAGACAACAAGATAGGGTTAACGAGCTGGTTCGGATTGCAAATAGGCAAAACGAGGAACTACTCAGAGTAAACTCGGAGAGAGATGGAGCCTTCAAGATCGTCCATTCGGCGATAGGTAACCCGGAGAAATCCACTGGAGCCGCATCGTCCCCTCATGGTGGTCCAAGGAGAGAGGAGGTAGTAACCTCGCCCAGACGAAACAGACAGATCGTCCCGTATGACCCAACGCGGGCAGGTAAAGGAAAAGAAGCACAGAAAAATGATGATCGACGGAGTGTGAGTCAAGGTGAAGCTGGCCGAGGTAACCGCGACCAAGGCAATGCCGGTCAAGGGAACGTTGTCAACGGCAATGCCGGACAGCGAAACTCGGCTAGAGCAGGACAACCGCAGCAGCAGAATATACCAAGGCAAGAGCAAAGTACCGGCCGAGGTATGCAACAGAAAGGTGCGCCACAAGAGCAAAACCGGTACAACGACGGTGATTCGGAGATGGCAAACGCGGGATACCCAAGACCGGACTATCATGTGATAGGGTGGAGATTGGGAAGCAGGGATTTGATACCGGATGATGCTAGGTTGAAACTGGATCGACTGTATAGGTCGGAACAGATCGAATGTCAAGGTCCACCGGGTCCTGCCTGTTTTGGACCCCGGATCATGAAAGAGCCACCAGTACCCAACTTCCAGTTACCCAGGGGCACGAAGACGTATGACGGCAGTTCCAAGCCGGAGGATTGGCTGATAAACTATGCTACAGCCGTGAAAATTGCCACTGGCAACTTGAGATGGGCAGTACGATACGTACCCCAGATGTTGGAAGGCCCAGCAAGGGTATGGTTGAACAATTTACCACCTGGAAGCATCAACTGCTAGATAGACTTTGAGGAAATGTTCATCAGCAATTTCTCGAGTACATATCAGAGGCCAAATAGGCCGCAGACCCTAGCTATGTGCAAGCAAAGACCTAATGAGACAGACCGGGAGTTCTTAACCCGGTGGTGTACCGTGAGAAACTCGTGTGAGGGCGTGATAGAATCACAGGCCATAGCGTGGTTTGCACAGGGGTACAGATATGGAAGCGAGCTATGGATGAAGTTACAAAGGAAAATGCCAACTACGTTGGCAGAAATGATCCAGATTGCAGATTCGTATGCTTTGAGGAAAAAGGAGAGATGATAGACCGGACCACCGATACGGTTCGCAGCAAGTTGCAGCTGTGAATCAAGATCAACCCGGAGCAGGGAGCAATCAGCGCCAGAAAACTGGAGGGCAATGGACTCCAAGAAACGAGGGCAAGAAAACTTGGACACCAGAGCAAAAGAAGAAGTGGCAAGAAAGGAAAGACCGTCCGAGGTATACTTATGAGTCGATGTTGGACCAGCCGTGTAAGTTTCATACACCAAATCCGAACAACCCAGCGGGTCATACGGCGAGGCAATGTGAGTGGATGCGCAAGATTGAACAAGGTGGTTCGGGGAATGCTCAGGCACCCCGGAATGATCAGCCTTGGCAGGAGTTACCCCGGCAGCAACTGCTCTCCGGAGCGAACACGCAACAGCTAATGTTGCCTCCCCCTCCGCCGAGGTATGATAACAATGAGAGAAGGGATGCAGTCCATCAGGTAGAAAATCAGCATCAGCCGGATCAGAGGTACCCCGGAAATGAGGGGAGAAACGAGTACAGGGAGCACCACCAGAGCTACTGTGTGTTCACCACTGAGGAAGCTGACAGAAAAAAGCTTACAGCATAGGCATATGGAGGTGAATGCAGTGATGCCAGCAGTGACGAGGTTCATGCCTTGGTCGGACCAGGAAATTACCTGGAGCATAAAGGATCATCCCAAGCTTATGCCAAGCCCTGGTTCGTATGCATTGGTGCTGGACCCGACGTTCATGGGGCCTAGCATTAATGTTAGGTTCTCAAAGGTACTGATCGACAATGGCAGCAGCATTAACATCATGTACATGGACACAATGCGTAAGTTGGGCATCTCGGAAAACATGCTACAGCCCACGAGGACAACTTTCCATGGTATTGTGCCCGGTATTTCTTGTGAGCCAATAGGCAAAGTCCGGGTTGACGTGTTGTTCGGCACAAGAGACAACTGCCGAACTGAAAATCTGGAGTTCGAGGTGGTGAACTTAGAGAGCGCGTATCATGCGTTACTCGGAAGGCCAGCGTTGAACAAGTTCATGGCAAGTTGTCATATTAGCTACTTGAAGATGAAGTTGCCCGGACCAAACGGGGTGATTACCATTGCGGGGGATTTCCGGCGTTCCATGGAGTGTGCGTCGGCTGGGTCAAACTTAGCCGAGTCACTGGTGATTGCGCAGGAAAACAGGAAAATTCAAGAAGTGGCAGCTTTGGCTCAGTCCGCGCAACAGTATATGCCGGCACTGAGTAACCCGCATGGATCTGTCTCCTTTCAAGCCACGAAAGATACCAAGAAGGTTCCTGTTGATAACATGTTCCCAGAGCGCACCGTAACAATTGGTGCCGGGTTAAGTGATAAATAGGAAGGCGAGCTCGTCAGCTTCCTCCGTGAGAATCGGGACATTTTTGCTTGGTCCACACAGGACTTGCAAGGTGTACCGAGGGAGTTGGCCGAGCACTCTTTGAATGTGAGACCGGAGCTAAGCCGGTGAAGCAACCACTCCGTCGCTTCGTCGAAGATAGGAGGAAAGTCATTGGGGATGAGATAGCTCGGTTGCTAGCTACAGGATTTATCATGGAAGTTCTTTACCCGGATTGGCTGTCTAATCCAGTGCTGGTGGAGAAGAAGAAGGATGACCCGAACGTGGCAGTGGTTTGACGCATGTGTATTGAATACACGAACCTGAACAAGGCGTGTTCGAAAGATCCATTTCCGCTGCCAAGAATAGATCAGGTCATAGACTCAACTGCTGGATGTGAACTGTTGTCATTCATTGATGCATATTCTGGTTTGCACCAGATACCTCTGAATCCGGATGATCAAATAAAGACTGCATTTATTACCCCGTATGGGGATTATTGCTATTGCACCATGCCATTTGGTTTACGTAATGCAGGGGTAATGTACCAAAGATGTATGCAAAAATGTTTGCATGACCAAATAGGTTAAAATGTACAGGTGTACGTGGATGATGTGGTTATCAAGACCAAGGAAAGAAAAACGCTCCTTGACGATATCAGGCAAACGTTTGCGAACCTAAGGAGGTTCCGGATGAAACTTAACCCGGAAAAATGCACCTTCGGTGTCCTGGCTGGAAAATTGCTCGGTTTTCTTGTTTCCAGCCAAGGTATCGAGGTTAATCCAACCAAAATCCGGGCCATCGAACGAATGGAACTGCTGAAGTGTCTTAACGATGTCCAGAAGTTCACAGGTTTCCTGGTCTCGTTAAGTCGGTTTGTATGTCGGTTGGGAGAGAAGGCATTGCCTCTTTACCAACTCATGAAAAAGTCGGATAAGTTCGTTTGGACACCGCAGGCCGATGAAGCCTTTACCCACCTGAAGAAGATGTTAGCCACGGTACCAGTGCTAGCCTCACCACTATCAAAGGAGCCAATGTTGCTCTATATAGCCGCAACCAACCGAGTTGTAAGTGCAGTGATAGTGGTGGAGCGCGACGAGGAAGGTAATTCGATGCAAAGGCCAGTGTATTACTTGAGCGAGGTGTTGTCAGCCTCAAAGCAGAACTATCCACATTATCAAAAGGTGGCATATGGCGTGTATATGGCCACCAAGAAACTGAAGCACTACTTTGAGGAGCATCCCATCCGGGTCATATCTGAGGCCCCCATATCCGAGATAATGAGTAACAAGGATGCGAGCGGCAGAATTGCAAAATGGGCAATTGAACTAGCTCCTTACGCTCCGCAATATGACAAAAGAGAAGCCATCAAATCTCAAGCTATGGCGGACTTTTTTGTGGATTGGGCCGAGGTACAATACGAACCGCCACTCCCAGATCCGAACTATTGGCGAATGCACTTTGACGGATCAAAAACCAAAACCGGGCTAGGTGCCGGAGTTGTACTCACGTCGCCAAAAAAGGACCAGTTGAAATATGTGCTGCAGATCCATTTCACGGCATCGAACAATGTCGCTGAGTATGAAGCATTTGTGCACGGGCTCAAGGTGGCAAAAGAAATTGGCATACGTCGGATCATATGCTTTGGCGACTCGGATTTGGTGGTGCAGCAAGTGTCCGGAGTGTGGGACGCCCTTGATCCAAACATGGCACTGTACAGATTTCATGTGCAGAAAATATCTGGTTACTTTGAGGGATGCGAATTTCATCATGTACCCCGGGTGGAAAATGAGGCTGCCGACATGCTGTCGAAGCTCGGGTCAACCCGTCAAGCAATTCCACCGGGTGTAGCATTAGAGCACCTCAGGAAACCATCCATCAGGCCATCCCCAGAATCCGAGTCAATCTATGTCCCGGAGGACACAGAATCCGGAGCTGTGCCCATGGACGTTGACACAGGAAGTGGTGCGCGAAACCCGGGGACTGCTTCGCAAGAACCGGGGACTGCACAACATGATCCAGTTGAAGTTATGCCGGTGGATCAGATGGAGATAGACGAGGATGTATTCCCTGTGCAAACAATACCAGCTTGGGCACTACCTATATTTCAATTCCTGAAAGATGGAACGTTACCCACTGAGGAGGTGCTGTCCAGGCAAACACATAGGAGGGCAAAGGCCTACACGATCATCAATTCCGAACTATACAAGAGAAGTGTGACCAATGTCCTCCAGCGATGCGTTGACCCGGAAGAAGGGCTTGACATCATCCGAGATATACACCAAGGGGAGTGTGGGCATCATGCCTCATCCCGAGCCTTGGTGGCAAAAGCTTTCCGGCATGGATTCTATTGGCCAAGTGCCTTAGAGCAAGCAGAAGATCTGGTGAGAAAATGTAATGGTTGTCAGAGGTACGCTACCAAGACACACATGCCAATGTCGGAACTCAAGACCATACCAATTACTTGGCCATTTGCCGTATGGTGCTTGGATATGGTCGGCCCATTCAAACCAGCAAAGGGAAATATGACTCACATTTTGGTCATGGTGGACAAGTTTACCAAGTGGATTGAAGTAAAGCCTATAAGAAAATGTGATGGAGCTACGGCCGTAATGTTTCTCAAAGATATCATCTTGAGGTACGGTTATCCTCACAGTATCATAACTGATAATGGCACAAATTTTGCGGAAGGAGCATTTGCTCGTTTCTGCCGGGATAAGAGGATCCGGCTGGACGTAGCCTCGGCAAGTGGAAAGATCCAACGGATTAGTATTATCCAGGATAAAACCCCGGCTCATTGAGCCGCTGCAAAGATCAGCGGGGTGATGGATAGAAGAACTACCAGCGGTACTATGGAGTTTAAGAACAACTCCGAATCGATCAACAGGCTATACGCCGTTCTTTCTGGTATATGGGGCAGAAGCTGTATTACCAGCCGACATAGAGCATGATTCGCCTAGGGTCACCCAATACACAGAAGCCGAAGTGCAAGAAGCCCGGCAAAATGATGTTGATCTGCTGGAAGAAGCGAGAGAACTGGCACTGTCCAGATCCGCCATATAACAGCAAAATCTCCGATGCTATCATAGCCGGAAAGTGTGCCCCCGGGTCTTTCGGGAAGACGATCTGGTGCTCCGGTTGGTACAACGTACTACGGGCATGCATAAATTATCCCCCCCATGGGAAGGGTCGTCCATCATGAGCAAAGCATTGCACAATAATTCTTACTATCTTATAGATGCAAAGCCACATGAAAAGAACAAGGCGGACAGGTCCGGAGAGGAATCCAAGCGACCATGGAATATAGCTCTACTTCGTCCTTTCTACACTTAGCTAAGAAGTCTATGTATCCGAGCTATCTCATATGTCAGTATGTATGTCGGCAATGAGCTTATCAATGAAATGTTGGCACCTCGAGCAGTAACTCGGGGACTGCCTTAGTAATGTTTGTTGTTTTTTGCGCGTCAGCTAGAATAAGTTATTCTACTTAACTCGGATTAGTAGTGTGCAAGCACCAAGGACCCAACTCTTCGACTTGCTGCTGTCCAACAAGAATTGGCTTCATGGCAAGCAAGAGAACAAGTTTGGAATTGCGTAGCACATGAAAAACGACGAAGGAGAAGAATTTATTCGAGCCGTCATTTGTTTTTCGAACTAACCCTGCATTTATTTTCAAGTTATTATGCAATTTTATTTTGGTGCTAAGTCTAAAAGTTTCCCAGTATTGTTAAGACAATTTTTGAAGCTCAGATTCGTAAGTCATAAAACCGAATCAAGGTAGACACGAACCGAGCCAAGAGATTGAACGAACAAGAAAAAGAAACTCGGGGACTACACCCAAGTTAATCCATCATAAGAACTTCGTAGCAAAATATCACATGTGTTTGGAATACAACTCCACCCGGCATACCGGGGATCTGATAAATTTTTAAGTGTTTTCGCTCAAGGAGCAGCAGGAGGAGGAAGTTCGGCATCGTCCTCGCTGCCCTCAATATCAGAGGCAGCATCTTCTTCTTCATCATCCAAGCCATCTTCACCGTGCTCAACCTCTTCGTCCCTAGCGGCTTCCAGGAAGCTCGGCCCCTCAACCCATTCATGAATGGGAGCGTATTCAATGAGGCTGTGGCGCAAGCCTGGCGCCGAGCTACCCACTCCGGGTCATTGGTCCATCTGGATCCTCTGCACAGGCGTGTCAGGAGGTTGAGATCAATCTTCTCGTACCACGTGAGTATGTGGTGAAGAATGGTATCAGCTGCGGCACGTGCAGCGGACTCTCTCCAGTGGTCAAGCTGAGTCTCGGTTTCCATTAACTTCTCAATGAGAAGTGCGGTGGTCTCCGGGGCTTCTTCGCCAGGCCAGGAAGTGTTGAAGATGCGAGCTGCAGCGCTGAGGATGTCCTTGCCGTAATTCTTGATGAGCTCCACGCGAGATGATAAGCTGACCAACAGGTCCTCCACGTCATAAGGAATCCCTTCACTATCAGAAGTGACCGGAGTACCCCTTTGTCGGCGGAAGTTGGCAACTGCTGCGCTGGCAATAGGAGTGCCCTCTGGAAATTTGCCTAGAAACGAGACAAAGGAGAAAGGTCAAGAAAAGACATATGAAGTAACCCGGAGAAGTAGGTCGGAAAAGGGAAAGAAACTTACGTGATATATGAATGAGGATCCGGGTCAACTCCTTGGTGCAGTCATCACGTCTCTTCCGGAGCTGCTCAAGCTCAGCGTTCGCCGACCCGAGCTGGATGCCGGACTCCTCGAGAAGATACTAGTCCATGGCGATCTGGAGGTTGAGGCGCTCGCGCTCTTCTATGAAATTCTGGCCAACCTTTTGAAGTTCGGATTGGTGCTGGGCCTTCATTTTCTCCATCTCAGCCTTGAGCCTAGAAATCTCATCGTCTTTGGTCTGGAGGAGGGCGAGCTCGTCATCTTTCTTCTTAAGCTCGGCTTGGTGCTGCCCTGCTTGTTTGAGAAAATGCAGCATCATATCAGGCATGGGCACACTATCTTCAAGCGATGCTGAAATAGTGTGTTGGCCCGGCAGAGCCGAGGTATGAATGTTGGCCGAGCCAAGGAGAAAAGGAAGTAGAAAGCACGGCAAGGTCGGACAGAAATGACTTACCCTTGATCTGCTCCAGATTTTTTCGCATAATGATGTTCTTAGCCTCCACCCCAGCTGCTGAAACCGAATGATGAGATTAGTTCGGCAAAAGAAGATGAAGAAAAAGGAAGAAGTGATAAGGAAGAAATTTACCCCTCTTCTCGTATTCCGTGATAAGTGCGGCCTGCTTGGCGTGGAGCATCTTGTGGGTGTCCAGCAAGCGTTGGAATTCCGCACTCCGGCGATTGGTGGTCACCTAAAAGGGAACAAAAACACAAGTTAGCTCGATGCATATTCAAAGTGTACTAAAATCCGGGCCAAGTGGAACTTAACCCGGCTCTAGGTGTGTGCATATTCGAAGTGTAATAAAATCCGGGCCAAGTGGAACTTAACCCGACTCTAGGTGTGTGCATATTCGAAGTGTAATAAAATCCGGGCCAAGTGGAACTTAACCCGGCTCTAGGTGTGTGCATATTCGAAGTGTACTAAAATCCGGGCCAAGTGGAACTTAACCCGGCTCTAGGTGTGTGCATATTCGAAGTTCTCATGGAGCTACGTTAGTTTTCTAAAGAGCATCCGGCCGAGTAACAAGTTACTCCCCCGGAGGCTCGGGGACTAATGGTTATTATCTACAACTTGTAAAGGGGAAGCGACGTACCTCCATCATCCGCCCGGCGAGGTTAATTGCCTTTGCGGCTGTGTTCATCTGAGCGGAAAACTCGGCAGGGCCGAACTTCTCCGGAAGATCCGTGTCTTGAACCACCTCTGCCTTATTCCAATTCATGACGAATTCAATTAAGCTCGGAGGGTACAGTTCACCGCTAGGCATATGGGGCGCCACCAAGCCCATTGCATGTGCTTCTTTCCTTTCGATCAAGGCGAGGGCTGGGTGCAGAACCATTTGCTGTGTGTCAGTTGGCTCAGCAGGCGCGTCCTTCGCTGCTGGTGCTTTCTTGGGAAGCATTGACATGAGGGTACGCTGCCCAGCTTCGACGGATGGTGGCTTGGTAGTGTCCGGAGCCTTCTTGTCCTTGGCTTGCTGGGAAGAGGAAGCCGTCGCAGCGGATTTCCCCTTAGGAGCGGTCGGAGTGGTTCCTCGCCGAGGTTGAGAAGACTCGAACGAGGCTGAGGAACTAGGCGTTGGTGTTCTTGGTGCTGGACTTGGTGCTGCTGCTGATGTTTTTGAAGCCGGAGTTGGTGCTAATGCCGGTTGGTGTTGGTGCTGGCCTGGTTGTTGGTACTGGTGCTGGAGCCGAGGTAGCTTCAGTGGTTGCTGGTTGCGGCGATGCCGAGGTGGTGGATGCCGTCGCTTCGGCCGGGCTGGTCTCCCCCGCTCCAAGGCTACCCCCCTCTTGCCGAGGTGGAGCAGAACCCGGAGCGGCCGCAGAACCCTCTGGAATAGGGCTCAGCGAACATGACTCATCGTCGCGACGGGGAGATGGGCTAGGTCAGAGAGGTGAAGAGATGCTCGATCCACTTTGAGGGACCTCCACCGGAGCCCTGCAAAAGAGAATAATGTTAGAAGAGAAATCACAACGATGCAAGGGAGAGCAGGTTACAGAAGGCAAAACAACTTACGCATCCGAGGTTTGGGCCTCCTTGGGTTTCCGAGCCCTTCATGCTGGGGCCTTGCCTGCTGGCTTGGAGGCAGTCTTGTCCCCGGACTTCTTTCGCCTTTTAGCGGGCTGAGAAGGTCCGGAGGATGAACTTGAAGCAGCCCCGCGCTTCTTCTTCGCAGCCACCGGAACAGGTTCGCCCGTAGCGAGGGGAGGATCCTCGTGGATGTGACCACCGGGGTGAGCTGATGGCGGAAAAGAAAAAGAAAGGGGGACAGCCTCAACAGGTTCAATCACCTCGACATCCGAGTCGTCTTCATCATCGGGCCAATCTCTAATGGAAGAGGATTTACCCGTGGGTCGTTTCGTGGCATCTGTCATTGGGAGGAACATCTCCTGGTCCGGCTCCTCCTCATCCGGAGTCTCCCGATCCGGCGCCCACTTAAGGCTCGGATCGGTGCCGTCCTCGATGGTCTACTAAAGAAATTGCTGAGGAAAGGAATGAACAAAAGAGTAAAAAATTCAACAATAACTGGCATATAATTGGTCCGAGGTAAGTTCGCAACATGAAGCTTACCACGGGAGGAAGCCTATCGCGGCAGTAATGCTCCATTCCCCAAGTCCACTCGGAGGAGAAGTCCTTGTGGGTGGTGAAAAGAGCCTTAACCCAGCGACAGATCTCCGTGTTGCTCAGCTCGAAAGACGAGGTCCGGTTGGGGTCGCGGCCGAAGCTCATGTGGCACACCTTGTGGGTGCGCTTCTGGAGGGGAGAAATCCGGTTGCGCACGAAAGTGATCATGGCATCCTCGTTGTGCAGCCCGAGCTTCTTCAGCTCCGCGAACATCTTGTTGACTTGATTGGCCAAGGCAGTGGGCTTCTTGGGGATCTCATCCCGCAGATCCGGGTTTGGTGGACCCGGAGTATAGGGGAGCAACCGGATCAAGTCTTCAGTGCCCGTATTCCAGACATAGAAGAAGGTGCGGGCCCATCCTTTGCAGGACTCTAACCCGGTGACCCGGGGGAATACAGAAAACCTCCGGGGTGAAATGGAGGCCGCTCCGAATTGAGTGAGCTATTTGTCCTCCGGATCAGCGTGGATGTTGGGGATGACATTGCGACGAAGGCCGAAGAACCAGATCCATAGCTCCTTCGTGGGCCACAGTCCGGCGTAGCCTTCGATCGTAGAAGCAAAGGCAGAGAGAGAGGTGATGGCGTTGGCTGGAAGATGGTGCGGCTGGAGCTGGTATGTACTGAGCCAGTCCCGGAAAAAATCGCTCACTGGCAACCCGAAGCCCCGTTGGAAGTGGGACAAGAACACGACGAACTCACCCGGATTGGGTGAGGGGGCCAGTTCGTTAGAAGGGAGACGAGCGGCGATGCCAGCAGGGATGCGCCTGGTTCGGTAAAGCCAGTCAAGATCATCTTGACAGACCCATGACCCGGCCCACACGCCGTGGTCCACCGTTGTGGCGTCCTCCTCCATCTCCTGCTCGGCAACGATGAGCTCCTCTTCAGTCATCAGATCTTCGCTCACCTCGCTGGCGCTAGCGGCGGCGGGGGGCAGAGGCCAGGATTGGCGAGGACCCGTGGCGAAGGAGCTGCGTAACGGTGGCTACGACGCAGAAATACGAGGGAAAAGCGCGGCGGCGACGCTGCTATTTGGAGCACTGGCGGCGGCGCGGTCGCAAGGAAGAGGAAGAAGAAGAGCAACGGGCAGAGGGGCGCGGAAGGAGAAAGATCCTAGGGGATGCGCCCCTCCGCTATTTAACCACCCCCTCAAGGGGTGAGTGGGATCGCGTCCTGTGGATCGGCCACACGCAGTGGCCGTGTATCACTCGCCCGGACCAATCAGTGGGGAGCCACACAGAGGGCCACAGAGCGAAGATAATCCCGTGACGTGACACTGTGATGCGATAAACGAGGAGGCAGGCATGACGTGACCCGCGCACAGTGATAACTGACAATTACTGCGGCGGTTACTGTGCAGGCCCTTAAAATAAGACGACACAATGATTACCCTTCACATGGGTTGGCGTACGAGAGAAGGAAACAAGACCCAGATGGAACTATGGTACCCCGGCCAGCAAGTGAAAACTTGGAATGTGCGGAGGGAAAGTAAAACCAGGAGGTCCGAGTCAAAGTGGTAACCTGGACGGCAAGTGAAAACTTGGAATGTGCAAAGGGAACGTAAATCCATATAATCCGAGGTAAAGAGGTAACTCGGCAATAACGACTGGAGCACGGAATTGAACCTGATGTGGCCTTAGCGGCCAAGGCAGCTAAGACCGCACCAGCTTCGGGGACTAATGTTGGGGGGATACCCCCGGGTAGGGTCACGCCGGGGTATAAAGGCCGAGTTAGCCAAGGTTCGGCAAGGCCAAAGCAAATGCTGGCCGGGTCACCTCAAGGCGGGCCGAATCACGGAGTAACCCGGACCAGGGGGCATTCGCCTAACTAAGTCTCAACCGACTTAAGCAGTAAGTCGGAAGTAAATGTTTACTTGTATGCAGGAACAGGGGAGCCCGGGTCAGCTATGATCCGGGTCATGTTTGGCTTCTAGGAGAAGGAAGGAATGTTGCTGGTCAAAAAGAGGGTCCAGTACGCACTGCATGAGCGAAGCAGACAAGAGCGGGACCACCGGGTCATGGCCGACAGGGGTGACGACGCCCATGTCGGCTGACGCGGGCACCGCAGAGGCTCACGTAGCTAAAGCATGTGTGACGCGGGGGGAAAAGCACCCCGGTCGGCTTACCCCTTTGGGAGGAGGCATATTCTTAGGAATATGCCTCCACGTATGCCCTAGGCAGAAACCGAGCCTCCTCTATAAAAGGGGGGCTGGGGCTTCTATAGAAGGGGTTGGTCTTTCTACTATTCTGTTTTGGCTAGGGTTTCAGGTGTGTTCTATGGGTGAGAGTAAGAGAGCTCCTTCTTCCTCCTCTTGCCAATACAGCTCTAGGAGCACTTGTAATCTTGGAGACAAAGCTATACAAACATCTGTGTGGAGAATCACTCCACTATCACTCCCTGGATCCCCCTAGCGTGTATTAGTCCCCACCTTTAGCCTATCCATGGCATCTGCCGTGACACCACCACGACAGAAGTTGACAGTGTGCACACCATGGTGGCACTTAGGCTAGAGATTACAAATACTTGTTATGGGTTATATTTGGAGTTGGATGTCTTTATGAAATTGTGGTGTTTGTTGGAACCATCTAGTGCTCAAGGTGATAGTGTGGGGTTATCTAGATGCGGAAAGCGAACTTTGAGGTGTGATGTTATAGCCCTACCATCGATTAGAGTGTCCAACCGGAGAGTAGTTTAGAGTAGTATCATAAAGAGAAGATATTTATATGATAGTGTTCACTAGTGAAAGTATGATCCCTAGGCCTTGTTTCTAAGCATTGATACACTGTTTGCAATTAGATCTATTACATGTTTGCTTGCTTCCTTCTTTATTTCAGTTTGCCTTTAGTCTTTTCCCACGTCAACCACACACCAGAAAGCTATTTTCTGGCACCGTTACCACTTATAATTATCTATACCACTTGTATTTCACTATCTCTTCGCCGAACTAGTGCACCTTACACCTGACAAGTGTATTGGGTGTGTTGGGGACACAAGAGACTTCTTGTATCTTGATTGCAGGGTTCCTTGAGAGGGGATACCTTTGACCACTTCCTTCCTGAGTTCGATAAACCTTGGGTGATCCACTTAAGGGAAAACTTGTTGTTGTTCTACAAACCTCTGCACTTGGAGGCCCAACAACTATCTACAAGAATAGAAGTGCGTAGACATCAAGTCACCACTGGAATAGTTTCCAGTGCTACACTACTCGCCACTTCAGGAAGAGGAGGTTCAGTAACCTCGTCGAGTTCTACCTTCCTACTACTCACACCTTTCAAGAGAAACTCTTTCTCTAGAAAGGATTCATTCTTGGCAACGAAAACCTTGCCTTCAGATCGGTGATAGAAGGTGTAACTAATTGTTTCTTTTGGGTATCTTATGAAGACGCATTTCTCCGCTTTGGGTTCGAGCTTATCAGGCTGAAGTTTCTTCACATAAGCATCGCAACCCCAAACTTTTAGAAACAACAGCTTAGGTTTGTGACCAAACCATAATTCATACAGTGTCGTTTCAATGAATTTTGATGTTACCCTATTTAAAGTGAATGCAACTATATCTAATGCATGACCCCAAAATGACAGTGGAAAATCGATAACAGACAACATAGATTGCATCATATCTAATAAAGTTTGATTACGATGTTTGGATACACCATTTCGGTGTGGTGTTCTGGCGGGAGTGAGTTGTGAAACAATTACATATTGTCTCATGTGCATACCAAACTCGTAACTAAGATACTCTCCTCTAAGATCGAATCGTAGAAATTTGATCTTTCTATTACGATGATTTTCTACTTCACTCTGAAATTCTTTGAACTTTTCAAATGTTTCAGATTTGTGTTTCATTAAGTAAATATATCCATATCTACTAAAATAATCCGTGAAGGTTACAAAATAAAGATATCCACCTCGTGCTGACACTCATTGGACCACATGCATCGGTATGAATTATTTCCGATAAGTCGGTCGCCCTCTCCATTATTCCAAAAACAGGGTTCTAGTCATCTTGCCCATAAGGCATGGTTCACATGTATCAAAGGATTCATAATCAAGTGATTCCAGTAGTCCATCAGAATGGAGCTTCTTCATGCGTTTAATAGAAATATGACCCAAACAACAATGCCACATATATGTAGCAATATCATCACTCAGCTTGATTCTTTTGGCATTCACATTATGAATATGTGTACTATTAATATCAACATTTAAAACAAATAACCATTCAACACAGGTGCATGACCATAAAAGATATTATTCATATAAAAGGAACAACCATTGTTCCTAGAAGCAAATGAATAATCGTCTTGCATTAAACATGATCCAGACATGATGTTCATCCTCAACGCAGGCACCAGATAACATTTATTTAGGTTTATTCTCAATCCTGACGGTATATGAAGCGGCAACGTCCCAACACGATCACATCCACCTTTGATCCATTGCCTATGCACATCGTCACTTCATCCTTTGCCAGTTGTTGATAATTCCTTAGCCCCTGTTTCGAGTTACATATGTTAGCAACCGAACCGGTATCAAATACCCAGGTTCTACTTCGACTACTAGTAAGGTACACATCAATAACATGTATATCACATATATCTTTGTTCACATTCCCGGTCTTATTATCTACCAAGTACGTTGGGTAGTTCCGCTTCCAGTGACCAGTCCCTTTGTAGTAGAAACACTCGGTGTCAGGCTTAGGGCATCCTTTGGTCTTCTTCTCAGGCCTGGCAACAGATTTTCCATCGTTCTTGAAGTTACCCTTGGATTTTGCTTTCCTGCCATTTTTCTTAAAATTGGTGGTCTTGTTGACCACTAACACTTGGTGCTCGTTCTTAATGTCTACCTCGGCAGTCTTCAGCATGGTTGCGAGTTCAGTGAAAGACTTGTTCGCACCACTCATCTTGTAGTTTAGCACAAACACTTTGTAGCTTGGTGAGCAACTGCAAAAGTCTATCTATTGTTAGATCAGGTGGAATCTCACATCCCAGTGTCTCAAGACATTGAGCATAGCCCATCATCTTAATGACGTGATTGTTCACACAGCTATGATCCTCCATCTTTGTGCTAAAGAACTTATCAGAGATCTCATATCTCTCATCACGAATTTGGTCCCCAAACATAGTTTTGAGTTCCACCACCATGACATCAGCATCAGTAAGTTCAAAGTATTTTTGGAGGTCAGGCTCCGGCTATTGGAGGATCGCACACCACACAAGAGTGTAGTCATCATATTACGTGTCATACACGCCGTGCTCTTCCTGAGTCGTTGTAGCTGCAGGGGCATCACCTAACGTACCATCCAACACATAGGACTTCTTCATTCCCATGAGGATAATCCTCACGTTGCGGTGCCAGTTGGTGAAGTTAGACCCATTATCTTGCATCTTTTCTCTATCTAGGAATGCATTGAAATTGAATGCAGAGGGTGCCATGATCTACAATATATTTGCAAATACTATTTTAGACTAGGTTATTAAAATATAGAGTTCAAGTTAATTCAAAAATCACTATGAGAACTTCCACTCAAAAATGACATCCCTCTAGTCATTTATAGTGATTACACGAATCAAATTCACTACACCACGACCGATCATCACGAGTGGTGGTGTAGCTCTAATGGCGAGCATCATATGGACATCATATCATTCATATGACTCGTGCTTTACCTTTTAGTTCATGTTCCGAGGCCATGTCTGTACATGCTAGGCTCGCCAAGTAAGAACCTTAGTATTCGCGTGTGTAAAACTATCTTACACCCATTGTATGCAAATGTAGAGTCTATCACACCCGATCATCACGTGGTGCTTCAAAATAACGAACTTTCTTAACGGTGCATACTAAGGAAGAACATATTATTATCTTACTATTAGTGGAGGGATCATCTTATAATGCTACCGCCAAGAACTAAGCAAGACATAAGCAAAATAAGATGCATAAAGGGGATAAACATCACATGCATATATAATATGTGATATGATATGGTCATTTATTGCACTTGATCTCCATCTTGTGCTTCATGGTATGATCTGTTGGGTCCGCAGCATAGAAAACAAAAACTTTCCTACGATGGGAACTACACGCCAAGATCTATCTACTAGGTATAGAGCAACGGGTGAACATACATCCAACGAGAACTTACCCTCGAAGACAACGAGTTTTGTTAACAAGTAGGAACTCGTGGTTGATGTAGTCGTACACTTGCCAATCTCAAGATCGTGAGGAAGTCCGAGCGCCGCAACTCAGTAGCGCATCCACACTCGCACACACGTTCAAGCCACCGGACAACCTCCACCTCCTCGCTCCAGCGATCTAGCAGAAGCAGCAACTCCTTCCAGAAGAAATGCCACCGGGAACATGTATCTCGCTAATCCGAGACAATGGGGGAATAATTCTAGAGGGGGAGAGATACCCTTCACAAGGCGGTGTGTGAGGAAGAAGGAGGAAGAGGGGGCCTTTATAGGAGGAGGGGGAGTACCCCCTTCCCCATGGCCGGCGCATGGGGGTGACCCCTCACCTCCCCCATTCATGTGGTGGTAACCCCTCCACATTAAAATGCCTCTTCACATTCCCCTTTAAAGTCCCTACTTTAAATGCATTAAAATTCTCTAAGTTTAATGCTCTCTCATTTAATAAAACTCTTTTATTAAATTTATTCAGAATTTTTTTAATTACTTTAATTAACAAACATTCATATATAACCCCTTGCAATATTTCAATATCAGATGCAGAACCACTTTCTGCAATTTCACCCGAAACAATTTCCGGTTTCTATCGAAACAATTCCTGCGCTTTGCAATTCTTTCGTCTAAAACATATGTGCTCCAAAATGGTGTCCGGTAACTCTTAAGTGTGTCACCCTACAGTTCGCGAATAATGCAGACATGATTGAGACTCCTCTCAGATCAATAATCAGAAGCGGGACCTGGAGGTCCATACTGACTCCTGCATATTCAACGATGACTTCTATGATCGTGAGAACCTTTAATGCTTGTAATTTAATACCTTTGTCTCTTGATATAATACATGTCCGAGATTCGATCATTGGTATCCAAATACCTAGTTTGATCTCGTTACCGACATGTACTCTTTTCTCGTTCCCGTGATATAACATTCTAGTGATCACATCACTTGCTTGCAAGCTACCGTAATGTGATATCACCGAGAGGGCCCAGAGTATATCTATCCGTCATCGGGATTGACAGATTCCACTCTTGATCCATGAGCCTCAACATAACACCTTCGTAGCACTGAACCCATCTTTATAGTCACCCAGTTACGGTGTGACGTTTGATGTTATCAAGATACTCTTCCGGTGTTAGCAATTAACATGATCTCATGGTCTAAGGATAAAGATTACTTCGTATGATGTTATAGCAATGTAAACATAATGACTTGATCGTAATGCTATACTTCGTATGAATGTTCATCACATCATTTCACAAATGCTGTGACCTTGTTATCAACAACATCCAATGTCCATGATCAGGAAACATTGATCATCTTGTTAATCAACAAGCTAGTCTATAAGAGAGGCATAACTAGGAACCCTTTTTTGTTTATTAAACACACATGTATTGACGTTTCCGATCAATAAAATTATAGCATGCAAAATAAACATCTATCATATATAAGAAATACATAATAACATCTTTATTATTGCCTCTCAGGGCATATTTCCTTCAGTCTCCCACTTGCACTAGAGACAATAATCTAGTTCACATAGTGATAAATCTAACACCCATGGAGTGCTGGTGTTGATCATGTTTTGCCCTAGGGAGAGCTTTAGTCAACGGATCTGCTACATTTAGGTCCGTGTGTACTTTACAAATCTTTATATCTCCATCCTTGACATGTTCGCGGATGGAGTGAAACCAGCGCTTAATATGCTTGGAATTCTTGTGAGACCTCGGTTCCTTGGCGTTGGCTACGGCTCCATTGTTGTCACAATAGATCACCATCGGGTCCAATGCACTAGGAACCACACCTAGTTCCGTAATGAACTCTTTCATCCTAACCGCTTCCTCCGCCGCTTCTGAAGCAGCAACATATTCTGCCTCCGTCATTGATCCAGCCACCACAGGTTGTTTGGAACTCCTCCAACTAACTGCTGCTCCGTTCAAGAGAAATATGTATCTGGATTGAGACAAAGAGTCATCCGGATCGGTGTCAAAGCTAGCATCGACATAACACTTAGCGACTAGCTCTTCTTCACCTCCGTATATAAGAAACATATCCCTAGTTCTTCTCAAGTACTTGATGATGTTCTTGAGCGCTATCCAATGTTCCGAACCTGGATCAGATTGGTACCTACTAGTCAAACTAATAGCATGTGCCACATCCGGTCTTGTACATAGCATGGCATACATTATAGAGCCTGTGGCCGAGGCATAGGGGATCTTATCCATTATCTCTCTTTCTTCCGCCATAGCCGTACTTTGAGTCTTACTCAATGTCTTGCCTTGCAACATAGGTAAGAACCCCTTCTTACTTCCGTCCATGTTAAACTTCTTTAATATCTTATCAAGGTATGTACTCTGTGATAGCCCAATTAGGCGCCTTGATCTATCTCTATAGATTTTAATGCCTAATATATATGACGCTTCACCAAGGTCTTTCATCGAAAATTTGCTGTTTAGATAACTTTTAACACTGTTTAAAAGATCTATATCATTTCCAATCAATAATATGTCATCCACATATAATATCAGAAATGCCACATTGCTCCCACTCACTTTCTTGTAAATACAAGCCTCTCAATAAGTTTGGACAAATCCAAACTCTTTGATCACCTCATCAAAGCGGAGATTCCAACTCCGGGATGCTTGCTTCAGTCCATAGATGGATCGCTGAAGTTTGCATACCTTATTAGAACCCTTAGGATCGACAAAACCCTTAGGTTGTATCATATACAACTCTTCTTCAATATTACCATTGAGGAACATAGTTTTGACATCCATCTGCCATATTTCATAATCGAAATATGCAGTAATTGCTAACATAATCCTAACCGACTTAAGCATCGCTACGGGAGAGAATGTCTCATCGTAGTCAACTCCTTGAATTTGTCGAAACCCCTTTGCGATAAGTTGAGCCTTATAGATGGTCACATTACATCAGCATCAGTTTTTCTGTTGAAAATCCATTTATTCTCAACAGCCTTTCGATCGTGAGGTAAGTCCACCAAGGTCCAAACTTGGTTCTTGTACATGGATTCCATCTCGGATTTCATGGCTTCTAGCCATTTGTTGGAATCCAGGCTCATCATCGCTTCTTCATACGTCGCAGGGTCATCCATTTCATCAACCATGAAATTCACAACAGGATTACCGTACAGTTCAGGAGCTGCATGTGTCCTACTTGACCTGCGAGGTTCAGTAGTGTCCTCTTTCGGAGTTTCATGATCAATATCATTAGCTCTCTCTTCATTAGGTGAAGTCAACTCCGAAATAGTTTCCGGTGCTGCGCTACTCGCCATTTCATGAAGAGAAGGTTCAATAACCTCTTCGAGTTCTACCTTCCAACTACTCACACCTTTCGCAAGAAACTCCTCAAGAAAGGATCCATTCTTGGCAACAAAAACCTTGCCCTCGGATCTGTGATAGAAGGTATACCCAATCGTTTCCTTAGGGTATCCTATGAAGACGCATTTTTCCGCTTTGGGTTCGAGTTTATCTGGTTGAAGTTTCTTCACATAAACATCACATCCCCAAACTTTAAGAAATGACAACTTAGGTTTGTTTCTAAACCATAATTCATACGGTGTCGTTTCAACGGATTTAGATGGTGCCCGATTTAAAGTGAATGCAGCTGTTTCCAGTGCATAACCCCAAAATGACAGTGGCAAGTCAGTCAGAGACATCATAGATCGAACCATATCCAATAAAGTATGATTATGATGTTCCGACACACCATTACGTTGTGGTGTTCCGGCAGGCGTGAGTTGTGAAACTATTCCACACTCTTTCATGTGTGTGCTAAACTCGTAACTTAGATACTCACCTCCACGGTTAGACCAAAGAAATTTGATCTTTCTATTACGATGATTTTCCACTTCATTCTGAAATTCCTTGAACTTTTCAAAAGTTTCAGACTTGTGTTTCATCAAATAGATATACCCGTATCTACTCAAATCATCCGTGAAAGTAACAAAATAACGATATCCACCTCGCGCCGACACACTCATTGGTCCACATACATCAGTATGTATGATTTCCAATAAATCTGTTGCCCGTTCCATTAAACCGGAAAACGACATTCTAGTCATCTTGCCCATAAGGCATGGTTCACATGTATCAAATGATTCAAAATCAAGTGATTCCAAAAGTCCATCAGAATGAAGTTTCTTCATGCGTTTAACGCCAATATGACCTAGACGGCAGTGCCACATATATGCAGATATATCATTATCAACTTTAATACTTTTAGCATTAACATTATGAATATGCGTAATATTACTATCGAGATCCAATAGAAATAAACCATTCAACACGAGTGCATGACCATAAAAGATATCATTCTTATAAAACGAACAACCATTGTTTTCAGATTTAAAGGAATAACCACTTTGCATCAAACACGATCCGGATACAATGTTCATGCTCAGTGCAGGCACCAAATAACAATTATTTAGGTTTATAACTAATCCCGATGGCATATGAAGAGGTAGCGTCCCGACGACGATCACATCAACTTTTTATCCATTGCCGACCCGCATCATGACCTCATCCCTTACTAGTTGTCGCTTGTTCCGCAGCCCCTGAACCGAGTTACATATATTAGCAACCGATCCCGTATCAAATACCCAGGTGCTACTGCGAGTACTCGTCAAGTATACATCAATAACATGTATATCATATATACCTTTGTTTGCCTTGCCGGACTTCTTGTCCGCCAAATACTTGGGGCAATTGCGCTTCCAACCCCTTGCAATAGTAACACTCGGTGTCAGACTTAGGGCCAGCTCGGGGTTTCTTTTCAGGTGTGGCAACAGATTTGCCACCCTTTTTTCCCTTGTGTTTGCCTTTCTTGTCCTTGAAACCGGTGGTCCTATTGATCATCAACACTTGATGTTCTTCCCTAATCTCCACTTCTGCAGTCTTAAGCATTGACAGAAGCTCGGGAAGAGACTTCTTCATGCCCTGCATATTATAGTTCATCACGAAGCTCTTGTAGCTAGGTGGCAGAGATTGGAGAACACGAGGTATGCCTAAGTCAATGGGAGTCGTTATTCCCAAGGACACAAGCTTATTGGCGTACCCAGACATTTTGAGTACATGCTCACTAACGGAGCTGTTCTCCTCCATCATGCAGCTACATAACTTTTCAGTAGCATTATAACTCTCTACGGCAGCATGGGTATCGAAAATCATTTTCAATTCTCCCATGGTATCAAAAGCATTGCCATTTTCGAAATGCTTTCGAAGTTTTGGCTCTAGCCCATACGGTATGCCGCAATGAACTAAGTTGTGGTCCTCCTGACGAGTCACATAGACATTATTTTCCTCGTTATGGGCATCAGGAGCTGGTGGGGGCCTAGCGGCACACCTAGCACATATTGCTTTTGTGCAGCAGTGAGGAGAATCTTCAAATTCATAGCCCAGTTGGTGAAGTTGCTACCATTCGCGGCAAGTTTCTCTTTCTCCATGAACACATTGAAATTAAAAGCAGGTGGTGCCATCTACAACAGAATTTTTAAAGTTTATTTAGACTAAGTTTATGATAGAGTGAGTTCAAATAATCCACATTACTAATGAACTCCCACTCAAAAACGACATCCCTCGTGTCCTTTTGGTGATTACATGAACCAAATCCACTACACCAAGTCCGATCATCACGTGAGTTGATGTTCCATGCTTGGTTTTATCTACTTTCTTATGTTTTGTCCACACTTTGGAGTAATTTTCATATGATTTCTTGGACTAACCTATTAACAAGAGCCACAACGCTAGCTGTCTGTTTTTTGCTGTTTTTGGTTCCAGGAAAGTCAGAAAATCAATATTCTCGGAATTGGACCGGACAAAAGCGAAAGTCAATATTTTACCGGAAGACTCATGGAGCCAGAATACGAGACGGAGAGGGGCCACAGGGTGGCCACACCATGTTGTGGCGCGGGCTAGCCCTGGCCGTGCCACCAGGTGGTGTGGGCCCCCTGGCCGCCCACCGACCTCGCCTCTTCGCCTATAAGAAGCCTCCCAATGCATAAACCATAGATCATCAAGCCTCCAGCCACGAAAAGTTCCGCAGCGCCGCCGCCACCAAAAAGGAGATTCGGGGGACAAAAAGTCTCTGTTCCGGCACCCTGCCGAGACGGGGAAGCGCCCCTGGAGCCATCTCCATCGATCTCCACCACCATCTCCATCACCATTGCTAATTTCCATGATGAGGAGGGAGTAGTTCTCTCTCGAGGCTAAGGGTTCAACCGGTAGCTATGTGTTCATCTCTCTATGTATGCATGATCTTGTTGTGGTCATGAGCTTTGTAATCAAGTAGATCTACCTTGCTACTCAAGTGCTTTAATAGATCTCTGCTCTCCCCATGTGTGTGAAGTTGACAGTGTGCACACCATGGTGGCACTTAGGCTAGAGATTACAAATACTTGTTATGAGTTATATTTGGAGTTGGATGTCTTTATGAAATTGTGGTGTTTGTTGGACCCATCTAGCGCTCAAGGTGACAGTGTGGGGTTACCTAGATGGGAAAGATGAACTTTGAGGTGTGCTGTTATAGCCCTACCATCGATTAGAGTGTCCAACCGGAGAGTATTTAAGCGTAGTATCATAAAGAAGAATATATTTATATGAGAGTGTTCACTAGTGAAAGTATGATCCCTAGGCATTGTTTATAAGCATTGAAACACCGTTTGTAATTAGATCTATTACATGTTTGCTTGCTTCCATCTTTATTTCAATTTTGCTTTAGTCTTTTCCCACATCAACCACACGCCATCAAGCTATTTTCTAGCACCGTTACCACTTATAATTATCTATACCACTTGTATTTCACTATCTCTTCGCCGAACTAGTGCACCTATACACCTGACAAGTGTATTGGGTGTGTTGGGGACACAAGAGACTTCGTGTATCTTGATTGCAAGGTTTCTTGAGAGGGAATACCTTTGACCACTTCCTCCCTGAGTTCGATAAATCTTGGGTGATCCACTTAAGGGAAAACTTGCTGCTGTTCTACAAACCTCTGCACTTGGAGGCCCAACAACTGTCTACAAGAATAGAAGTGCGTAGACATCACCTCTCGAGGTGGCCGGCCCATTTCACGGGAGGTTTTCCCGGTTTCTATGGTTTTTTCCTGTTTTCTTCTGGTTTTGTGTTTTTTCATCCGTTTTTTTGTTGCAGTCTAGTTTTTCCGAACTTGTTCCAAATCTGAACGTTTTTCCATGCTTGAACATTTTCAAATTTGAACTTTTTAATTTTGAACAATTTTCACATGTGAACAATTTTTAAACTTGAACATTTTTCAAACGTGAACAATTTTTAAACTTGAACGTTTATAAAATCTGAACATTTTTTATTTCAACAACTATTTTAGAATTAACAAAAAAAATCAAGCTGAAGAATCAAACCTACCAGAACCAGCAAGGGAATAGGAAAAGAGGCGAGCGAAGTACTAACTAGGCCGACGCATCCTTAACACACGCATTAGGCGTGAAATAGCAGCTCCCCGAACTGTTGTAGACCACGAAACTTTGGATCTCTCTTCAGAATGATTCCGTCTTTCTCTTTCTCTACTGTGATTCTAACTTACAGATGATCTCTAGCTCATCGTACCCTTAAGTGTATTTTCCCACGACCCGGTAATGGCACATACATGATCCCATCAATGATGAATAGCGGTACCGAGATTCCCATAATGAGCCATGTGCATTCCACGATGACACTATCATTTGAACCATAAAACGTCAAGTCCAATTCCCTTTGTTTTTTCAATACAACTTGTTCGAGATCCGGTCATTGGTATCGCATACCTTATTCAATCTCTTTACCGACAAGTTCTATTTTACTTATTGCCGCGATATTAAATCCCCGTGACCTAGTCACATGTTGTAACATTATGGATGTAATCTCATCAAGTCGGTCTTATGTATCTTACCCATCACGCGGGTGAACAAATCCCACTCTTGATATATAGGTCCTCAATTGTTCCTCTGGAATACCTAATGTACATCTTTATTATCACCGTTTCACCAAGTGACATTTGATGCAGTTAAGGAAGCCTCGAGAGACAATGATTAATATGATCTCACGGTCTAAGGAGAAGGAGAGTACGCTTCTAACTATTGAAACAATGAACTCTGTGACTTGATCGTGTCGCAATATTTGGATAATGTCCATCACATCATTCACCAATGATATGACCTTGTTGTCAACTGGCATAGAAGCTCCATGATCAGGAAACCTTGATCATTGGCTTCCCAACGAACTAGTATGAATAGAGGCTAGGGACTTGGTTTGTTTCATACCACACCTATATCAATGTTTTCACTTGATACAGTTATAGCATAATATGAAATTATTACGAACTAATTTAGATATGATAATAAAATCCATTTATTCTTTGCCTCTAGGGCTTATCTCCTTCAGCTCCCCTGGCAGGAACCTCAGCGTGGATCGCACCGCCGCCCCCGGCTCTAACACTTCGCGACTCGGTGTCGACAAAATCCTCAGTGTCCTCTTCAGAGGAGGACTGTTGTGCAGCATCATCCCCCTGCGAACAAGCTGAAAGGCTTCATCGCCATCGCCCGCCGACACTCCCTCATCCTCCAGCGTTGTCATGGTGTCAGGGACGGGGATGGGAATGCAAGGGTTTCCCCGCCCCTCTTGGGCGGGGGAGCATTCTCCCCATCGGTCGAAGAGGGGAAGACCAGCGCGGGTCGTATCCACGTCGCCGATTTGATACAAGGGGGAGGCAATTGGGGGAATTGCTACACAGTTGCCTCCCCGAGGAGCAACTCCATCAGGATAGTTGCGGGCGTCTCAGGAAGAAGGTCGTGCGAAAGCTTGATCCTGTCCCGGCCATCCTCCATGGACCATACACCCTTGTTTTGCTCTTGGAGTGGGGCAATCTATCAGGGGATGAACTCCTAGGCCACCATTTCACCGGTCGGGCCCAGGGATTTCATAGACGGCCATCTCTAGAGCCCAACCTAGATTCTCCATCGCAGGCGCGGAGGGGACTCAGAACAACTGATTCGCTCGACGGGTGTCCACGAAGACCCATTCCCGACGGAAATCCCCCACCTTATCCAAGACTGATAGGGGAGGAAATTCGCGTCATCGCCGACGACCGAAAAGGAGACACAGCCGAGGCATTCCCCCGCCGCTGAAATGCAGAGGGAGAAGAAGTGCCTGAATAGCACCACTAACGGTGCCACTCCTATGAAGGCTTTGCACCAGTATGTGAAGATTTCCAAGAGGGTCATGTTGTGCGGGTGAAGGTGGAGCAGCTAGATGCGGTAGTGCTCAAGGATAGCGAGGAAGAAGGGGGAGAACGGCGGTACCAACCCAACGGCGATGAAATGTGTGAAGACGGGGTACACGGTGGCAGGCCGGTTAGGTCCACCCACCGCGCTGGACCACATCTGGGTGGCTCCCAACTCGCTCGAACCCGAATCTGCCAGCCGTCGGACCTTCTCCATCCCCTCATTGTTGATGATCTTCGACTTCGGAAAAACGTGGGTGCGCGCCGACGGCGCGCCGACCGCGACCAAGGAGACCCGAGCCCTTTTTGGTGCCATGTACGGTACCGAGAAAGCGGCGATACCGCGGTGGATGACAACAGGGAGAAGGCGGCGGAGGAAGACAGAGTGAACATCTTGAGTGCAGGCTTGCCTTATTATGAAAGGAACAACCCCAAAGTTAGAACAACGGTGGCAGCGTTTCCCGCATCCGACGGTCGCCTTCCCGCTTCGCTCCTGCATAGACGACCCTAATGGATTCCTCCGAGATCATGCGATGACACGATCAGTATGGACCCAACACCAGTTGGCCTCTTGTTGACTCTTCATCTCCGTTGAAGGACATGTGGAAGGGGGGCTACTGTAGGGTCCCTGGTACATGGGGTACCATGGCCCATCGGCTGTTGGGCCCCTGCCGCGCGCCCGTTAGTGGCCTCAAGAGGCGAGTTCCCTCCAAGAGGCTATGCGAGGTACGAAGAGCAGACGACGAGTCGGGTCCGCTACGGCACCCATGAAGATTATAGTCGTGGCAAAGACGTCGTCATTCGCGCAGGACCCTCGATGAGGCAATGGCTCCCGGGGCGACCCTCCGCAAAGGCAAGGCTACAGTCCTCTCTGGCGGACAAGACGACAACCCAACGGGCAGCTCCCTTGTTGTGCCACCTATGTTGTTTCGCCTCAATAAAGGGAGATGTTGCCTGGCCACTTCTTTGTTAAAGAGGGGTTGATGTCGCCGGTATCCCCAAAGCCCAGCATGGCTGTTTTGGTGCAAGGGAGTAGAAGATGACGCGGTGCCGCAGAAAGGATGTATCCAACGACCGTTGCTTTGGACCGAAGCTCCCGAAGGACCCTAGACCTAGTTCATGTAAAGCAGGGATGTACACTGGCTCCCCTTGGGCGGGAATGCAGAGGCCCTTCCCGCCAAATATTGGGGGGAGAGGCCCGTCGCCACTATAAAAGGGGAGCTACCCCAACCTTAGAAGGGGTCGATCCCTAGAATCAGAAACCCTAGACATTCTTGTGTCATCACACCCTCGCGACGCGAGTACATCCAAACATGAGTAGGGGCTTTACCTCCTCATGTGGATCCCGAATCTGGGTAAAAAAACCTGTGTCTCCTCTCTGTTGCGTGCGAGCTTCGTCGCCCCCATTGTCGTGTTGAAGATCTTAGCGCGTGTTTAGTCCCCTCTCGAATCCGGGACTCGTCGGTGCCCTTCTTCTTTCGCGGGACATCCATTCTCCGACAACTAAAAACATGACAAGTGTACTTGCTCAAATTCAAATATTTAGGCGCACTCCATGAACTAGCGTGATAATGAACACTAAAAATGAGGCAACAGTTTGTACGTCAATCAATAAAGAAACGGCCGATTACTGGGTGAAAAAAAGGAACTTGAGTAAAAAAACACGCCGAGTAAAATTTTCGTGGCAATAGAGTAATTTACGTGTTGGTAAAAATCATTGGTTCGGCAAGCAAACTTGGAAAATCATAAACCTGTATCACACAAATAACTACTCGTAGAACATAAACAGAAAGCGGTATCCTTGGGTGTGGCAATCTTGCTAATCATATCTCGTCCATGAGCTCCTTGAAGGCGTCCATGGCGGAGGCCGGCAGGCCGAGCAGGACGTTGATGCTCTTCCTCTCCTTGCCGTGCGCGAGGAAGAGTATGACCTCCTTCTCCGGCAGCGTGACGGGCCCGGACATGGCCGGCTCTCCCCATCCGAAGTCGGCGCCGTGGAACGCGAGCCTCGACCATGTCGTGATGAGCAGCGTCGACGCCAGCGACGGCCGCGCGCGTGTGGCCTCGAAGTAGTCCACCGCCGACCGCATGTACTCGTCCGTGACCATCCGCACGGCCTCCTGCACCATCCCCGCGGCGCGCGACACGGGCGCCGCCAGCAGGTCCCCGGCGGACGCCAGCGCGTTGGTGAGCACGATGCCGTTCCCGAAGTATCCCTTGGGGAGCGGAGGAACGAAGCGGCGGCGCCCGTCGACGGCGAAGAGCAGCTTGGTCTGCTGCTCGGGGGCCAGCCCAAGCGCGGCGGTGCGCGCGCGCCAGACGAGGCCCGAGAGCGCCTCGAAGGTGGTGCAGCGCTCGAGGTCGCCGCCGGCGAGGGCCAGGGCGCGGACGCGCTCCAGCCTGTCCGGGTCGAAGCAGAAGGAGCGGTACACGAGCTCCTGCGCGCCGTAGAGCGCTTCCATTCCGGAGACGTCGGCGATCTCGTCGAACTCGCGGTGCGGGAAAGAGATGAGCGGAGGGTCGCGCGCGCGGAGCAAGGTGCGGTCCAGGAAGGGTGGCACGGTGAGCTCCGTGGCGCCGCGCGCCATCTCGGCCCAGGAGTTGACGAACTCCATGGCGCCCAGGCCGTCGAACATGCAGTGGTTCATGGCCAGGCCGAGGCTGAAGCCGCCGCACTTGAACCTGGTCACCTGCATGAGTTAAATTGACCACCAGTAAATAAAACAAAATTACATCCCCATACTCTAGTATACAGTTCAAGTTCATTAAATTCTCAGCAGATGCGTTTTGACTTTGAGTGTTGGATGGATCGAGGTGAACTACTAATTTGGTGCGTAATTGATCTTGATGTGAAATTTGGACCCTAGCTAGTGGTACTAGAACATGCTGGATGATTGAAATTCTCAGCAGATGTGTTGACTAATTTGAGTGTTGGATGGATCGAGGTTAACATGGAATGACATGTAGTTGTCATGACGTAGCTAGAAGGAAACCGGATGTTATGGTTTGGTTGGTTTATAGGTAGAAGTAGTTGGGCTAACGAGTATGGTCTGAAGGAAGAAAACATACTACTCCAATGGTTATCAAAGTAGTAGCACTAATACGTGGTCTTTTGCTGCCGTACTGAATATTTTTGTCAAACCCCGGTCAATTCTCTCAACCAGTACTGGCCCCAACCAATGCCAACTTCAATTATTGGACTCACGAACGTTCCGTGCTAGTGCAAGCGAGACGCGGTAACACGATCGGGCGAGTGAATAGTTACGTGCGTCCACGAAACTTTATCTTCTCCCTTTCACCAAAAGGGAAGGGCGCGAGGCACCAGGCCGCGCCATTAAACGCGCAGTTGAGGGCAACCCAACCAAGGATCGGCAAGGCCGCCTCGGGCACCGGAAAGCGCACCAAAAAGATGCAACTAACGTATCACGGCGGGCGACGCTCAGACATGCAGTGAATGCCTGCGCTGCGCGCTTGCGTGGCGTACCTGCGCCGTGATGGGCGGCATCTCCAGGATGTTCTTGGCGCCGGGGACGGAGTACACGAGCTGGCCCAGCGCGGCGGGGTCCGGGGTGGAGAGGTCGCCGACGTCGGCCAGGTCGCAGGCGGCGTCGGCCTCCACGAACGGGGCGCCCTCGCCGGTGCACTCCACGGTCAGCTTCATCTCCGGGCTGACGCCCAGGCGGCCGGCGAGCGGGTGGTAGTGCACCAGCACGCGGGACAGCGCGGCGCGGAGCGCGTCCGCGGCGCCCTCGTGGGACGGGCACTTGAAGCAGTACACGGTCTGCACGATCACCGCGATGTTCTGGTCCAGGTTCGACAGGTAGTACTGCTCCCCTGTCGGCGTAGCCTCCGACGGCGGCACCAGCGTCGGCTGCCCGCGCTTCACCGACATCAGCTGCGCCTTGCTGCCTGCCATGGCCATGGACACGCCGTTCTGCTTCGCCGCCTCCGCAACCTGCACGTACGCGCACGCAAGGCGTGACGCAACAACAACAGCAGCGAAATGTCACGGCACATTTTTACATGCTTATTATGCAATCAGTAAAGTCGGCGTTGAGCACTCACCATTTTGATGATCTCCCTCGCCTGGGTGTATCGACGACAGAGAGAGGGAGAGGGTAGAGTCTAGAGTCGGGTTTGTGTGTTCTGAAGAGATGGGGTTGTGGCAAAGTGTTTATATAGGAAAGGGGGGAGCTTGCTTCAGGTTGTCAAGGTTAGGAGGGGTTGATGCAATAACGGTTGGGGTTGGAGGGGTTGCCTAACAACCAATGTTGTTTTGCCTGCGACTTCAATTAATCAACGAATTTGTACTGGTTAGTACCGGAGAATCTGGACAAAGGCAACGCTATTGCTTTCTCTTACATATCAGGTTGTGTCCTACCAACATGTCAAGACATTTACTCCTGGAAATTGTGTTGGGTCTCATCATGTCTAGTCCTTGAAGAGATTGTATGTGATCGGCCATGGTGTGATGAAACATTGCATGAAGAACCCTCCTGTCTGGTATTGGTTGATACTTCATAATGCTGCAAATGGTGAAGGCGCATGACCACACTAATATAAAGACAACCCATTCACGAAGCATCCGACTTGGCTGTGCAAAAAGTATTCATGGCATCCACTATCTCACGGTTGTCTGCTTGAATTCTCAGACTTAGAGAATCTCCACTCGTCCCCCCATACGGCGTCCGGTCATCCTCATACAAAAAAAAATTAACAAATTTATTCATCAAATCAAACAAGCAATTCAACAAGTTTCAGTATAGCAAATAAATAATTCAACATAAAAATTTATTACAGTTGAATATAGTAAACAAATAAACAAACTAGGTGGTCCCTTTGAGCCTCCACAAATGCTCCACCAGATCATCTTGCAGATGACTATGAGTATTTGTGTCTTGAACTTCTTTCCGCTTGGTGAGAAAAGACGCAAATGCGGGTGGCACTTGGTGATCGACATCTGCAAGAGGAACTTGGTGATAATACGGTTCAGTGTCAAACAATACTCTCCTGCTCGCTCTCAATGATCATGTGTGCAAGATCACACAAACAATCATGACCTCCCACATCTGTCTTTCGACCAGGTAAAAGCAGGGTACCTGACAATGGTAAATCGAGCTTGCAGCACATCGAATGTCCTCTCTACATCCTTCCTGCAAGCCTCCTGCTGTGTGGCAAACCAAGCTTTCTTTCCTCTAGGCACAGGGTTTGAGATTGTCTTCATAAATGTTGACTATCTTGGATAGATGTCATCAGCCAAGTACTAGTCCTTGTCATACTAGTGACCATTGATCTTGAACTGTACTGGATGAGCTCTGCCTTCAACAAGCTTGGTGAACACATTTGAACACTGCAGCATATTGATGTCATTGTGTGATCCTGCCATACCGAAGAAAGCATGCCAAATCCACAGATCTTGATCCTCCACAGCCTCAAGCACCACACTATATGATCCTTTGTGACCTTTGTGCATGCCCTGGTGTGCGAATTGACAGTTCTTCCATGCCCAGTGCATACAGTCAATGCTTCCAAGAATTCCTGGAAACCCCTTGTTGCATTCTATTCTAGGATCCGAGTTGTGTCTTTTGCTTTGGGTGTTCTCAGATAATTCTTACCACACATCGTCACAATTTCCCTGCAATGCAGTTGATAGTTGTGGACTCGTCCATACAGAGGTAGTCGTCCTATGTGTCTCCAGGAATTCCATATGCAAGCATCCGGAGAGCAGATATGCATTTTTGGATTGTGGATAAACCAACTGCATCGATGGTGTCTCTCTACAGTTTGAAGTAGTCGTCGAACTCTCTCAATTGTTCGACAATCTTCTCGAAAAGCTTCTGGCTCATTCTAAAATGGTGCCAAAATATGACGTCATCGTGCAATGGGTCGTTGGCGAAGTAGTCGGCATAGAGGATGCAATATCCTTCCATCCTCTGCCTCGGCTTGCTCTTGTGCCACCCAGGCTTCAAATCCCCAGCAACCGGCTTATCATCAGCGTTGGCGATCATGCCAAGGAGGGATGTGACGATCATGTGATGATCGTCGTCATCGACGCTATCTCGAATGCCAGCAGCATCAATGACTTCATTGTCCATCATAGCGGCCATCATCTCTTCCTCGTCTGAATCCATGCCTTTGGCAAACCGCTGAACCCCTAGTGGGCAGGGTGGTTATTTGGCGGGCTTGGAGATACCAGGAGGTGGAACGATGGCGGTGATGCGGGCTAGGAGGCGGCTTGAGAGGGTGTGGAGAGTATTTTCGGTGGCTACACGAGTGATTCTAGCAGACTGAATAGCCGACGGCGACCAAGGGGTGGTAGCAGCAGTGAGCTGCTAGGACGGTGGTCGTGAGGAGGAATGGGTGAGTTTGTGTGCATGTGACATCGATAGGGCTAGCCCGCGTCATTTTCAGCTCCATCGGCCCTCCCCCACCCCCCGCTTGCCCCCCTGTGGGTTGGGTTCGGCCTCGGGGCACCGGATAACAAAATAGACTGTTCCGACGCGAAAAAAGAATTGGAGGGCCGGTTGGGCGTGATTTTGAGCGCCGACACCCCCGAAAGCCCTTTAGGGGGGCTTTAGGGACCTCGAGTAGAGATGTTCTTACCTTTTTTAGTATCCCCTTCGGTTGTGTGGCACTATTTGGTACTTGTGAACAAATTTGAGTATCCTCGAGTGCAGATGCTTTAGTGAACAACTACGACTTATGCATGTGTGGCACTATTTGGTACTTGTGTGAATCCATGTTTTGCTAGACTATAAAAATATAGAAATTTTCATTTATTTGTAGTAGCTAGGGGTGAACTGATGAACTGCCCTTCGTAGTAGCTAGGGTTCTGATGATGAATTGTTTTAGTTGATGAACTTCTTTGAGTACTAACTTGTGTTGTGGTAGAAGGGTAAGGTCAACCATGGAGAGAAGAGGTGAGCACAAGACTGGGTCAACCAAACACACATGATTGCATCGCCATAGACAGTTATGCTTGAATGTAGGTGAGCAAACGAGCAATAGAAACTGCTCTATTGATATGACTTAGGCTACCAAATAGGCTATAGAACATGGACCACATCCTATTTTCAGTTGATCGTACTTTCCAAGACACTACCATCCAAGACGAAATTTGGATGCAGGTGCACCCTGGTGAACAAAAGTCAAATAAACTTCATCAATAGTCCTAGAGCTCTACGGCTATGTCGACAACTATTTGGGAACACATAAAGTGCCTCATTATGGTCCTCAAACTTTTCATGGACTTCCACATACGGTCCTGGATACGTATTCCGATGTCGTGGAGAAGGTAGTGAACCCGAAACGAGGCTCCTAGCTAGCCCATGATGGACGCGCGCAGCTCCAAACCTTTATAATCATAATTCCCCTTTCCCCAACCGTAAAACAAGCTGATTGTGGTGGAGAGCGAGCTAACAACGATGACTGAAGGTTTCTGTAGCAGTCATCCGCTCGTCGGTGCCATTGAGCTTGATGTTCTCCTCCCCCACCATCATCAGCTTCTTCATCCCCTCCTCTTCTCTTCGTCATGGGTTGCAATAGCAGTTGGAGCTCCTTGGAGGACATGAGGCGGCCCTTACCGCTGGTGATCTATGAAAAATGTAGTTTCCATAGAGTGAAGCACTATGTATCAAATACATAAGACAATTTTCTCAACCATTTCTATAAGTGTCCGAATCATGGGGTATGTATCTTGCTCCTCTTTTTGTTCTCTCCTCGGGGATTTCTTCTGATGTATCCTTATGTTTGATTTTATTGCTTCAGACGCATAAAGATGGGTAATTTTTTGGGAATGGGAGGATGTGTATGAGGAGCATTGATGAGTGCAAATATGATGCATATTTAAGCTTATAGATTATTCATATTGTCGCTCATCTCATGCTATATCTAACTACAACTATGCCTATTATGCATGATTACTAGTTCTCATTCATTTTCATATGAATGTTGCACAACTATTAGTTTTTATTAGGATTTTATTTTTCTTGTCTTTGACTTGAGTGTAGGTGTTGTGATTGATTATGGATAAAGCAAGGCAAGAGGAGTCAAGACGATGTATTATGGAAGGAGCTGCAGGCACCAGACTTAGCCATTTGAGAGGTGGAGAAGTGATATTTTTCCATAATCTCAAAATCAATATCTAAAACAATGGTGGTTTATCTCTCGTCCATACGAATCCAACGAGCTGAAGAACACCCAAATCAGAGTTCCTATGGAGAAATGGTGGCAAAATACGAAAGCATTTGCAAGCGTAACGACCGCCGATACGAGCGAGGCCAGTAGTACCATCCTCCCATACTGTGGGTTCTGGGCGACGGAAAACCCAGAACCGATGCTTTTCTTCACCATTTTCCTCCCGTTCGTTTCTAGAACTTCCTTATGTCATAGGTAATTGGGGCCCCTCCTAGGCCTATAAAGAGGAGATGAGTCAAGGGAGAAGGACCATCCTCACACACCTCCACGGTGGAGCCCTACCGCCGTGGCATCTCCATAGCCGCCACACCTCCAAGATCTAGATCTTCATCAACACCTCCATACCATCCAAGCAAGAATAAGAGGAGAAGGAGGCCATCACCATCATGACCACCACGCATCGGGCACCGGCTTCATCAACATCTCCAACTCCATCAACACCTGCATCTCTCTCTATTGTTTTAGATCTTGTATTTGTAAGATTGAACATGATGATCTCAATGATCTACTATTTGTATTTCTATTCATCTATATTTGAGTAATTGATTCGGTTCTAGGTTGAGGTATAATATAGTATGCAATCCTAGACTATGTAGTTTCATCTATTATATGTATTGCTCTCTCTTCTAGTGATAAAGAGGAGATAGATGTGATCCTTCGGACTGGAGTGTATTATTTGACTTGTGTAGTGACAACGTGAGGTTGAAGGTAGTACATGCCTTGTGACAAGCCGGTAACCATAGGGGATCGTTTAGTCATCTAAAGATGTATATTATGCAATTCTACGGGATGACTACACAATTGCCCCTCTATTACTAGTAGACCAAAAGCTAGACACTATCTTTTATTCTATTCAATCCTATAATTACAACCCCCCTTGTTTACTTTCAATTTTAGGTTACTTTGTTCTTGTTTACTTGTTCTTAGTTACTTTAAACCTCGCTCAGTTATCGTTATTCTAGCAACCTAAAAAGTAGACTATTTCCAAACAACGTTTTGGGTGTGAATGGTTGCAGGGTTGTGTTATTTCCATCTGCAAAGCTCCCATAGGACGAAATTTATATAAATAATACTTGCTACTACAAGTAGCGCAATAACCTTGTTGTTGGACGCAGGAAACCAATCACCAAGCATTTGTTAAGCGTTGGGGACATTTAGCAAGAGAAAACCGAGTCTAGTAACTCAACCAGGAAGAAGCAAGAGAACAAAGTTTGGTTATGTGTCTAGTAGTGAAAGAAATTAAATTCAAATGCAATTGGAGCAGGTTATGTTGGCACTAAAGTTGTAATTGTATTGGGATTAATTTGTTCTGTTGCTTCTAGTTGTGTGGAAGAAATAGTGTGTTTAAATTTGAATATGCACATGTAATTTTAATTTGAAAGTTTGGCAACATATCAAATATGAGTAAAATGTTGGCATTGTTTATGTACACAATGTATTCACAAATCTATTCCCATAATTTGTAGTGCAGTCTTGACAAATTGGAAAAATGGTTCACATATTTGACTATATTTTGTAGAGATCAAAATGATAGCATAAATAGCATAATAGTGCACCATGAGTGCACTGAGAATTCATTTTTACCAGCTAGCAAAATGATAGGTAGAATATTCAATACATTGCTGCAAATGAAAGGTAACAAACTAACTGCAACATCACTTCACCTCACCAACGATAGGAAATAACATAGCAAAACATACATAGTTTTCATATCACTTGTCTTTGTCATTTTCAATGCTAGTTAAACCAGGAGGTGGGTCTTTTAAGTAATAAAACAAACTTTTCTAGGTTGCATGTAATCTACCCAGTTGCTTTGCTCCCCCATTTTCCTCTTGTTTGGCTAAGAGGCACTGATCCTATGTAACAGATTATCTTGTTCATCTCTAAAATTAGTTTCCTAGGACATGTTAGCTTCTTCAATAATTCTCCTATTATCCTTCCTAGCCAGTATCCTTTCTATCACAACTCTATCATGAGCATATTTGACATATTGTTCTTTTGCCATTGCAGATCTCTATAGGGAATCTTCCCAAGCCTTCCACATTGATTCTTGTCCTTTCTACATGTTGTGAGGAAGTTCTTTATCCTTTTTGGATATTTCTTCTTCTTCACTCTTTTTCCTTGGTTCTTATGCTTCTATCTTCATAGCTTGTTAAACTAGTCTCTTCTTGTCTACTAATGCAAGCTTGGCAACGTCTGTCTCCTTTTTCCTAGCTTCCCGAGCTAGTTTCTTCTAGTCAGCTTTTGGTTTTTTCTCTTGTGCTTTCCTCTTGTTCTTTTCATTCATCCTCTACTTTTTCTTCATCCAATAGCTTCTTTGCTTCCCTCTTAGCATTTTTCTTATCTTCATTAGCTAATTTCTTAGCCAAAGCTTTTGCTTTCTTCTTCTCAATTGCTCCATCTCTATTTTCTTCATCTTCTTTAACCTTGGCCATAGCTACATCAAAATTTGCTTGATCTGTTATGTCCCTTCTAGTAGTCACAACTTCCAACTTAGCTACTGCTAGAACCTATCTTTTTCTTGGCAGATTTCCCTCCTTTGTGACTGTATTTGCTTGAACATTTATTTGATTGAGCATATTCTCCTAGATAAAATCACATTCAGGTAATTGAATAACCCGATATGCCTCTCTTTGTGTAGATGGTCTCTCCAACATATTTCAGTTAAGTTTTTGTGTCCTTTTGTACAAGAGACAATATGACATTTAGGTAAGTACATAAAAAATTCAACATTACCTTAGGTAGTAAAGCACTCAATACTTCAGGCTCATTTTTTGTGACCTTTTGTACAAATGACATTGACTACAAGTGATGTTCCTATAGCGAAAAATATAGAAGTAATCATATCATGTAATTCAATGTGCCAAATTCTGAGAGTAATACAAAATATAGTAGCAATCATATTACTTAGTAACAAGAGCAACATGTCCAAAATCATCAGCTACCACTTCCAGTTCTGCCCTTACCTTCTTATTTTCTTTCTTTTTAGGATCTAAGCATAACTTCCGGTCAATGTAACCACCTTTGTTGTGGCCTACCTGTGCACAGTAGATATAGTGCATGAACGCTCTATGCTTGCTCATTTTCTTCTCTCCATTCTTTCCTTCTTTCTCCTCAGGCTGTTCCCTTCTATTTTTCTGTGGCTCTACCAATTTTTTCATATACCTTAGTACTTTAATTTCCCTTACATCAGCCTTCTCCCATTCTCTATCATATCTACATGGCCAAATGTTGTACTCATAGGCTTTGCACTACCTCTCAATTGAGTAGCATGAGCTAACATTGTTGGAAATATGCCCTAGAGACAAATAGTAGTAAGGACTATTATCATATTTCATATAGTTTATGATTAAGTTTTATATCATGTTATAACTGTATTGAATGGAAACATCAATACACGTGTGATATACAAACAACCAGAGGTTCCCAGTGAAACTCTAGTCACTGGTTCATTGGTCAACAGATGATCAAGTTTCCTGATCATGTGGCATTTATGCCAGTTGGAAATGAAGTCATCTCATTCTAAGAATGAGATGATGAACCAATACCCAACCTAAACATTGTGGCCCGATCATGTCACGAAGATCAAGTTACGATGATTAGAAATGGATCCTCGTAGACTATTCCTTAGACCGTGAGGCGATATCAATCATTGTCTCCCGAGAGTGCTTAGATAGCATCAAACGCCATCTGGTAATACAGTGGTTATAAAGGTGTGTTCAGGTACTCGAAGGAAACCGTAGAGGCAATATATGTCAAGAGCGATATTTGTCCATCCATGTGACGGGAAGATACTCAAGGGCCCACTCGGAGAAGTTATATCCAATAGCTGCGCAGTGTGTGATTTGATCACGGGGATATCACTTGTCGGAACGAGTCAAGTAGCATTGTTCAGTAACGAGATTGAACACGACATGGTGATGTCATTGATCAGATCTCAGGCAATGCAAGTATCGAGTGACAAAGGGAATAAGACACGACTGTCCCGGTTCAAACGACGAAAGATCTTCGTGGAACGCACAGGGGTCACATGGCCATCCAGGTCCCTCTGTCGATCATTGGTGCAGGAGTGTCTCGACCATGTCTGGAGTGTTCCCGAACCGTGGGGTATCACACTTAAGGGCTTGATGATGCTTAGAGAGTGTTTATAGGATCGGTGGAATCACCGAAGAGTTGTAGAGAGAAAACCGGAAGGGTTTCAGTAAGTCCGGAGGATGTCCGGACTGGAGGTGGAAGGTGTTCCATAACCACGTAGATTGAATAATATGTGAATGAATGTTAAATGTTGATTTAATCATTTATTCATAATTATTTAATAAGGAGAAAATCAATTAAAATGTCAAAAAGGCTTAATGGGCCAATTTCCAGAGGGAGAGGGCCCATTAGGGAAAGGAGAGAGAGAGAAGGGGCAAGGGGGCTGGCCGGCTGGGCCTAGCCCCCTGCGCGGGGCCCACTAGGGGCTGGCCGGCGGCCTCCCCACCCCCTCCTCTCCTTTAGTCCCACCCCGGGACTTTGAGGGAGGGTGTACCCCCTCCTTACCCTATATATAGTGGGGTATTTGGCCAAGATAAATACACCAATAATTAATAAAGGTCTCCCCACTTTTGGGAGGACCTCTAATTGATATTTTCGCTCTCCCCTCTCTCTCTCTCGTGACCGTGGTCCCAAGTCTGGACTGCGCGAGCGAGAGACATCTTCACCGTGGAGCGCCGTTGCGCTGCGGGATTCGGATCCGGGAGCTCTACTTCTGCAACTGCTGCTGGATCGGGGAAGCGGGAGTCATCGTCAAGCACCGGATGTGTGTAACTCCCCGTGAGGTGTCGCACTTGAGGCACTCAAGTCATTGGAGCCAAGGAGCGCAAGGACTTCATCACGACCTTGAGGTCGGCTTCGGCTCATCTACATCAACCACACTCTCCTGAGCGTAGACAACGCTTTTCGGTCTTCAAGGGTAAGTTCACAAAAATCCCCTCCCGTTACTGTATTACTAATAGATAGGTCCTGGCAGCTTCAGGGGTTTAGGGGCGTAGAGTAAAATTTATTGTTTTCATACGCGGAACCCCTACAGTGGTATCAGAGCTAGATCTATGCATAGTAATGCTAGTACGGGTAGAACACACGAGATGTAGCGTGTGGGCGTTGATCTTTTAGTTGTTAACCTCCCACGTGAACTTGTGTATACTGCAGTAATGCTTGATGAAGCGGCCCCAATCGACTTTACGCGTTCATTCGCGAGACTGGACCACGCTTGACATACGGCTTGTACCGTATAAAGTGGCTTAGGGGGGGTGTCTGTCTCTCTCGCATTAGTTGGTATGCCATTTGCAACGGAGGGCCCCAAAAGGGGTGTAGTAGAGACAACTACTTGATCAGCGCTATGCTAAAAGTTTGTAGGTAAGAACGGTTCTTGTGCGAAAGCCCATTCAGCCACGTAAAACATGCAAAGATAAAGTAGAGGCGTCTAACTTTGTTTTGCAGGGGGCGTTGCTTTGTGATATGGTTGTGGAAAAGGTAAGGTGATTACCTTTTGTTACGTAGTAGTAGATAGTCATGAAGGTGACGAACTACCACGCCGGAATGACACCGGTACCCTGGTGTCTACGGCGCCGGAACCCTGGCACCAGAACCCGGTGACGGCGGATGGAGATCATGACGTGAAGGACCATATCACATAGCATTTACATTCAATTTTATTGTTTGTATGTCTTATTGTGTGCTAGTATTAGATACTCGACGGTAGCCTCATAAGATGATCCATGTTAAAATTACCAATGATTGTGTTCCCCTTAGTGTGCACCACCAAGAAAGTTCTTCGGTATGAGGTGATCCAGGGTTACAGGCCTGGGTGTCATACATGTCTACGTTCGCATACAGTGGGTGTAAGCCATGTTGCACAGCGAATACACTAAGGTTGAGTTGGCGAGCCTAGCACGCTAGAGAAGCGTGGCCTCGGAACACGGATGGTCAAAAGATCGAGCACGAGTCGCATGAATGATGTGACCGACGTTTAGCGTCCACCTTTGAACCCACATCAATGGCCGTGATCAATCGGGAGAGATGTGGCTGATAGGGGTCGTGTTATCACTAGGAACCCTTTTGGGGATAGGTGTTTCTGAGTGGAGTTATTATTAACTCATTTAATTATAAACTTAGTCTAAATTCCTTTTGCAATTATAAATGTAGATGGCTCACCGTGAATCTTACTTCCTCATTGAGGATTGGGTAAAGGGTGAGAAACTTAGACTTGATGGATCCAACTTCCCTAGTTGGCTTGTGCGCCTAAATGATCTCCTTACTAGGAATCATGTGGTAGACTACATACGTCGCACGATGGATTTGACTAAGCCAAACTACTAAGAGACCCCACAAGAGTTGGCAGACCGCTACTATCGTCAAGAGATGTCCACCTACATTCAGATAATAATGAACTACATCCTCTCATGGGTGATCTTGACCCATATTCGATGGTGGATCAGCTGAGAGCAGAGTTCATAGGCCATGTGCGCATGTGGAAGCACGAGCTGCTTGGAGAGTTCCTTTCCATACAGATGGAGGAGCATACATGTCTAAAGGGTCACTTGGAGCGCATGCTTGATGCACACACGAGACTGGTTCACTTCGTGGATTACTGGATGGCTGATCCATTTGCGATAGACGTACTGCTTCGGTCGTTGCCTCCCAGCTACGAAGGACATGTCCGGAGTAGCATCATGAGTGGTGATACAGAAGCAATGGATTTCCATGAGTTCATATTACGTTTCAGGAACATAAAGGTTGAACCAATCACCGGAGAGGTCATCAATGACAAAGGTATATATTTGATAATCAATTTTATAAATGTTATAATCTTGCAAACACAATTGCAGTGTTAAGTATATCTGATACGTGTTCTGTTTTTATGAAAATAGGTCCTTCTGCATGAGAGGTGCTTGTTGGAGAGGAGGTGACGTTGCGTGTTGATGGCGAGCATGATGATGATGGCCGACGACACTATCCCTCGACATTTATCATTTAGTTTGTGTTTTAGGATGATTTTTGTAATCAAAAGATTGTGAACTTCTTTAGTGTGTCTCACACTTCGTGAGACGGTTATTCATATGAGCTTGTAACAGACAGTTGTTCTGCTTTTATGAATGATTTCTATTCGTGTTCATATCTTGTTTGATTATGTGTGAATTATCCTTGTTGCTTTTGAAACTAATTGATAATACATGAACATTTGTAAAACATTAAAATGCCTTGTTTAAAATACCCAACTTAATGATACGTTCATTAATGAATGAAAACCATTGTTTAAATTCAAAGTTATGTGATAATATGTGAAAGGCATTCGATTTCTTTTCACATATAAATCATGCCTAAGTTCAGAAAAATAACTTGAATAATGTGTATTACTTGAATACAAAGTGTTTAATGAATCATTAAAGTTAATACATATTCGATGTATTATGTTTTAACGAAAATGGTAATTATCATTATATGATTGTTTAAATGTGTAAAGTAGTTTACCAAAGGAAACATGAATATGAAATTATTTGATATGATCAAAATGTTTCATCAACAAAGGGTATAAATATAAAAGAGAATCTAATTACTATGATTTGATCAATAGTAATGAAAATCAACTTTATAAGAATGTCATAAAAGAAATTGTGGAATGCAAAGCGTTTTGAAACGTCAAAATTCAAAGCATCACAATGTGATATTAGATATCAAAGGGGTTGAATAGAAGGCACCAAATAAATCGTTGTAGTGTAGATGTAGAGACCACAAGTTAGAAATAGTTAGCACTCAATTAGAATTTATAGTGAACCATTTGAATTCGTGAAAGTTTAGGGGTTATTCGATATAACCAAAACAATAGCGAATAAGTCCTTGTAGAGTACTCATTGGAAACTTTGAATATGAAACCCATAGCTGAAACCAAAAGGAAAGCAAGATTCGTACTGCTTGGATTTTGGTGCATTCTTGAGAAAGCTCACTTCTAGTGATGTTTCTCGATTATGGAGCAAATGGAAGATAGTGAAAAACATGATGAGGATTCAAATCCATGCATCAGAGTGTTGAGAAGTGCAATGGACAATGTTCCTGAACGATTCTCTTCACAGAAGGAAAGAATCAATGATATTGATCATTGTATTTTCCCCACTAGTGTTTTCACTACATGAAGTAGGATTCAAAATGAAATCCATATCTAGTATGGAAACATTTGTGAATCATTTGTCATGATTCTTGGATATGACATACCTATGAACTACAAAGGAAATAATGGAAACTAGAATTATGAGAAATCCTAAAAGCAAAATTCCCTTGAGATTAGAAAGCAATTCATTGCTGAATCTCACAAGTAAAAGGAGTTGCTTGAATTTTCCCAAATGACTGCAAAGCCATAGTGGAAAAAGGGGTGAATGACAAAAGCACAATTTTTCAGGTATTGGACAAATTCAATGAATGTGATTCAAATGTGCTAAATGTCTAGTGGATTTAAAACTTGTAATAGTACTAGTATCTCATAGTAAATCTCCATGTTTGATATTTGATCAAAGGATTTTGAAGTTGTTTAAAATAGTGAGTAGATGTGCAATTTTCAATAAATTGAGTGGGAGCTATGAAAGTCTTCCTGAAACAATATGTGATTGACATATTTTTGAGTGGGAGCAATATAAGTCTCAAATTCAAATATGTAGGAACATATTTTGAGTGGGAGCTTATAGGAGTAATTCTTAAGGATGTTAAGAATGAAAGCATAGATACTTATAAATAATGATTTATAAGATGTAGAAGTTGATAAATAGGTGTATTATGATATTATATAGTATTCCTTAAGGGATTCTGAAAGGGGTTTTGGAATAGAAGTTAATTAAGGATCTGGTCCTTATTAACTCAAATTAGGAATAGTATTAAGTTTAACATCAATGGTTGAAAGAAATAAAAGGATGATCATCATCCACTATGTTGAGACATAGGTTCTATCTTAGTAAACCATGATGATACCTTGGCATAATATGTGATCCAAATAAGGAACGTTTGAAAGTGATCAAGTTTGAATCATGGAACGTTAAGCTAAGTTTGTCTGCACAGTCTAATAGAGATCTGCAGACATGTTTTCCAAATCCATAAAGGTTGACATATCTTAAAACATAAAGGGTTATGTTATAAGGGAATATGTTGGAATCTCCTGTAAATACCAATTAAAGTCAAGTAGGAAGCGAGGTGAACCAAAAACATTGAAAGTTGCACAGAGTGCACTGGTGTTTCGATGAATACATTTATAATAATAGATAAGGGTACCATCTAAAGTGTTGTATAATTTTATGGCGGGGCTAGTTCGCTTTTAACATAGAATGATGTGTCCCAGGGCACAATGCCCATGAGAAAGCCCTCGAGGTTGATCTAACATCACTGTAGGCTCTTAGAATCAGGCCTCGTTCTGCTGCCATAATGACGATGCATGCACACAGATGCTATCATGTGATGATAAAGTATTAATGTCAATCAAGGTGACATTAGTAAGTTGCTCAACCTCTTCCATGAGCAAGCATGTTTAGGGTACCGGATATATGGTGCCAATGATTGAGAACAAATGTAGCTAGTGTATTTGTACTCTAGTGCAAGTGGGAGACTGTTGGAAATATGCCCTAGAGACAAATAGTAGTAAGGACTATTATCATATTTCATATAGTTTATGATTAAGTTTTATATCATGCTATAACTATATTGAATGGAAACATCAATACACATGTGATATACAAACGACCAGAGGTTCCCAGTGAAACTCTAGTCACTGGTTCATTGGTCAACAGATGATCAAGTTTCCTGATCATGTGGCATTTATGCCAGTTGGAAATGAGGTCATCTCATTTTGAGAATGAGATGATGAACCAATACCCAACCTAAAAATCGTGACCCGATCATGTCACGAAGTTCAAGTTACAATGATTAGAAATGGATCCTCGTAGACTATTCCTTAGACCATGAGGATATATCAATCACTGTCTCCCTAGAGTGCTTAGATAGCATCAAACGCCATCTGGTAATACAGTGGTTATAAAGGTGTGTTCAGGTACTCGGAGGAAACCGTAGAGACAATATATTTCAAGAGCGAGATTTGTCCGTCCATGTGACGGGAAGATACTCAAGGGCCCACTCGGAGAAGTTATATCCAATAGCTACGTAGCGTGTGATTTGATCACGGGGATATCACTTGTCGGAACGAGTCAAGTAGCATTGTTCAGTAACGAGATTGAACGCGACATGGTGATGTCATTGATCAGATCTCGGGCAATGCAAGTATCGAGTGACAAAGGGAATAAGACACGACTGTCCCGGTTCAAACGACGAAAGATCTTCGTGGAACGCACAGGGGTCACATGGCCATCCAGGACCCTCAGTCGATCATTGGTGCGGAAGTGTCCCGACCATGTCTGGAGTGTTCCCGAACCATGGGGTATCACGCTTAAGGGCTTGATGATGCTTAGAGAGTGTTTATAGGATCGGTGGAATCACAGAAGAGTTGTAGAGAGAAAACCGAAAGGGTTTCGGTAAGTCCGGAGGATGTCTGGAGTGGAGGTGGAAGGTGTTCCATAGCCACGGAGATTGAATAATATGTGAATGAATGTTAAATGTTGATTTAATCATTTATTCATTTATTTAATAAAGAGAAAATCAATTAAAAGGTTAAAAAGGCTTAATGGGCCAATTTCCGGAGGGAGAGAGCCCATTAGGGAAAGGAGAGAGGGAGAAGGGGCAAGGGTGCTAGCCGGCTAGGCCTAGCCCCCTGCACGGGGCCCACTAGGGGCTGGCCGGTGGCCTCCCCACCCCCTCCTCTCCTTTAGTCCCACCCCGGGACTTTGAGGGAGGGTGTACCCCTCCTCCCCCTATATATAGTGGGGTATTTGGCCAAGATAAATACACCAGTAATCAATAAAGGTCTCCCCACTTTTGGGAGGACCTCTAATTGATATTTTCTCTCTCTCCTCTCTCTCTCTCGTGACTGTGGTCCCAAGTCTGGACTGCGCGAGCGAGAGACACCTTCACCGCGGAGCGCCGTCGCGCTGCGGGATTCGGATCCGGGAGCTCTACTTCCGCAACTGCTACTGGATCGGGGAAGCGGGAGTCATCGTCATGCACTGGATGTGTGTAACTCCCCGCGAGGTGTCGCACTTGAGGCACTCAAGTCGTTGGAGCCAAGGAGCGCAAGGACTTCATCATGACCTTGAGGTCGGCTTTGGCTCATCTACATCAACCACGCTCTCCTGAGCGTTGACAACGCTTTTCGGTCTTCAAGGGTAAGTTCGCAAAAATCCCCTCCCGTTACTGTATTACTAATAGATAGGTCCTGGCAGCTTCAGGGGTTCAGGGGCATAGAGTAAAATTTATTGTTTTCATACGCAGAACCCCTACAAACATAACTCTATGTGATCTTGTCAACACCCGGATTTTTAATCCTAGATGCATGTTATGTCATACATCGCAATCCCAGGATTACCATTTTTCCAAGACATAACAAATTGGATATCACAGTACCTCATCCATTACAAACCATAATAAGGTCTTACACAAATAAAGGATCTCATGATCCAGTCTTAATACAACAAGCAGCGGAATAAATAATAAGCGTAGCGGTGGGGTCCATCTTCAGGGGCACAGGCAATGTTGACGATGGAAGATAGTCCTAGTTATCATAGCCGTCCTGTTGTCCATCATCTTGGTAGTCTCCTTCATAGTCTGGCCATAGTAATAGCCAGGGACAAAAGCCATGAGTACTCTTTAAGTACTCACAAACTACCACTAACAAGTAAGATAATTCTAGTAGGAATGCTAACTCTAAGTTTATTTGTAAAGTTAAGTTTGAAACCTAAGCTGAGTTCAGAAACAAAGAAAGATAAAATAAAGTTCTAGAATCATAAGCGTAGCGGTGGGGTCCATCTTTAGGGGCACAGGCAATGTTGACGATGGAAGATAGTCCTAGTTATCATAGCCATCCTGTTGTCCATCATCTTGGTAGTCTCCTTCATAGTCTGGCCATAGTAATAGCCAGGGACAAAAGCCATGAGTACTCTTTAAGTACTCACAAACTACCACTAACAAGTAAGATAGTTCTAGTAGGAATGCCAACTCTAAGTTTATTTGTAAAGTTAAGTTTGAAACCTAGGCTGAGTTTAGAAACAAAGAAAGATAAAATAAAGTTCTAGAATCACTTAAGTTGGGAAGCTAGTGTCATAGTCACAACCCTATTGGGGTCAAGTCAAGATTTATCATTCGTTTCATAAGTCATTTTGAAAACATCTGACAACGAAACAGTATGGCCACTCCAACTGTCCATAACTGCGGACGCGGCTATTCGAATAGTTTGACACTCTACAGAGGTGGTACACTTTCCCCACAAGATTCGATACATCTGTCAGGGATAACCCTGAATCATCATACTTAGTATGCAGATAATCAAACATAACCTTTCCTTTACACACCCTAGTATAAGCACCTCTCCTATGAGCATGGCCTCCCAACCATGACCATCTGTCATCTTGGGCACTGCATAGGTGGACAACATTGAGAGGTAGCCTCAACTCAAACCTCTCCCGTGAGGGAACTAATACTAATGCATATAAACTTCCGGCTAAGCCTTACCCAATTCAGGTATTGTGCTTGTACGATAAAATTGGAATGGTATCGCATCCGAACCCAACCATCAGTTTTGTAAAAGGGTTAAGGCTCATGCCTCAACATTTTCATCATCATAAACCATTTGTGTTTCTCAACACATGTCAAAACATCTCAATAGAATGACTCATCATTCCAAGGTTTTCACAATTCATTTTCACCAAGTGTTCCCATCTAAAGTGACTCAAGTTCTAGTTTTGCTCTAAACTACTAAGTTAAGAGTGTTCACTAAGGTGGGGTGCTAATCTCAATCTCATGCCATAGAATGGCATCTAAGGTTATCTAGATAGGTCAAGTTTTATACTTTTTATGCTACCTTCAAACAAATAAAGGACTTTAATAAACTAAAGAAAGTAAAAGCTTGGAAATAAAACTTGGGGTAGGTAATAGTCAAAGTGGTATAACCAAACCATGCCTAATGCATCTTGCTTAGGTTATCTAGCTTAATCCTAGATTGCTAACAATAGCTTGCTCGGTTTACTTGAAGTGCTAGGCTTGCCTTGGTTGGTGCAGTGGTTGAAGTTTTCTTCCTCCTCCTCTTGGTAGAACTCCTCCTCCTCGAAAGCTTGGTCGGTACTATCGTCTATAAATACATACGGGATACACAATCACCAAACAAAGCTTAACTAGTCTACTTAGCACACTAAGGCACACATTTGATGATCTATTATCATCACAAGAATCACAAGGTTTTATTAACTAGCTTCATTCTTTTTATTTAAGAAAAGTAATTTCTACTCATTGAAAATAACTAAGATTTAATATTCTCTAATTAAAATATGGGATCATGTGGACACATGTCATCACCACATATTCTAACATATGTGAATGTGATTTAAAGGTTGGATCACATTTTAATAAGTTTAAGTTTAATATTTAATGATTTAAAGTGACTAGAAATGCCTATATAGTATTATTTCGGTACTAGTCCAAAGTCACTGCATGTAAACCTTAATATTATTACATATTCAGATAGGTATGGTTAAATGTGATTTTTGAGAGTTGGAATCAACTCAAAATCTATTTTGGTTGAATTTAGAAAAATGTTTGAATGTGCAAATGCTTCTGTCTTGTTATTTTTACTAGGAGAGATCTCTAACTCTAAATGATTTAAATCCAACGGGCTTGGATAGAGATTTTCAGTAGCTCTAACAAAATTGGAATCACTCAATTTGGTTTAGTAAATCTTCCTGAATTGATTTTAAAACTAAGGGACATAATTGGTTCTAAATCTAAATAGAAAAATCTATATTTGAATTACTGGGTCAGCGCGGGAAAGTAATTGGGCCGTGATGGCCCAAAATATATCGAGCTCATTGGGGAACCCCAAGAGGAAGGTATGATGAGCACTCAGCAAGTTTTCCCTGGGTACGAAACCAAGGTTATCAATCCAGTAGGAGCAAGGAAACACCCCAAAGGATTAGCTAGCTGAACGATGGCAGGGCGCACTACCGGTGCCAGCAGCAACGTGGATACATGCACAACACAACCACATAACTCTGTCCCCAACTTGCGATGAGGTTGTCAATCTCACCGGTTTTGCTGAAAACAAAGGATTAAACGTATCGAATGGAAGGAAGTAATAGTTTGCAGAAAGTAAACACAAAGCAGTAAACAGTTTATAGATTGTATGTAAAAGAAAAGGACCGGGATCCATAGTTCACTAGAGGTGGCTTTCCTTAAGATAGATAACATCCTGGGTGAACAAATTACAGCGGGGCAATTGACAAACACAGATAAAGCAATACATGCATATACTAATCATCTTGACTCCTTTGAGATTCGATTGGGCATTACAACATTATACATAGACCGCCATCCAACTGCATCTATGACTAATAATCCACCTTAAAGTTATCATCCGAACCCCCTCCAGTATTAATTTGCAAGCAACTGATTATTGCTTTACAAATTGCGTGTAATGTAAACAATACGATTGTTCTATGAACAAAGGATTGTTGTTTTCTCCCTAGTAGCAACAACACATCTAGTACCTTAGAGATTTCTGTCACTTCCCCAGATTACCAGAGGCATGAACCCACTATCGAGCATAAATACTAACTCTTGGAGTTGCTAGCATCTACTTGGCCAAGATAGCTACTAACAACGGAAAGCATGCAAGATCACAAATAACAAAGACATGATAGAATCAATAATCAATCTGAAATAGCATCTCAATATCCATCGGATCCCCGGAAACACAACATGCAGAATTACAAATAGATGATCTTGATCATGAACGGAGCTCACAAGATCTAGACATGAAAGCACAAAGGAGGAGAACCAGCCATCTAGCTACTACATGGATCCGTAGTCCAAGGATGAACTACTCACGCATCACACCGGAGGCTTGCATGGTGATGAAGAAGGCCTCCAGGGTGAATTCCCCTCTCCGGCAGGGTACCGGGAAGAGCTTCAGATCCCTCCCGATCTAGGGATGGAGATGACGGCGGCTATAGACTCTTTCATGGGTTTTTGATCGGGTACTTAGGGTTTTCGTCCCGAGGGCATCTTATAGGCGGAAGGAGAGGCCGAGGGGGTGCTGGGGTCGGCCAGACCACCCCCTGGCGTGGGCCAGGCCTGGCCATGCGGCTAGGTGGTGTGGCCGGCCCCTATCCCTTCTCCGTCTCATATTCTAGCATCTGATGACTTCCGGAAAAATAGGCACTTTGGCTTTTGTCCCATCCAATTCCAAGAATATTCATTTTCTGACTTTCCTGGAACCAAAAAACAGCAGAAAACAGGCAGCTGGCATTATGGCTCTTGTTAATAGGTTAGTCCAAAAATCATATGAAAAGTACTCCAAAGTGTGGACAAAACACAAGAAAGTGGATAAAACGAAGCATGGAACATCAAAAATTATAGATACATTTGCAATGTATCAGGTCAGCCCAGTGACGCTCAGTGGCATAGAGGGCGGCTGACAGGTTGGTCCCGCTTGTCAGCGAAACATAAAACCCGAAACGGTATCAAGCGATCTGGGCCACACGATTAGAACACGGATCAACGGTTCACGGTCGTCGTCGATGACGGACTCGTCGCCAGCGAGACCGAACCCTAAACGGCTGGTGGGGGTCTACTGGGGATGTACCATGGCTCCAGCTAGTGCGGCGAGGCGAGCGATCAAACTAGATGGCGACGGTGGACTCAGGCGAGGTAGTGGCAGGGGCTGAGGTGGACGAAATCTACGGGGACTTCTCCTCCTCTGTAGCAGCAACCTCTAGTGAAATTCCGGCAACCTGCTGCTCGAGCTGCTTCGACGAGAGGTGGGGAAGGACTGGGAGTGAGAGGGGAGTCGAATGGTGTGGTGATTGAGGCTGGGGAAGGCTTGGTTATATAGGCGCGACGGTGAGACCGAGAGGTGTGGGCGGAGCTCGTCGGTGACGACAGCACAGGGGGCTATCTACGTGGGTGAGGTAGGTGGACGGTGGGCGGTTCCCTAGCGGTCAGCTATGGCACAATGTGCGGCTAGGGGCGGTGGATGGTGGTCGGGAGCGTCTCGCGCTCTAAGGGACATAGGTGGTGCTCGATGGCGATCACAGCGACTGTGGGTCGCGCGGCGATGCACGACCGTGTCTGGTGGGGTGCTGGTATCGAGGCGGAGAGGCGTGCGCGGTATGGGGTCAAGGCGCGGTCTGCCGTGCTAGCGGCGATCATGCTTTGGCGCGCTCTGGGTGCGCGTAGAGAGAAAGGGCAGCGATGCTGGGGAGTAGTCTAGGGTCTGGGGTTGATCGAGCGGTGGACAGGGGAGTGCGGTAGGGTTGGGCGGAGCTAGTGGTGGTGCTGGAACGGCGCGGCGTAGTCCGTGGAGCGTTGCCCACATTCGGCCGGCAGTGACCAAAAGCGGGCGGCGCGCCACTGCTGCTCCAAGCTAAGGGGTAGGCCGGTGAGGATTTGGTTGGGTTTGGGGGAGACAGGGGAACCAAATGGGGGTCAAAAACTCGACCAAGCATTGATCAAAAACAGTATAAGTTAGGCCATTTTGATTCTGCCTGCCAGGTGTTCGACACAATGGCCGCATGAACAAAATATTTGAATTTTGAGCTGATTTTTGGTGGAGTGATGTAACTTATGCTTAAGCTTCTTGATGTGCTTGGGTTTTTTAAATGGAGTTCATTTGAGTGGTTTTTGAATTAATGTGATCTTGATACATACACTAGATTCAATTTTCAAATGTCATTTAAATTTAGTGTTTGAAAGTTTTTGGGATGAAACAAAATGTGCCTTGGTACATCACTACTTGTACTAGCAAGGGGTGCAAAGATCCACAATTGTTTCTGTTAAGATTTGAGTTCTAGGAATAGCCAAAGTAGGGTAGGTGATTAAAATGGCAAAAGTGACCATTTGCTCATTATATTCATTTTGATTTCTTTTTCTTTGGGATTTGCTTGGGGATGATCTAGATGATGTTTAATTCACCTTAGAATCATTTTACAACCAATGGATCACTCAAACATGGCAATTCAAACGACTCCTTATTTAAATGCACACACATATGAATTCTTAATCATTTAAATGGAAAAGTTTCTGTTAACCCTAAATTGGGTAGATTTGATCTTGATTAACTTTGGATTAAGTTTTGGGATGTTACAGATATCTTGTCATGTCTTAATGTTGATACAACATACTGTTGGAAATATACCCTAGAGACAAATAATAATAAAGATTATTGACATATTTCATTAAGTTCATAATATGTTTTATATCATGCTATAACTATATTGATAGGAACATCAATACACATGTGATATGTAAACCACTAGAGTCCCTAGTGATCCTCTAGACACTAGTTCATTGGTCAATTGATGATCGACGTTTCCCGATCATGAACATTTATGTCAATTGACAATAGGGTCACTTCATTACGTGAATGAAAGTGATGGACATACCCAACACAGGAATTGTAACATGATCAAGTCACGCAGTTCATCATTACAATGACTGGGAAACGTAGTAACCAATTTCTTAGACTGTGACACCATATTTAATCACTGCCACCCGAGAGTGCTATAATACCTCGGACACTACGATATAAGTTCAAGCCTGGATGAACCCAAAAGTGGATAAGGGATTCTACCACGGAGGCCCGAGTCCACCCACGTGTAGGCCCGTCGAAGCGGAGCAGGGCACGGTACCGGCCGACCACCCTACCCACTTTCAAGAACATCGGGACAAGAGCGAGTGGCGTAGTCGATAGGTAAAGCGATCAAAAATATACACAAATGAGTATGTATGTCAGCGACATACAAGAGTCACCAGAGCGACACCATCTGAAAGAAATAAAAATATTGCAACGCCATATGGCAAGATCCAAATACCCAAGATAAATATAATATTTTAGGATACATTCTCATACATCACACATGAGAGTATCATGCAATTTATAATAATTTTATTTTGGTAATTCTAAATAGGAAGTATAATATATGATTTCTGATCATAAAAATGCCAGGAATTCAAATGTGCCATCCAAAATAAGTTTTGAGAAATTTAAAATTTCGAAATTATTTAAATGCCAATAAATACCTTTTCTTAATAAATCTATAACATCAATTTCGTAATTTCAAATTCAACAAATAATATGTCTAAATCGATCAGCGCGACGAGCCCATTCTGATTATGCATTCCATGATATGAATTGAAGTATGCATCATATAAATATTAAATAATCAGAACGGTTTATTGGAGAAAAACATGCCTAAATCTATACCTAATAATAAAGGACAGATTGTTTCTTCCGGTCCAACACTTTTTTGGACCCTTTTACCCTCTCACCAAATTACATAATACACAACATTGCTATGATACTGGTTTGATTATTATTTGCACCGTCGGTGGTGCTGAAGTCGGCCGCCTACAACATTGGTTTTCCGTCTTGATAAGTTTAGTCCATCTCACGTCTCCACATCGGTTTCTGCTATCGTCGAAGAAAAGGAATCCATGCTGAGAAGTACAGGCTTTTGTAACGGGTACGTGTCTATCTCCTGCACCTGGTTGCATATAAACACACCTGAGATCTAGCAGAGACCTGATCGATCTGGATGAGAAACTGCGCACGGCTATCGATCGATGGAACAAGCGGAGGAGGAGACGAGATCGACCACAACGGAAAATTACCTACGGCCATCCATAGATGGAGTGGAGGAACTAAGCCTGCGACGCTGCCGGATTGCCGCCGGATTTGGCTGGAGCCATCGTGCTTCATATCGAGCAGCTCAGTCGTTTGAAGCCATGCCGGGACCAGAAAAGCATGGTTGACCGCACCGTGAACTGCTGCACCCGATAGCGCCTTCCTTGAGCATCCAAGACCACTGGAGCATTGTTGTTGACCACGACTGAGCCGCGCACATCCATCTACCTGGAAACATCCCTCCGTACACCCGTCTTCAGTGTCCTCCCTAACAAAACACCACCGCCCTGGCCATCAATGACTCTTTCTCCGACCAGATGAGGGCCATAACAAGGGAACTAGCTGGCACATCACATCGCAGGGATCATGGAATATCTCGACTTCTTGATAGGGGAGGACGCTCTAACTCAGCCCCGTTCTAGGATTCTAGCAGCACCTATAGCTTAAGCTACCCTATTTGCATTCTTCAGGTACGGTAACAATTGTACTGATTGTTGATGTTTTGCCACTGCAATGTGCGATCTTCATTGATTTTAGCTACACTACCATCGGTAAATCATCTACCGTTTGGTTTTTTTCTTTGGTTTGGCCCGACACGCAGTCATCCCCCGCACGCAGGAGCACCAAACATGAATCTCGCAAGTACATCGGATGTATGCACCACGCTGGCACCATAAATTTGGTGTGTAACCTGTGAAGGCTTAAGCAGCAGTGGGTCAGGCGCTGACTTTGTTCTCCAGTTTTGCATTGTGCTCGATCAATGCGATTTGCTTCTAATCTGTTTTGGTTCTAATTTTATTTTGCTAGATCAGATCGGTTTAACAAAAAGTGACATAATTCTTTCTAAATTTTTTGATTTGGCGATCGTATGTCATGTTTTCTAAGTTGGATTGACGGATTTGTTCATTATTTTCTTGCGAGGTACACTTGGTTCAATCAATCATATGTTGATTGTTTGTACGTAGCTTATTTCTAGATGAAAAAATCATGTAGTGCCTAAAATATAAACCGATATTGGCATATTGATATGTATATAAGTTTTTTTTGAAAAATATATGTAACCTTAGTTAGACAAATAATTTTAAAAATATGTAAATAACTTTAGTAATAGGTAAACAATTTAATAATATGTAAGTTGTTTTTTTTTCAAAAAAATAATCTTTTTTAATATGAGTTGTAACTCAAAGTCTAACTTTCTTTTTGAAGGAATCATGAGCTCTATTAAATTAGGTAACATCAAACATGTTTGTGCTGAATCGTGTAACTCAAAATCTAACTATTAGAATACCGATGAAATAGCATTTTACCAACAAAATTTTCTGACTCCCTTCACAACAACCTTGCTCTTGGCGCAGCAACGCAAGGACATTGTACTAGTAAATTAATAAAGTGCTTTATTGTTGCTTCCACACCTCACCCATGCCATGCTATGTTATACCACGCAATTGTGCATCATTCCATCATGGCATACCTTGTTTGCTTCTTGTATATGATTTATATGATTGTGCAATGTATTTATTTCGGCCCTTGCGTATTTGGTTTTTATCTGGATAGACACTGAGCAAGGATAATACCAGGAACCTCAAGAGTATTACCCGGGTCCTTCTTATTCCGCAACTGAACTTCTAGGCAAGCACTTCCCCTTGCTTGCATACATATAGCACATATGCTTCTATATTATTCTTGCATCATTGAGTCATGATTGCATTAAATTGAATCCCAAGTATTGCACAACCTTTACTTTTAAACCCCACCAAAACTTCTTCCTCAATCCTATAGGCCATTACTACAAGAGTTGTTTGAGCCATGCAAGTCGTAGAACTACATGTGTAGGGTTTATGAGAGTCTTTGTATAATGAGGTACCTAAACAACTTAAACTGAGTAGTAATGAGATAACTAAAGAAAGAGGCACCGGTGGGCAATAGCTATTATTTGGTTCTTCCATGCTCACTTGTGTCCCGTAGGACCCCGAGTACTTGATTCATGTTCCCGTAGGCTCCCCGGATTAACCATCCGAGAAATCCCTGTTATGTATATATACACGTTCCCATGATCAGTGAGCAGTGGAACATAACTGACAAGTATCATTACAACATCCGAAACATAACGAATTACAAGACTTACATACATGCCATTATGGCTATACCATCTTTAGCAGCGGAACAACATCACGCGCAGAGCCCAATCACGCCTCAACCTACAAGCGACTGACTGGGGAGACGGCCTAGCTCGCTGGACGTCACCTTAATCTTCTGATGTCGAACCTCTAGAAGCCTGGCCAAGTAAATAGCCAGGGATAATGCCATGAGTACTTTTGAATGTACTCGCAAACCACCAAGATAAGTGAAAAAAGAATGCAATTCTGGCTGTGGCGAGATAGCTCTATCTAGGGTTCTTTTTGAAAAAAAGCCTAAACTATCTCTTGAAGTTACAACATCTCCATACCTTTGTTGAAAAAAAAAGAGTTTGGAGAACATGCCTCTGTTTTATAAATCAAGATATCCACATATCTTTGTTGGAAACCTTTTTGAAAACAGTTTTAGAGTAAAAACCCTTTTGTAAACCTCTTTGACCTCCTCTAGTCAAAACAACACTTTCGAACTCAGGTTCCCCCAGAACCTCCATACTTTCATCCATTCTTTCCAAACAAACCACTGTTTGGGTACTCCTAGCCATCACCTTTACAACCGTTCTTGACCATGGACACGGCTATTCGAATAGATTATACTCTGTAGAGTTTGCGCACTTTGCCCACAGAATCAATACATCCGCTGGGATAAAACCACGGCCCACTACCCACGGTAGATGGGGGTCCGGATAACCAAACCTAACCTTTCGCTTGTCGATGATACGTCCAAAACGTATCTACTTTCCCGAACACTTTTGCTATTGTTTCTACTCTAAACTTGTGTGATTTGGATACAACTAACGCGGACTGACGCAGTTTTCAGCAGAATTGCCTTGGAGTCTACTTTTTGTGTAGAAAATCAACTATCAGGAAAAATCCCGGAAAATATGCCAAAAATCCTATTTCATCCGAAGACTCCAGCAGCCAGAATACGAGACAGAGAAGAGCCAGGGGGTGACCACACCACCTGGTGGCGCGAGCCAGGCCAGGCCACGCCAGGGGGTGGTGTGGGCCCCCTAGGCACCCCCTCGGTCTCTCTCTTTGCCTATAAGGAGCCTTCTGACCTAAAAACTTCGGGGGGTTTTGACGTTTTTCCAGAAGGAGTTTCGCTCTGCCGCCACCATCAGATTCCACGAAACAGCACCAGAAACTCAATTCTGGCACCCTGCCAGGACGGGGAATTGGAGGAGATCATCGCCATCATCATCACCATCGCTTCTCCATCAACCATCCATGTTTCCCCCATCTATGAGTGAGTAATCCCCCGTTGTAGGCTATGGGGATGGTAGGGATTGGATGATATTGTTCATGTAATGGCATCAGATTCTTAGGGCATGGTGCCTAGTATCTTTTATTAGTGCTTTATGAATTTGTTGCCACTTGTTGTGCTTAATGCTTGTCACTAGGGCCCGAGTGCCATGATTTCAGATCTGAACATGTTATTGATTCATTATGATAGTATTGTTTTTAGTCTTATCTGCAAGTTGTATACACACGTTGTTGTCCGGAACCAATGGCCCCGAAGTGACAGAAATCGGGATAACCGGAGGGAATGGTTTTTATGTGAGGATCACATGTGTTCACGGAGTGTTAATGCTTTGCTCCGGTGCTCTATTAAAAGGAGCACCTTAATTGCCAGTAGTTCCCTTGAGGCCCCGCTGCAAACGGGCTGGCAGGACAAAAGATGTTGTGCAAGTTCTCATTGCGAGCACATATGACTATATATGGAACACATGCCTAGGATTATCTAGTACTTGGATGCTTTATCTTATTTATCTACAATTGCCCTATGTTCTGATTGCTATGTGAATTGTCTCGTCCATGCAACGCCCGTCCATCCATCCCTATGCCTACCGCACTCGAATCCCACTGGTTACTGCTATTGTTACTGTTGTCTTTACTTTACTAGTGTTGCTACTTTGCTATTCCTGCTACAAAACTGTTGCTACTGATAAACTGCTGTGAGCAAGATTGTTTCCAGGTGCAGCTGAATTGACAACTCAGTTGTTAAGGCTTATAAATATTCTTTGGCTCCCCTTGTGTCGAATCAATAATTTGGGTTTCACTTCCCTCGAAAATACTGGGATACAGCCCCTATAATTGTGGTTCATCAAGACTATTTTCTAGCACCGTTGCCAGGGAGCATAGCTTTATTTATCAAGTTCACTTCGATTCTCTATTGTTCGCTGCTATCCATCCATCATGGGTAAGTCTCGTGATGGCAAGTTTCCTATTTTACCATCCACTACAAGAAGAGGTACGGTTTTGAACACCTCTGCTGCTCTTGATTCTCCATCTATTATAAGTAAGCTCGTTACACCACCACATACACATGCTACACACACTGCTACTATTGCTGAATCTGAAACTTCTGATGCTTATGATGCTGCTTCTACTGTGCTTGATAAGAGTGGTTCATTAGGTCCTTTCCTAGATGCTACGATTGCTAGAACTATAGCTGAAAATACCGAAACTCCTAATGAAGACACTACCACACATGTTAGTTCACCTAAGTCTAGTGAAAGTTATGATATTGAAGATGGTTATGTTGAGATGACCGATGAATTTATTAAAGAATCTAAGAACACCCATGATAGGAGCGCTGCTAAGAGTCTCCTTGAGAGGCGTACTATTAGACCCAAATTGTCTCCTGTTGCTAAGTTTGCTGCTTCTCCCATAAACATTACAGATAAAGATTATGATTTCTCTCTCAATCTATCTTACATAGCTATTGTCGAGAAAGAACCTTTTTGTGGGACTAAGAATAAAAGTGCGGTAGCACATAAGAATGAACTTTCTACCATGAGTGAGTTGTTTTCTAATGATATTAAGATACGTACTTACTTTGTTGCCAAGATCTTCCCCTTTTCACTGAAAGGAGAAGCTAAAACTTGGTTTAGTAACTTGCCTCCTGGATCTATTGATAGCCCTGAGTGCTTGATTAGTACTTTCCTGCAGAAATATTTTCCTCCTAGTGCTAGACATCCTATTTTGTAGGAACTTTTTGATTTTAAATAGGGAGAAAGGGAGGTATTGCCTGAATCTTGGGCAAGGTTTTGTGCTTTGATTCATCCACAGGCTGGAAGTCCATTACCTAAGAATGAGCTTCTTGATATATTTTATAATGGACTAACCGAAGAATCTAGGACATACCTAGATAGTTGTGCTGATTGTGTTTTCAGGAATAGGACTCCTAAGGAAGCTGATGAATTAATGGCTAAAATAAGTAAGAACTATGAAGATTGGACTGCTCCTAAACAAGCTATACCTGAAGTAATTGTACCCGAACCTTATAATCCGGTGCCTATTCCAACATCAAAGAAGAGGGGAGTTATTGAATTAAATGATGAAGAGATGAAGGAAGCTAAGAAATGTCTTAAGGAGAAGGGAATTAAACCTGCAGATGTCAAGAATTTACCTCCTATAGAAGAATTACGTAAGCCTATTCCCTACTCGCCCACTGTTGAGGTACACTCTCTCCAACACTTTGATGAAGGTGATATCCCTTACTCTAAACCTCCTGATCAATGATTAGAAGAATTTGATATCTTTATTGTTAAGCAAGATAACTTTAATAAAAGGGTGCAAAATCATCTAATGGAAAACACTAGAGCTATTGTTGAGTTGAAAGATATTGTGGAAAGAACCTCTAATGATGTTTAAATGATTATTAAACACTTTCAAATGGTTCAAACTCAAATAGATCAACTCGTTAAAGTGCAAAACGACTTGCTAGTTAATGCTGCCAAAGAAAAACATGCTTATGAAATTAGAACTAGAAGTGGAGCTGCTACCCAGGATCCTCTGTATCCTGAGGGGCATCCCAAAAGAATTGAGCAGGATTCTCAACAAGCTGAAAATAGTGGCTCTACTCGTAAGAAAAGGAAAAAGAAACATAAAACTGTTGTAGAACCCTCTGAACCCGCTATAGAACCTAATAGTATATCTATCTCTGATGCTGAAACTGAAAGTGGTAATGAAGAAAATGAAGTTCCTAATGTAGAAAAAGTTGAAGAAGAACCTGAAAACCACACTAAGAATACTAAATACACCAAAGAGGATTTTATTGCTAAGAAACATGGTAGTGAAAGAGAACCTTGGGTCCAAAAACCTATGCCTTTCCCTGATAAGAAACACAAGTCAAAGGAAGATGAACACTATAATAAGTTTTGTGAGTGGATGAAACCTTTATTCCTGCAAATTCCTTTAACTGATGCTATTAAATTGCCTCCTTACTCAAAGTATATGAAGGACATTGTCTCGAATAAAAGGAAGATCCCTAATGAAGAAATTTCTACTTTGTTTGCTAATTATTCCTTCAATGGTAAGGTTCCTAAGAAACTTGGAGACCCAGGGATTCCAACTATCCCTTGCTCTATTAAGAATAGTTATGTTAGAACTGCTTTGTGTGATTTAGGAGCTGGAGTTAGTGTTATGACTTTCTCTCTATAAGAGGCTTCAACTAGAAAAATTAATACCAACTGATATATCTTTGCAAATTGCTGATAAATCTACCACTATTCCTGTGGGTATATGTGAGGATGTACCTGTTCAAGTGGCTCATAATTGCTTGATATTAACTGATTTTGTTGTGCTTGAAATGCCTGAAGATGATAATATGTCCATTATTCTTGGGAGACCTTTTGTTAATACTGCAGGAGCTGTTATTAATTGTAATCAAGGAAATGTGACCTTCAATGTTAATGACAAGGAACAAATTGTCTATTTCCCCAAGAAGATTGAAAGGACTTATGGTTTGAATTCAATTGAACATGTTGAGGGCATTCAAGTTCGAGAAATATATTGTCCCATACCAAGAGAAAAATTTGAAACTATTATGATTGGGACCATTGCTATCAAAGTTGAGGTAACATAATCATTAGTGGAATACAAAGTTTTGTCTCATATGGAATTGTCTTGGTAGCAAGACCTGATCAACCTTGTTAACAAAAGGATTTCATTGAACAAAACAATGTTTTCACTATGATTATCTCCGTTTACTTCTATCCTATGCATTTTAGTTTTAGTTTTTGTTTAGTTTTAGTTTTGTTGTTAGTCGCTTGCATGTTAGAGTGTCCTAGAACTTCTATAGTTCTAGCTTTGTTTTGTCCTTGCATCATGTTTCCAAAAAGAAAGAAAAATCTGTCTGTCAGAAAATTATTCTTCTATGCTTGAAAATGCCCAAAAATAAAGTGTCTCGAAAAATTCCGGAAAATTCATATTAAATTTTTGTGTGAAAAAAGGGGCAGAGGAGTACATGGGAGGTACCAGGGGGACCCACCAGGCAGGCACACCACCTCGTGGCGCGACCAGCCCTGGGTGGCGCCATGCCCTGGTGTGGGCCACTCCTGGCCCCCCACTAACTCTCTCACCTGCCACTTTCTTCTCTCTCCCGAGTAAGCTCGAGTTCATTGCTCAAAATCGCGTTCTTGCTGTGCTTGCTCTCGATTTTTTCGATCTCCTTGCTCAGCCCATCTTTCTTGCTGAAATTTGGAGCAATTGTTCCTTGGTATGTGACTCCTCCCCTTGTCCAAGTAGATTTGTGTTTAGTGGATTATATCTTGAGTATTTTGCTGCTGTAGGTGACTGGTTATGAGAGCTTGTAAGATTGTTTGATTCTTAGAGATATAGTTTTGATGCATGTTTAGGCCTCTTACAAGTCCCTATGAGTAGAATCCTTCATTATATTTACTTTGCAATCACTTGTTTAATAAGTGTTTAAATTTCAGAATACCAAGCATGAACAACCATACTTTTGGAGAGATATTTGAGAGTGATGCACCTAGGAGGTCGAGGGCCTCAAGATTAGCCTCTCAGTTTAGGCCATCATACAATGAAGATCTCATTGCAACTCGTATTGGTAGTGAAAGGGATGATGGGGATGCTCACCCATCCTCTTTTCCTTGTTTCACTTTCTTACAAGCTGCAGGTATTCTTGATGATTTCTTGCTACTGATTGAGAGGGTTGGTTTGACCTCATATATGCAAGATGAGAGTGCGCAATACGCTATGCTCACCAAAACTTTTGTTGAGAGCTCCATGTTTACTAACACATCCTATCAGTCGACTGTCTCTTTTAAAATCTATAATCTGCCCTTCACCATGCCTTTGGAGAGATTTTGCAGTATTGTAGGTGTACGCATGACAGGGACCGTGAACAAAATTCAAGGGTGACCCGCTGATTTGTTGGAGCTTTACCGAGGGGTGACCAATGATGATGACCGCGTGGCGCAACGCGGAAAGATAAGAAATATCCAACTCCCCGCTCTTAGATACTTCGCATATTATCTTGCTACTAGTGTATTGGGTATGGAGAACACAAGTAATATATCCAACTATCATTTAGCATTTCTTGCTGCTGCGCTTAACAATGATACTCGGTACAATCTTGGCTCACTTATTGCTCCCCGCCTAGCTGCTAGGGGGCATATCTATGGGGGCATCATTGCCTCGCGTGTAGTCAATGCATTAGGTCTTTTAGTGGATCCCAATGATACTATACTGGCACCACAGAGGCTTGACCTTGTTGCTATGAAAACTCATCACTTTGTCACTGCTACTTCTAATTTGGACAGTCTAGTATATAGGATGCTTTTCACTAACGGGAATGAAAGGGAGATCCTTTTGCCACAGCCTTCTTTGTTTAGTGTTCACAGGAGACCGTGGTCGCGCTCCAAGGAGGAGGTGGATGAGCAGCTTCGCTTGCTGGGTTTCCACGAGCAGCACCAGGAGGATGTACCCTCCTATGATTACTCCGCACATTATGGAGGGATGTACTCGCGCGCACCAGGACGAGGGGACCTCCTCGTCATACTATGGTGACACATCATCCTGGCCGGCTTGGGATTGATACCCACTTAGGCCAAAAGCCTAAGCTTGGGGGGAGGTACGCCGACACCGCACTCATCTCAATATCATGTTGCGTCGGTACTTTGTATATTCATGTTTTTGTTCTCTTTTTAGTTTTCATTCTTCTTTGCTTTTGCTTTCTAAAACACAAAAACACCAAAAATATTTCTTTTGTTTCTCTTTGGTTTGCTTCTTCTTTTTTGCCTTGGTTTGCTTTTCCCATTTTGCTTTGTTTGAACTATTCGAAAAACCCAAAAATATTTTGCTTTGTTTGTTTTTCCTTTTTGGTTCTTGTTTTAAAAATCAAAAACAACAAAAATATTTGTCATTCTTCTTTGGTTTTTGTAAGTTGGCTACAGGGTTCGGTAGTCCTCAGTGGAATATTGGTTTCATATTATTATTCGAGCCACACAAGTGAAGAGCAATAATTAGGATTAATGACAACTTGAGGCGTGGTAAGAGGCTGGTAACGAACTCTATTTGTTTTCATTTTTGTACATATACTCATCACTGTGGGCATGCTTAGTCTGTTCGTGTAGGGTGTATGTTATCTATGGATGCTTAGTAGTTCTTGCTTTCTTATGATTAGCTCCAGCTCGCTAATAGTTTGTAGCATGTCTTATGAATGTTTGCTTGCATTGCTCTATTCATAAATTGGTATGACACCGTGGTATCCTCCTCTAAATGTTTCATTTGATTGACTTGGCACATGCTCACGCATGCACATGACTGTAATAATCAGTTATGCCTCGATGAATTATTTTTCCTTGAGGATCTTGAATCACTTTCATGCCATGAGTAGTCCTGTTTTGTTGCAAGCATGGTAATGACAGCTATCGCTCTCTCGTTTGTCGCTGCCTTACTATTTCTAGCCTTCACTTCCACTGAGTGTTTTACTCATGTTTCCAACTCCCTTAAACCAAATATTGCCAAAGTGTCCACCTTACCTACCTATTAGCATCATTTGCTACTTCCGTGCATATTCAATATGCCTTGTTTTCTTCCGAATAAAATGTTTGCTTGTTATGAGAAAGTTAGTTAGTAAAGCTCTCACGAACTTGATGGCACACTTTATTTCCTGCACTTAATAAACCTGAACCATTGTGATTCTCCATGAAAGTTATATGCTTGCAAATTATAGGCTGGGGATTAGCAGAACCGTGCTGTCACGAGGAACGCTTTCAACACTTGTAAATATATACCCAGTTGATACCTTGCTCTTTTGTTTGCAGATGTCGTCGGTGTGAAATAAAAGGGGAGCTTGTAAGTCCATGGAGTTATGTATGTGTGTTAGAGAAGCGCCTGGGCCGCTGGTCTAATCCATGCTGACATGGTGGAAACCTGCAGTGTAACCATAATGATATCTATGAAGCATTCTTCTTATAAAAAAAGAGAGAGATAGCTATTGAGAAAAAAAGAGATTTATGAAAAGAGGAAAGAGAGGAAAAAGCACCATTTTCCCATGGTAAATAAGAAGATTGCTGAGATACTCATTGTCTGCTTGCCTTGTCATTTTAATATGGGGATTCTTCCGTATCATCGGGTAAGGGGTACCCTGTTGGCGGTTCTCTATGATACGCACATACTTACGATGACAAAAACTTACCGGTAAATAAAGTTGAGTAGCATGAGGAGCGGCCCTCGTACTCAAGGGACTTAGGATTTTCAGTTTATAGTCTGTCAAGCATATAACTCAGATTGGACCTCACTTTCACCATTAACCACATTAAAGATGCTTATGATAGGGGCAATGAGAGCTCAAAGCTAATAAGTATCATACTTTCAGCATTTGGAAGCCTTTCAAAATTATTCATAACCTTTTCTTTTACTTGTTGAGTCTCCACATATTCTTTTAGAACCTTCTTGAGAGCATAGTTGTCATTCTTTGTGCTTGTCCCATTACTTTATTATTTGTGTTATGACTTTGATGCTTGTATCCTTGATATCTTTACTTCTAGTCATCACTTGAACTTCAGAGGTGCTTTGACATTCATAATCAAAGGCAAGCAAGATACCACTCTATCATACCTTTTTATGAGAATTGTAATGTTGCTTACGTTTATACTTCATGCTACTTATTATTTTTGAGTTGGAATCTCTTCATAGCTTGCAATGACTATTAAGTAGACTCAGTTGCATACTCTTTATTATGAATTGTCTAAGTAGCTGATCACATTGCTGAGAATATTTACATCATATGAAGCAAATGTGTTCGTGAAAGTTTTTTTATCGCACTCAGTTTTCAACTGAATTGCTTGAGGACAAGGAATAAGCTAAGCTTGGGGGGAGTTGATAAGTCCAAAACGTATCTACTTTCCCGAACACTTTTGCTATTGTTTCTCCTCTAAACTTGTGTGATTTGGATACAACTAACGCGGACTGACGCTGTTTTCAGCAGAATTGCCTTGGAGTCTACTTTTTGTGCAGAAAATCAACTATCAGGAAAAATCCCGGAAAATATGCCAAAAATCCTATTTCACCCGAAGACTCCAGGAGCCAGAATACGAGACGGAGAAGAGCCAGGGGGTGGCCACACCACCTGGTGGCGCGGGCTAGGCCAGGCCGCTCCAGGGGGTGGTGTGGGCCCCCTAGGCACCCCCTCGGCCTCTTTCTTCGCCTATAAGGAGCCTTCTGACCTAAGAACTTCGGGGGCTTTCGACGTTTTTCCAGAAGGAGTTCCGCTCCGCCGCCACCATCAGATTCCACGAAACAGCACTAGAAACTCCGTTCTAGCACCCTGCCAGGACGGGGAATTGGAGGAGATCATCGCCATCATCATCACCATCGCTTCTCCATCGACCATCCATGTTTCCCCCATCTATGAGTGAGTAATCCCCCTCTGTAGGCTATGGGGATGGTAGGGATCTGATGAGAGCGTTCATGTAATGGCATCAGATTGTTAGGGCATGGTGCCTAGTATCTTTTATTAGTTCTTTATGACTTTGTTGCGACTTGTTGTGCTTAATGCTTGTCACTAGGGCCCGAGTGCCATGATTTCAGATCTGAACATGTTATTGATTCATTATGACAGTATTGTTTTTGGTCTTATCTGCAAGTTGTATACACATGTTGTTGTCCGGAACCAATGGCCCCAAAGTGACAGAAATCGGGATAACCGGAGGGAATGGTTTTGATGTGAGCATCACATGTGTTCATGGAGTATTAGTGCTTTGCTCCGGTGCTTTATTTAAAGGAGCACCTTAATTGCCAGTAGTTCCCTTGAGGCCCCGCTGCAAAGGGGCTATTAGGACAAAAGATGTTGTGCAAGTTCTCATTGCGAGCACGTATGACTATATATGGAACACATGCCTAGGATTATCTAGTACTTGGATGCTTTATCTTATTTATCTGTAATTGCCCTATGTTCTGATTGCTATGTGAATTGTCTCGTCCATGCAATGCCCGTCCATCCATCCCTATGCCTACTGCACTCGAATCCCACTGGTTACTGCTATTGTGACTGCTGTCTTTACTTTACTATTGTTGCTACTTTGCTATTCCTACTGCAAAACTGTTGCTATTGATAAACTGCTGTGAGCAAGATTGTTTCGAGGTGCAGCTGAATTGACAACTCAGTTGTTAAGGCTTATAAATATTCTTTGGCTCCCCTTGTGTCGAATCGATAAATTGGGTTTCACTTCCCTCGAAAATACTGCGATACACCCCCTATACTTGTGGGTCATCAGTCGACCCTAGCAAAGGCTGCTTTTCCTTTTGGGTTTGTTCTCCTCGGCAACGAGTATGTGGCTCCTAGCCAGAGTCCTGCCTTCTGTACACGCATATACCCAAGCCGCAACTTGGTGTATACCTTAACTTGGTGACTCCACTTCCTTCCGTGCCGCCTAAGTCATGCCGTCCACGGGAGACCCAATTGTTGCACCGGCACTCCTGCCAAGACAGGCTCACTCTTGCCGAAGCAAGCTATAGGCTCCAGATCCATAGATCTGTTCGCACCTGCCCAGAATTCAAGGGATTTCTCCCTATAAGCACAGTACAAGCTGCCTCGGCTAATGAAGACAAACTACGAGCTAAGCCCCAACACCTGGGGTAATGTGGTTGCACGAATAAAAATTGTTCCGGTAAAGGCGTAGAACATCCCTTCACTTTCTCATTTATCATCAACGCCATTTATTTTGTTAATACATCCTCTTGGAACGAGGGCTCTTCCCAAGGGTTTTACAAAGCAGTTTTGAAGCATTTGTAGTAGGGTAAAAACCAAAACAAGTTATTTTCTCAAAGCCCGGGTTTCCAAAGAGATAGCATGCTAACCATCATACTCTCGGTCTAAAGGGATAAAATGGTAGGTACAACAGGGTGGTGCCACGAGGGACACAAAGTCATATTTGGAGGTGCCAAGTTATTCACGTAGTATTTATAAATCAAGACATGCAGATAGATAATGCAATTTATAAAGAGGATACAAAACAGGTAATAAAGAGAGTAGGGCAAGTATCGGAATTCGGGAATGGTGGCTTGCCTGTGATTAGCAGTATGTCCCTGGACTTCTTTATATAACCAAGAATACCCAATAAATAATAATAAGAAGTCCTTTCCTTCTTGTCGTCAAACACTCACACTATCGCTGTCATCGAGTATACATGCAAGCAGACAATACCACAATCAATACAAGGCATACATGCATCAAACCATACAGCAAATAAATATAAGGAATCCGACTTAACTTACTAGGTTTTGGAGGAGTGTGATAATAGGAGTGGAATTACTAGATTGCCATAGGGATGTCTTTCCCTTGGAAGATAGTTGTCTAGATTATATACCAAGAACTTGGGTTTGGTGTCTGAGGTCTGTAGGATGCCAATGTGCAACAATGGTATCCTCAGATAGGTCTTGACAAAACAAGACCAACCCAAGTGGTTTCACTAGATTATCCTTTACCTAGATTTAGTTATGATTTTTATAGTGGAATAAACCCTAGTTTGAGGAAATAATTCACCAGAATTTATCTAGAGGCCCAAAAATTATTTCCCTCGGTGGTTAGGTAGTGTTTGATGTACTAAACCACCTAGAGGTGGAATCAAGTCAAAATAATTACCAGAATGCCCTCAGGAAATTCCCAAAGGCAGTTATGTATGGTTGTTCTGATTTCACCAGATTAATTCTAAAGAAGCTCTTGAGTTAATTCCAAGAGCATGTGGTAGGCATCTAGAATACCTTTCTGTAGGAATTGGATTCACTCTTTTTGGAGGTGTCAAACTCCTGGAGTGATTTATTTAGTGAAAATACCCCTTACAGAAGTATTTAATTCACTGCAATTCAACCAGAGCTCAATAAAATCTGAGCTGCTGGGGTCTGATAGATTTTGCTGAGACACAACCATGGCAGTTAGAAATAGGTCAATACCTCATTTGGTTTGACCTAGAGAAATTACCTAAGGCGGATAATGGCTGTTTTTGTTATTTTTGCTATGGGCACACTATTGTTCACCTTGGCATAGGACCTATGCTAGATGACAGGTATATCAAATACCTTCCAGTAGAGCTTTGGTTATCCCCAATTGGATATGTAAAACTCTCTGAGGAAATTATTTAAGTGACAAGGTACTTTTTAGAATTTGATTTATCATAGTTAAACTAGACCTTGTCTAGGATAACCAGAGGTGTTTTCTGTTAGACAAAATATGTATGTACCACCAGGATTTTGGATCTGGTCAAATTCATCTTTCTACCATTTTATTTGAATTTAAACCAAACAGGAACTCTAGCAGATCTGGTGGAAAAACAAAAGAAAAAGGTAAACTGGGGTGTCTGGGCTTGATCTGCGTGAGGAGATGGGCCGCCAAGCCAATTCGGCCTAGCAGGGAGGAGTCGCCGGTGGGAGCGGGGTTTGAATCCCGTGGGGCCCAGGTGTCAGCGAGGGCGGTGGGGTGAAGAGGTATCGGCGGCGGTGGGTCGTTCGATTAGATGGGGATCGACGGCCCTCGCTCGTCTTCCTTCTCGTGACAGGGAGCCAGGGAGAAAACCCTAGCAGCAGGCAAAGGAGGGGCGGGGTGGCTCACCAGGGGCTCGAGGGAGGTCGGGGAGGCGGCAGGGAGACGTGGTGGATGACGACGGGGATGGTCTCCGGGAAGCGGCTCGCGCGATGGTGACCGAGGGCTACCTCGTCGGAGCTCAATGAAGACGACGGAGGAGACGGTCCTGGGCAAGAAAAGGACCACGGTTAGATAGAGGAGGAAGAAGGGACCTCCGTAGTGTGACATGCAAAGGGAGAAGGAGGGGGAGGAGGGAGCCTTGCTCGATTTTTGAGGGAGGCCGAGGCTCCTCCTTCTTCTTCTTTTGGGCAGCACAGAGCAGGGGAGGGCGAGTGGAGCAGGGGAGGTAAGTGGAGTGGGAGAGGGAGCAAATGAGGGGCAAGGGCTTGCTGGGGGTGGCCTCTGGCCGTTATACCGAGGGGGAGAGACCTAGGGTGAGATTGCCCACTTTGGACATGGGGGAGGGATAGAGTTGGCCAGGGATTAGCCGAGAGGGCGGTGGGAAGGGGAAAGAGGGGGATTTGGTCGGGCAGAGAGGGGTAGGGCTACTGTGGTAATTAAATGTGGCAAATCTTGTAAGATTGGGGTTCTCTCTCTCTACTAGTCCAAGGGTAAAAGGGGCAAGGGCTGGGGTGGAGCTACAGTGCTCACGACCAGGGGAGTGTTGGGTGCTGTGGAGGAGTGCTTGACAAGCTTTGGGGAGGGCTTGGTCTTGGTTTAGTTCAAGTTTATTTGTTTTGCAAGATTTTGATCACAGGAGAGCTTGTGAAGGAGTTCAAGGATTTGCATTGGAAGAGATGGGGGAGATGGTACTGGTGGACAGATGAGGTTAAATTACCTCTCTAGGAATTATTTGAGATTTTTCAAAGGAGTTTTAGTCCACTTAACACTATTTATTCAAAAAGGGTAGAAGTAGTTTCTAGAAGATCTTTTGATATAATTACATTGGGCAAGGTTGGTTTTGGGTGTGAGAGGGTCGCAAATGTGGATGCACACTTGTTGGGGGGATATCCCCGGGTAGGGTCACGCCGGCGTATAAAGGCCTAGTTAGCCGAGGTACGGCAAGGTCAAAGAAAGTGCTGGCCGAGTCACCTCAAGGCAGGCCGAATCACGGAGTAACCCGGACCAGGGGACGTCCACCCAACTGGGTCTCAACCGACTTATGTCGTAAGTCAGTAAGGTGTATCTAACTTGTATGCAGGAACAGGTGTGGCTGGATCAACTATGTAGGATCTGGGTTATATCAAGCTTGTAAGAGAAGGAAGGTATCTCGCTGGTCAAAGATGACCACTGTGCGCAGAGCGTGAGCGAAGCGGACAGAGGCAGGACCACCGAGGCGTGGCCGGCAAAGGTGACGAAGCCTATGTCGGATGATGCGGGCGCCACAGAGGCTCACGTAGCCTCTACACGGATGACGCTGGGTTAAAGTAACCCGGTCGGCTTACTATTTTGGGAGGAGGAATATTCCTTGGAATATGCCTCCACGTATGCCCTAAGTGGAGACCTAGCCGCTCCTATATAAGGGGGGCTAGGGCCTCTGTAGAAAGGGTTGATCTCTAGTGTGTTGCGGTTTATTAGTGTGTTCCAGAGGGCTAGCTAGTGGTGAGAGTAAGAGAGTCCTTCTTCCTCCTCCCCCCAATACAGCTCAAGGAGCACTTGTAATCTGAGAAGGTGAATCAAATACAAAGCTACCGTGTGTGGAATCACCACACTATCCCTCCCTGGATTCCCCTAGTGCATTTAGTCCCCACCTTTAGCCTATCCATGGCATCTGTCGTGACACCACCACAACAGTTGGTGCCCACCGTGGGGCTAGCAGCACTAGCAGGGGTGAAGATCCGGACGGGAAACTTCATCGGCACCGGCGAACGCATTGTCTTCGGGCTCGTTCAGCGCTTTGGAGCGCTGGATTTCGTCAGCAACAATGCTGGCTGCTTCGGCAAGCGTCCTCTCCCGCGCAACGGCCTCTTCGTCAAGCTTGGCGCGCACAAGATCTACGTTGCTGTCGATGTGTCATGCGTTTATCCGCAGCACGTCGTCGAAGGAGGAGAGCCACCCCTTAGTGCGGCTCGCGGGGCGCGTATCACTCGCTCCCCGGACCACGCTAAGGTGATGATGACCGCGCCTGGCGCTGGCGCGAGCAAGGATCCAGCACCAGATCCGGAGGTAACACCTAAGGCACCGAGGAAAAGTAGAGGTCCTCCGCTAGAGAGGCCTGAGAATGTGCTGCAGCAGGCGATGGATAGCTTGGCAAACCCAGTAGCAGCAGCAGTAGATCTGGCTCAGGCACAGGCCGAGCTAGAGGAAACTAGGCAAAAAATACTAGAGGGTGCGAAAAAGATAGCCGCGGCTCAGCAGTTGTTAAATATGACATTGCGTGAGTACGCAAAGGCAAATAAGGTGGATGCTGTAAAAGTGAAGGGGAGAAATCTGATGAGTGAAATGAATAGAGAGGGTGATACTAGGATTGAGGAATCAGAGAACTGTTTGTCCGTGGGGCTGCCGAAGTATAGTACCCCGGCAAAGAACCTCAGAGCAGCGGATGCAGCTGCGTCCGAGTTAGAAGGTCTGACGGGTGAAGCCCGTCAAAGACAGCAGGATAGAGTCAATGAGTTAGTTCGGATCGCGAACAGGCAAAATGAGGAGTTGCTCAGGGCTAACCCGGAGAGAGCTGGGGCCTCCAAGATCGTTCATTCGGCCAGGAGAAGAGGAGGTAGGAGACAATACTCCTCAGCCGCATCGTCTCCTCATGGTGGTCCTAGGAGAGAGGAGGTAGTAACTTCGGCCAGGAGGAATAAGCAGATAGTCCCATATGACCCGGCAAGGGCAGGGAAAGGAAAAGAAGTGCAAAGAAATGAGGATCGAAGGAGTATGAGCCGAGGTGAAGCTGGCCGAGGTAACCGCGACCAAGGCAAAGCCGGTCAAGGGAATGCTGTAAACGGCAATGCCGGACAACGTAATTCGGTAGTTGCAGGTCAACCGCAGCAGCGGAATATACCACGGCAAGAGCATAGCGCCGACCAAGGTATGCAACAGAGAGCAGCTCCATAGGAGCAAGATAGATACAATGATGGTGATTCAGAGATGGTGAACGCTGGCTATCCCAGACCAGACTATCACGTGATAGGGTCAAGGTTGGGAGGCAGGAACTTGATGCCTGATGACGCCAGGCTAAAACTGGATCGGCTGTATAGGTCGGAGCAAATTGAATGTCAAGGTCCTCCGCGTCCAGCTTGTTTTGGGCCCCGGATCATGAAGGAACCTCCGGTACCTAACTTCTAGTTACCTAGAGGCACAAAGACGTATGACGGCAGCACTAAGCCGGAGGATTGGTTGATTAACTATGCAACTGCTATGAAAATTGCCACAGGCAACTTGAGATGGGCTGTGAGATATGTAACCCAGATGTTGGAGGGGCCAGCGAGGGTATGGCTAAACAATTTGCCACCCGGAAGTATTAACTATTGGATCGATTTTGAGGAGATGTTTGTAAGCAATTTCTCAAGTACGTATCAGAGACCCAACAGGCCACAGACCCTAGCAATGTGCAGGCAGAGACCGAATGAGACTGACCGGGAGTTCTTAACCCGTTGGTGCACTGTGCGAAACTCATGTGAGGGTGTGATTGAGTCACAGGCCATAGCTTGGTTTGCGTAAGGATGCAGATATGCTAGCATGCTATGGCAAAGGTTGCAAAGGGATATGCCAACCACCTTGGCAGAAACGATCCGGATTGCTGATTCATATGCCTTGGGTGATCCGACGCAACCTAGGCTCACCTCAAACGAGTCAACTGAGGAGTATTGTCAGCGAGATGGGGCTGGGTCATCTCGGAGAAATGATTACCGAGATAAAAGAAGGGATGACAGACTGGATTATCGATATAGTTCGCAACAAGTTGCAGCTGTGAATCAGGATCAACCCGGGGGAGGAAGCAGTCAACGTCAAAAAACTGGGGGACAACAATGGACACCAAGGAATGATGGAAAGAAAACTTGGACGCCAGAGCAGAAAAAACAGTGGCAAGAAAAGAAGGACCGTCCGAGGTACACCTATGAGGCAATGCTGGATCAGCCGTGTAAATTTCACACGCCTAATCCGAGTAACCCATCGGGTCACACAACCAGGCAGTGTGAATGGATGCGGAAAATAGAACAAAGTGGTTCGGGGAATGCTCAGGCACCTCGGAATGATCAACCTCGGCAGGAGTTACCCTGGTAGCAATTGCTCTCCGGAGCAAACACGCAACAGCTAATGTTTCCTCCCCCTCCGCCAAGGTATGATAACCATGAGAGAAGGGATGCAGTGCATCAGGTGGAGAACCAAAACCAACAGGATCAGAGGTACCCCGGAAACGAGGGGAGAAATGAGTACAGAGAGCATCATCAGAGTTATTGTGTGTTCACTATGGAAGAGACAGACAGAAAGAGCTTGCAGCACCGACATATGGAGGTTAATGCGGTTATGCCAGCCGTGATGAGGTATATGCCTTGGTCGGATCAAGAGATTGCCTAGAGCATCAAGGATCATCCGAAGATCATGCCAAGCCCTAGTTCGTATGCACTGGTGTTGGATCCAACACTCATTGGACCTAACATCAATGTGAAGTTCTCAAAGGTGTTGATTGATAATGGTAGTAGCATCAACATCATGTATGTGGACACGATGCGCAAGTTGGGTATCTCGGAGAATATGCTCCAAGCTACAAGGACAACTTTCCATGGCATGGTGCCAGGCATTTCTTGTGAGCCCATAGGCAATGTCCGGGTTGACGTGTTGTTCGGCACAAGACATAACTGCAGGACTGAGAATTTGGAGTTCGAGGTTGTAAACTTGGAAAGCGCATATCACACGTTGCTCGGCATGCCGGCTCTGAACAAATTCATGGCAAGTTGTCACATTAGTTACTTAAAGATGAAGCTGCCCAGGACAAATGGTGTGATTATCATTGCTGGTGATTTCCAACGTTCCATTGAGTGTGCATCTGTCGGGTCTAACCTGGCCGAGTCACTCGTGATTGCGCAAGAAAAGAGAAAAATCCAAGAAGTGGCGGCATTGGCTCAGTCCACGCAACAATATATGTCGGCGCTAAGTAACCCACATGGTAGCGTCTCATTCCAAGCGACAAAAGATACCAAGAAGGTGCTTGTTGATGATATGTTCCCCAAGCGTACCGTAACAATTGGTGCCGGGTTAAATGACAAATAGGAAAGCGAGCTCGTCAACTTCCTCCGTGAGAATCGGGATATTTTTGCTTGGTCCACATAGGACTTGCAAGGTGTTCCGAGGGAGTTAGCCGAGCATTCTTTGAATGTCAGACCCGGAGCAAAGCCGGTGAAGCAACCTCTCCGCCGCTTCGTCGAAGACAAGAGAAAGGTCATAGGAGATGAGATAGCTCGGTTGCTGGCTGCAAGATTTATCATGGAAGTACCTTACCCGGATTGGCTATCTAATCCGGTGCTGGTGGAGAAAAAGAAGGATGATCCGAACGTGGCAGTGGTTTGGCTTATGTGTATCGATTACACGAACCTGAATAAGGCGTGTCCAAAAGATCCATTCCCACTGCCAAGGATAGATCAAGTCATAGATTCCACTATTGAGTGTGAGTTGTTGTCTTTCATTGATGCTTATTCTGGTTTCCACCAGATACCTCTGAACCCAATTGATCAAATAAAGACTACGTTTATCACCCCGTATGGGGCTTATTGCTATCGCACCATGCCTTTTGGCTTACGTAATGCAGGGGCAACGTACCAAAGATGTATGCAAAAATGTTTGCATGACCAAATTGGTCAAAATGTGCAGGTGTATGTGGATGATGTTGTGATAAAGGCCAAGGAAAGCAAAACGCTCCTTGATGACATCAGACAGACGTTTGCGAACCTAAGGAGGTTCCGAATGAAGCTTAATCCGGAAAAATGCACCTTCGGTGTCCCGGCTGGAAAATTACTCGGATTCCTCATCTCCAGCCGAGGTATCGAGGTCAACCCAACTAAAATCCGGGCCATAGAACGAATGGAACTGCCGAAGTGTCTTAACGATGTCCAGAAGTTCACAGGTTGCCTGGCATCCTTAAGTCGGTTCGTATGTCGGTTCGGAGAAAAGGCACTACCTCTCTATCAACTCATGAAAAAGTCGGACAAGTTCATTTGGACGCTGCAGGCCAATGAAGCCTTTATCCAACTAAAGAAGATGTTAGCCACTGCAGCAGTGTTAGCCTCTCCACTACCAAAGGAGCCAATGTTGCTCTATATAGCCACAACCAACCGAGTTGTAAGTGCAGTAATTGTGGTAGAGCGTGACGAAGAGGGTAAGTCAGTGCAAAGGCCAGTATATTACCTGAGCAAGGTATTGTCAGCCTCAAAGCAGAACTATCCTCACTATCAGAAGGTGGCATATGGTGTGTATATGGCAGCTAAGAAGCTGAAGCACTATTTCGAGGAGCACCCAATCAAGGTCATATGTGAAGCCCCCATATCCGAGATAATGAGCAACAAGGATGCAAGTGGCAGGATTGCAAAATGGGCAATTGAGCTAGCTCCTTATGCGCCACAATATGACAGAAGAGAAGCGATCAAATCTCAGGCTGTGGCGGACTTTTTTGTGGATTGGGCCGAGGTGCAATATGAGCCACCATTGCCAGATCCGAACTACTGGAAAATGCACTTTGATGGGTCAAAAACAAAAACCGGGTTAGGTGCCGGAGTTGTGCTTACCTCGCGAAAGAAGGACCAACTGAAATATGTGCTGCAAATCCACTTCACTGCATCAAACAATGTTGCAGAATATGAGGCACTTGTACACGGGCTCAGAGTGGCGAAGGAGATTGGAATACGTCGGATCCAATGCTTCGGTGACTCGGATCTCGTAGTCCAGCAAGTCTCCGGATAATGGGATGCTTTGGATGTAAACATGGCATTGTACAGATTTCATGTACAGAAGATATCTGGTTACTTTGAGGGATGCGAATTTCATCATATACCCTGGGTGGAAAATGAGGCTGCCGACGTATTGTCGAAGCTCGGATCAACCCGACAAGCAATTGCACCGGGCGTAGCATTAGGGCACCTCAGAAAACCATCTATCAGGCCATCCCCAAAGTTTGACTCAATTTTTTCCCCGGCAAACCCGGAATCAGAGGCTGTGCCTTTGGACATTGATGTGGGGAGTGGTTCGCGAAACCCGGGGACTGCCACGACAAACCCGGGGACTGCACAATGTGATCCGGTAGAAGTTATGCCGATGGATCGAATGGAAATTGATGAGGAAGTGTTCCCAGTGAGAGTAGTACCAGCTTGGGCCCTGCCCATATTCCAATTCGTAAAAGATGGAACTTTACCCGCTGAGGAGGTACTTTCCAGGCAAACTCAGAGGAGAGCAAAAGCGTACACGATCATCAATTCCGAGCTATACAAAAGGTGTGACTAATGTCCTCCAGCGATGTGTTGACCCGGAGGAAGGACTTGACATCCTCCAAGATATACATCAAGGGGAATGTGGGCATCATGCCTCGTCCAGAGCCTTGGTAGCAAAAGCTTTCCGCCACAGGTTTTACTGACCAAGTGCCTTAGAACAAGCAGAAGATCTGGTGAGAAAATGCAATGGCTGTCAGAGATATGCGACAAAGACACATGTGCCAATGTTGGAGCTCAAGACCATACCAATTACATGGCCATTTGCCGTATGGTGCTTGGATATGGTTGGCCCGTTTAAACCAGCAAGAGGGAACATGACCCACATCCTGGTCATGGTTGATAAATTTACACAATGGATCGAAGTGAAGCCAATAAGAAAATGTGATGGAGCTAATGCTGTAACTTTCCTCAAAGACATCATCTTGAGATACGGTTACCCTCACGGTATCATAACAGATAATGGCACAAATTTTGCTGAAGGAGCATTTGCGCATTTTTGCCGAGATAAAAAGATCCGGCTGGACGTTGCCTCGGTAGCACACCCTACATCGAACGGGCAAGTGGAGAGCTCCAACGGATTGGTGTTGTCCGGGATAAAACCCCGGCTCATTGAGCCGATGCAAAGATCAGCGGGGTGCTGGATAGAAGAACTACCAGCGGTACTGTGGAGTTTAAGAATGACTCCGAATCGATCAACGGGCTATACGCCATTCTTTCTGGTATATGGGGCAGAAGTTGTATTACCAGCCGACATAGAGCATGACTCGCCTAGGGTCAACACAGAAGCCGAAGTGCAAGAAGCCCGGCAAAATGATTTTGATCTGCTGGAAGAAGCGAGAGAATTGGCATTGTCCAGATTCGCCATATATCAGCAAAATCTCCGACGATCATAGCCGGAAAGTAAGCCCCCGAATTTTCTGGGAAGGTGACCTGGTACTCCGGTTGGTACAACGTATGGCTGGCATGCATAAGTTATCCCCCCCATGGGAAGGGCCATTCATTGTGAGCAAAGCATTGCACAATGATTCTTATTATCTTATCGATGCAAAACCACAGGAGAAGAACAAGGCGGACAGGTCCGGTGAGGAATCCAAGCGTCCATGGAATGTAGCTCTACTTCGTCCTTTCTACACTTAGCAGAGAAGTGTATGTATCTGAGTCTCTCATATGTCGGTATGTATGCCGACAATGAGCTTATCAATGAAACCTTGGCACCTGAGCAGTAACTCGGGGACTGCCTTAATAATATTGCTTGTCTTCTGTATTTATTATTTATACGTTGGCTGGCATAAGTTGCTTCTACTTAGGCCGGATTAGTAGTGTGTGAGCACCAAAAACCTAACTCTTCGACTTGCTGCTGTCCAACAAGAATTGGCTTCATGGCAAGCAAGAGAACAAGTTTGGAATTGCGTAGCACATGAAAAACGAGTAAGGAAAGAAACTTAATCGAGCCGACATTTGTTTTTTGGACTAACCTTGTGCTTACTTTAAATTTATTACGCCGAATTATTTTGAGCTAATCCTAAAGTTTCCAAGTATTGTTAAGTCAATTTTTGAAACTCGGACTCGTAAGTCATAAAATCGAACCAAGGCGGACATGAGCCGAGCCAAGAAATTGGAGGAACAAGAAAATAAAACTCGGGGACTATGCCCAAGTTAATCCGGCATAAAAACTTAGTAGCAAAATATAACTGATGTGCTTAGATACAATTGCACCCGGCATACCGGGGATCTGATAAATTTCAAAGTTTTTTCGCTCAAGGAGCAGCAGGAGGAGGTACTTCGGCGCCAGCGGGTGCAGCCCCAGCTTCGGCTTCAGTTTCATCTTCTTCAACGTCTGAGGCTTTGCTCTCATCATCTTCACCCGAACCATCTTCGACGTATTCATCATCAACAACATCGAGGAAGCTTGGTCCCTCGTTCCATTGATGGATGGGGGCATATTGAATGAGGTTATGGGCGCAAGCCTTGCGATGAGCTACACAATCCGGATCCGTGGACCACCTTGACCCGGTGCGCATGCGCTCGAGAAGATCGAGATTGATTTTCTCGTACCATGTGAGCACATAGTGGAGAACGGTCTCAGCTCTGGCACGTCCGACGGATTCCCTCCAGAGGTCTAGCTGGGTCTCGCACTCCATCAGCTTGTTAATTAGGGCAGCAGAACCCTCCGGAGTATCTTCGCCAGGCCAAAGGGCATTGAAGACCCGGACTGCTGCGCTTAGAATATCCTTGCCGTGGTTCTTCATGATTTCAACTCTAGAGGACAAGCTGACAAGCAGGTCCTCCAGATCAAGAGGAATGGCGCCAGAACCAGACGGAGTACCTCTCTGCTGGCGGAACTTGGTAACAGCACTAGATGCAATGGCATCACCCTCTGGAAACTTGTCTGAAAACAGGACAAGTGAAATAAGTACAAGAGGTTAACCCGGAGATATTCATGCCAGTTTAAGGAAAAGAACTTACGAGAGATGTGGCTGTGGATCCGGGTCAGCTCCTTGGTACAGTCATCATGCCTTTTGCGAAGTTGCGCAAGTTCAGTATTCGCCGACTCAAGCTTGACGTCGGCCTCCTGGAGAAGTTCTTGGTCCTTGGAAATCTGGAGGTTGAGGCACTCGCGCTCTTCAGTAAAGTCCTGGCCAGCTTTTTGAAGTTCGGATTGGTGCTGCGCTTTCAACTTCTTCATATCTGCCTTGAGCTTGGCAATCTCATCATCTTTGGTTCGGAGGAGGGCAAGCTCATCATCTTTGTTTTTGAGTTCAGCTTGGTGTTGCCCTGCTTGTTCGAGAAAATGCAGCATCATGTCAGGCACGGGCACACTATCTTCAAGAGAAGCTGAAATATTTTGTTGACCCGGCAAAGCTGAGGTATGAATATTTGCTGAGCCAAGAAGAAAATAGGATAGGGCGTAGAGAGAGATTGAGCAAAAATGACTCACCCTTGATTTGCTCCAAGTTTTTCCTCATGATGGTATTCTCAGCTTCCATCCCAGCTGCGAAAAACCGAATGATGGGTTAGTTCGGCAGAGAAAGATGAAGGAGAATGGAAAAATACCAAGGAAGAAACTTACCCCTTTTCTCGTGTTCAGCGAGAAGTGCGGTATGTTTTGCATGCAGCATCTTGTGAGTGTCCAGGAGACGCTGAAACTCGGCTCTAGGCGTGTGCATATTCGAAGTGTACAAAATCCAGGCCAAGTGGAACTTAACCCGGCTCTAGGTGTGTGCATATTCGAAGTTATTAAGGAGCTACGTTAATTCTCTAAGGAGCATCCGGCCGAGTAACAAGTTACTCCCCTGGAGGCTCGGGGACTAATGGTTATATCACTAGTAATCTTCTGCATGCTAAGGAAAAGGTGAAGTAACGTACCTCCATCATCCGACCCGCAAGGTTAATTGCCTTGGCAGCAGTATTCATCTGCGCAGCAAATTCAGCAGGACCAAACTTCTCTGGGAGATCGTCGTTGTAGACGAACTCCGCCTTGTTCTAGTTATTTACAAACTCGACCAAGGTCGGAGGGTATCGTTCGCCGCTAAGCATATGGGGCGCCACTAAACCCTTGGCATGCACTTCCCTCCTCTCAACCTGGGCAATGGCGGGGCTGGTGTGCAAAACAAGTTGCACATCAGCTGGCTCGGCAGGGGCGTCCTTCGGTGGTGGAGTTTTCTTCGAAAGCATGGACGCGAGGGTGCGCTCTCCAGCCTCGACGGACGTTGCCTTGGCGGCATCAGAAGCCTTCTTGCCCTTGGGTTGCTGCTGTGAGGTAGAAGTTGCTACAGCAGATTTGCCCTTAGGAGTTGCCTTGGTGCTTCCCTTAGTGCTGTTGGGGTCTTCTCGCCGAGCCTTGGAAGACTCGGACGAGGCAGAGGGGCTTGGTGCCTTTGCTGCTGGTGATGGAGCCGAAGATGGTGATGGTGCTGATTTTCGTTTCGGTGGGGGTACTGTGGGTTTCTCGGACAAAGTTGTTTGCGGCGGAGCCGAAGTGGTGGTTGCTGCTGCCTCGGCAGATCCAGTCTCCCCCGCTCCGGGGTTGCCCTCCTCTTGACGAGGTGGGCTGGAACCCGGAGCAGCCGCAGAACCCTCCTGAATGGGGCTCAACGGGCGTGAATCGTCGCCACGAGGGGGAGAAGGGCTATGTAGGAGCGGCGAGGCAATGCCGGATCCACTCTGTGGGACCTCCACCACCGCCATGCCGAATCAAATAATGTATGATGAGAAACTATAATAAAAGAAGAACAAGTAAATAGCAAAGGGAGAAGAGGCTTACTCATCCGAGGTTAGAGGCTCTTTGGGCTTCCGAGCCCTCCAGGCAGTGGCCTTGGTTGTAGGCTTGGTGGCAGTTTTGTCCCCGGACTTCTTTCGCCTTTTGGCTGGCTGAGAAGGTCCGAAGGAAGAAGTTGATGCAGCTCCCCTCTTTTTCTTCGGCGCGACCGGAACAGGATCACCCACGGCAAGGGGAGGGTCTTCATGGATCTACCCACCGGGGTTAGCTGATGCCGGAAAAGCATAAGAAAGGGGGACAGCATCAAATGCTTCCATCACCTCAACATACGAATCATCTTCATCGTCGGGCCAATCTCTAATGGAAGAGAGTTTACCGGTGGGACACTTGGTCGCATCTGCCATAGGCAGGAACATCTCCTGATCTGGTTCCTCCTCGTCCGAGGTATCCCGGTCAGGCGCCCATTTGAGGGAAGGCTCGGTGCCATCCTCGATGGTTTGCTGAAGAAACATCTAAGGGAAAGAAAAGGCAACAATATTAAACCTACAACAATGACCGGCATATGATTTAATTCGGAAAGAGTTTGGGGCACGAGATTTACCGCAGGAGGGAGCCTATCTCGGCAAAAGTGTTCAATTCCCCACGTCCACTCAGAGGAGAAGTCCTTGTGGGTGGTGAAGAGGGCCTTGACCCGGCGGTAGATCTCTATGTTGCTCAACTCGAAAGATGAGGTCCGGTTGGGGTCGCGGCCCTAGCTCATATGACAGAGCTTATGTGTGTGTTTCTAGAGGGGGAGACCCTATTGCGAACAAATGTGATCATGGCATCCTCATTGCGCAATCCGAGGTCCTTCAACTCCTTGAACCTCTTGTTGACTTGGTTCGCTAGGACGGTGGGCTTCTTGGGGATAGCGTCCCACAGATCCGGATTAGGAGGACCTGGAGCATAGGGGTGCAGCCGGATCAGATCTTCGGTGGTGCTGTTCCGGACATAGAAGAAAGTTCGGGCCCATCCCTTGCAAGAGTCAAGTCCCGTGACTCGAGGGAAGATGGACTGCTTCCGGGGAGAGATTGACGCAGCGCCGAACTGCGTGAGCTGTTTGTCCTCCGGATCTAGCTCTACGTTCTGAATCACGTTTCGGCGAAGGCCGAAGAACCGGATCTAGAGCTCCTTCGTGGGCCATAGTCCGGCATAACCTTCGATGGTGGAGGCGAAGGCGGAGAGAGATGTGATGGCATTAGCCGGAAGGTGGTGCGGCTGAAGCTCGTATGTGTTTAGCCAGTCGTGGAAAAAGTCACTGACTGGGAGACCAAATCCACGTTGCAAATGAGAAAGGAACACCACATACTCACCCGGATTGGGTGAGGGGGAAAGTTCGGCGGAAGCGAGACGTGCGGCGACGCCCTCTGGGATGAGCCTAGTGCGGTAGAGCCAATCTAGGTCATCCTGGCAGACCCAGGATCCGGCCCACGCGTCGTGGTCGGCGTTCGCCGCGTCCTCTTCCATCTCCTGCTCTGCGACGGTGACTTCCTCCTCAGTCATCTCAAGGTCGCTCCCCTTACTTGTGCTAGCGGCGGAGGGAGGCAGTGGCCTGGACTGGCGGGGACCCATGGCGGAGGAGATGAGCGGAGGTGGCGGCGGCGCTGGAGCGCGTGGAAGCGGTACGGCGGCGGCGCTGCTGCTCAGATGCGGTGGCGACGGCGCTGTCGACGGAGAAGCTGGGGAAAGAGCAGAGGCAGAGGGGCGTAGAGGGGGGAAATGACCCAAGGGGCGCGCCCCTCCCCTATTTAACCACTCCCTTAAGGGGGTAGTGGGATCGCATTTTGCGGGCGGGCCACACCGTGTGGCCGTGTATGATCCGGATTAACCAATCAGCGACAAGCCACAGGAAGGGCCACAGGGCGCAGCGGATCCTATGACGCGACATTGTGATACAGTTAACGAGGAGGCAGGCATGACGTGACGTCTGCCATAGTAACTTCTGACAATAACTGTGGCGGTTACTGTAGCAGGACCTTAAAATGAGGCAACGTAATTATTAGCCTCCACGTGGGGAAGCGTACAAGAGAAGGAAGAATGACCCAGATGAGTACGAGGTAACCCGACCAGCAAGTAAAAACTTGGAATGTGCCAAGGGAAAATAAATCTATGGAATCCGGATTATGAGGTAACTCGGAGAAGGAGCAAGAGGCTCAGTAAAATTGAACCTGATGTGGCCTTAGCAGCTAAGGCAGCTAAGATCGCACCAGCTTCGGGGACTAATGTTGGGGGGATACCCCCGGGTAGGGTCACGCCGGGGTATAAAGGCCTAGTTAGCCGAGGTACGGCAAGGTCAAAGCAAGTGCTGGCCGAGTCACCTCAAGGCAGGCCGAATCACGGAGTAACCCGAACCAGGGGACATCCACCCAACTGGGTCTCAACCGACTTATGTCGTAAGTCGGTAAGGTGTATCTAACTTGTATGCAGGAACAGGTGTGGCCGGCTCAACTATGTAGGATCCGGGTTATATCAAGCTTCTAAGAGAAGGGAGGTATCTCGCTGGTCAAAGGTGACCACTGTGCACAGAGCGTGAGCGAAGCGGACAGAGGCAGGACCACCGAGGCATGGCCGGCAAAGGTGACGAAGCCTATGTCGGATGACGCAGGCGCCGCAGAGGCTCACGTAGCCTCTACACGGATGACGCTGGGTTAAAGTAACCTGGTCGGCTTACTATTTTGGGAGGAGGCATATTCCTTGGAATATGCCTCCACGTATGCCCTAAGTGGAGACCTAGCCGCTCCTATATAAGGGGGGCTAGGGCCTCTATAGAAAGGGTTGATCTCTAGTGTGTTGCCGTTTACTAGTGTGTTCTAGAGGGCTAGCTAGTGGTGAGAGTAAGAGAGTCCTTCTTCCTCCTCCCCCCAATACAGCTCAAGGAGCACTTGTAATCTGATAAGGTGAATCAAATACAAAGCTACCGTGTGTGGAATCACCACACTATCCCTCCCTGGATTCCCCTAGTGCATTTAGTCCCAACCTTTAGCCTATCCATGGCATCTGCCGTGACACCACCACGACAACACTTAGGGCAATTTTCCAAAGAATTATTGTGGCTTAAAAGTATTTAGAACAATTATTATTCCATTCTGCCATTTAAGAAAAAGGGCAAAAAGAATTAATAAAGAATCTCAAAAATAAATATTTTTGAGATGGGAAGGTAGAGGATGATAGATGGATCTCAAAGGAGTCAAAAGTTGGAGTAGTGTTTTGGCAAAAACCAAACTTTCTATTGTGGAGGGGTTTTTTGAGATTTTGTCTATTAAGGAATTAACTAGTTTTGGTCCATAATAATTAGGGGTAATATATGATAAATCTTGATGATCAAGGTATATGATGTAGAAAAGGGATAGCAAGCATTTGCAACCTTGGGGATTGGAAATCCAACTTGAATAAGATGGAGAACAAGGAGTTGTGGATCTAGGGAGAAGTTATTTTTATACCACCAAAACCTGGTTGGATCTTGGAGCTCAGAGCTCACCTTGATGCAAGGGATAGATGGATAGCTAGAACAAGTCATATAGATGATCATGGCAGAAGGAGTTTGGATTGGTTGCATTTGAGGTGGTCTGGGAGGGATGGCAAACTTTGTTGGAAATAAGACTGCCATACTAGATGAGTCATGATGCCTTATAAACCATGTGGGTTTAATAGGCACAAAGATCCACTTGGAACAAGTGAAGTAGATGTTGATATACCTATATGAGTAGAACACAACCATGCAAAGATTTGGTCCATAGAAGGTTGGATGATGGTGTGAGCTTCTTTCAAAGTAGGCATGATGACTAGATTTGCAGGAAAAGTTATTTTCTTGCCTGCAAAACCATCAAGAACAAGTGGGTTGGAGGATGATCTAACCAAGGGCAAAGGTGGGAATTGGTAGTCCTGAGGATGGTTAACAAGATGGTTCAAGTGCATTAGCAGAAATGCACAAGGGTTGAGAAAGGGAGGCATTCAAAAAGGTGATCCTGGAAATAGTTTTCTAGACTTAGCCAAATTTGGCAAACTTAGGGTTTTTGACTAGGATGTGGGTGGTGGTGATTTTGAGGGGTTGCAAGGTACCAAAGCATCATCAAGTGGATGATGTTGAAGTGTAGATTGGTTAGAATAGATCCATGCTTGATATTGGTCTTCATTGACTTGGAAACTTCTAGAATGGATCAGTTCAGAATTGATCTAGTTAAGGGTTTTGGATGATTACCTGGTGGCTAGAGAGGGGATCTAGCTTTGTAATCTTGCTTAGGAAGTGGTGATTTGGAAATATCTTGATCCTAGTGGTGAGCTCCTAGGGTGGCCCATACTACTTCCTAAGCAAACAAGTCAAACAGCAGATCAAGGCAACTCATCAGACAGAAGATTAAGGAAACTCATCTTACAAACAAATCCACTACTACTAGGGTTACCATCAAGCCTAGCTTGAGGTGAGTATGGGTATTTTGAAGTGTTGTGTTTGAATAAGATGAGAGTCCTTGGAATCTTTACCAAGAGTAGAGTTCAAAAGCTTTGGAAAGAGGTTTTGGGAAACCTAGGGATAAGATTAGTTGAAGGTTATGTCTTGAAACATAAGGAGGTTATAGCTCTCCATAGTTTTGTCAATGGAAGCTACTCAACTAGTTTTGGTTACTCAAGCACCTTGGCTCATATTTTGAAATGTCAGAACATTTGAGAATATGTAGAATGAGCCAGGATAGTTTTGTTAAATAGCTTTTGTCAACTAATGGTGAGGTGGGGAGTATCATATGGTATACACTCACATGCACCAGTAAAAACAAACAACAAGCAAACACTACACCAAAGAACAAGAATTTTTTTTGTTCCCCCTGATTTTTGCATTCTGAACAACAAATCAGGGTTGCTGAAATTGGGATGTTACAGACCTTTCCCCCTTAAAAGAATCTCGTCCCGAGATTCGGGGGAGTACGGTTAGGGATTTGTGTTGGAGTTAGTGCTAAGGGTTTCCTGCGAACTAACTCGTCGGCTTTGTCTTTGAACAGGGTCACTTCTACGGTGAGGTTGAACTCCAATTGTCTTTAGAACATGAAGGCTTCAGCCAGGATTGAGGGGAGGGATATTCCTGCTGTAAGGATTTACGGCGTCTCTCCTAAGGGATTATCCTATCCTAGATTGCATCCTTGGGTCCAACTGTTGGATTCCTACTGGCAGAGGGTTATTATTTTGCGAGAAAGACTGTGTCTTTCCCCCTTAGGAGTAGACTGGGGTAGATTGGAGAGTTGACATAGTACTTCCCTCTTGGAGTCATGGGTGGATGTTTTGACTGCTGACGTCCATAATTCTCTTGGAGTCTAGATCGTAAGAAGGCGTCCCATTTTTGAGGTCTTCTGAAACTATCCTCGGGCAGACAGAATTCTAGGGACTGAGGGGGGATACGTCGTCTTTCCACCTTTGAGCTTCCTTAGGGCGCTTTAGGAGTGGTGCAGATCTTCTAGCTAGATGTGCTGACCTGAGGTTAGTGAAAAGTTGCACCTTCCTGGAGTCTTGAGCTGAGGTCATCGAGTGACGCCATATTCTATACACCTTGGCGAGGGGGGTCTAACGAAGCCTTAAAGAGGTTAGCTCAAGGTAAGTTAGCGGTTTAGGACTCTCCTGGCTAGCGTTTTCGTCAGGGTTGGTGCAATTAGCGTCGGTGAAGAGGTCCTCACTTGAATCTCATGCGTTGCTTCTGCTTGAGGGCGGAGTGGACTCGTGGTCTTCATGTATCCTCGTCTTCGGGGGAACTGAAGTATTCTGGCCTTCTGGGGAGGAACTTCCCGTTGGTAGTAAACGTTCCGGGTTGGGTCTGATGCAACGTCTTGGGTAAAACACGCAAGAGGGAAAACATCAAGGAAGCATAGCAATCCAAGGAAGTTATTACATAACCAATCAGTCTGCACCCGAAGGTGTCAATAGTACTTAAGCATTACAAAACACGTTCAGGGACGATCCATGACTCTACCCTATTGCTTGATGGGCGAGTACAGCAGAGCGGGTGGTTACTCGGAGGGTGCATCTGTGGTTCGTTGCTGACTCCTGGGGGGTTTCCACTACTGCAGATCCTCTAGGGTATGTGGGATATTCAGCTCGGCTTCAGTGAAGGTGAGAGTGGTACCTTCCCAAGGTGCAGGGTTGGATTTTGGCTCTGCCAGCGCGGGTGACTGTACGATAGGGTGGTACTCATTGAGGAAGGGGAGTTCATCGTCAGTCCCGGGATTTTCTTCTTTAGGGGTTGGAGGTACTTCAATGGTCAGCTTCTTCTCCAAGCGAGCATTGGTGGCTCTAAGACTTCTTTCGCGCTTACGGAGTAGGTTGGTATCCATCTTTAGAAGCAGATTCTCTCATCTGGCCTTGTCAAGATCTTCCTGGGAACGTTGGAGTAGGTATTCCATGTTCTCTAACTGATTCCCGATGCAGTAGGTGAGGAAGGATTCGGTAGGAAGTCCATCTTGGTCGCGCTTTCCAAACAGGTGGTAAGGGGTATCCTTCAACTCATCTTCATGGATCTTGCAGAGGCGCGCCATGATCTCTTGTATGGCTCGCACCACTCCATCTACCCAGTTGCTGATGAGGAAGGTGAAGATTGTGGGCATGATGTCCTCATCGGGGGAGGGAATCACAGCCTTGATGACCCATTGCATCACATTGGTGTTATTGCGAGGAAGTTCGGTTCCTTCAATCCTCAGTGAGGGCCTATTGACTCTCTTCAACAGGTCGTGGAGCTGCTCTTCAAAGGGCCAGAAACTGTCTCCAACGATGATGCGCTCCGAGCGGAAAGAGGCCATCTACAGCAATTTTTGGAGATGGGGTTGGGTTAGTGACAAGTGTGCAAGATTTTAAGATTGAAAAGATCATTTTAATGCAAGTAGTTTTTAAGATAGAGGGGAGAAGACATAAGCACTTTTGCAATTAGTCATCTCTTCTCCTTTGTCTTTTAGAAAATAGATTTGTCGTTTCCTGTCTAACGTCCATGCTAACTAAGTTCTCCTACAGTCAGGATGGCTCTGATACCAAGTCTATGGGCTCCCCGGATTAACCATCCGAGAAATCCCTGTTATGCATATATCCATGTTCCCATGATCAGTGAGCCGTGGAACATAACCGACAAGTATCATTACAACATCCGAAACATAACGAATTACAAGACTTACATACATGCCATTATGGCTATACCATCTTTAGCAGCGGAACAACATCACGCGCAGAGCCCAATCGCGCCTCAACCTAAAAGCGATTGACTAGGGAGACGGCCTAGCTCGCTGGATGTCACCTTAATCTTCTGATGTCGAACCTCTAGAAGCCTGGCCAAGTAAATAGCCAGGGACAATGCCATGAGTACTTTTGAATGTACTCGCAAACTACCAAGATAAGTGAAAAAGGAATGCAATTCTGGCTGTGGCGAGATAGCTCTGTCTAGGGTTGTTTTTGAAAAAAAGCCTAAACTATCTCTTGAAGTTACGACATCTCCATATCTTTGTTAAAAAAAGAGTTTGGATAACATGCCTCTATTTTATAAATCAAGATATCCACATATCTTTGTTGGAAACCTTTTTGAAAACAGTTTTGGAGTAAAAACCCTTTTGTAAACCTCTTTGACCTCCTCTGGTCAAAACAACACTTTCGAACCCAGGTTCCTCCGGAACCTCCATACTTTCATTCGTTCTTTCCAAACAAACCATTGTTTGGGTACTCATAGCCATCACCATTACAACCGTCCTTGACCGTGGATGCGGCAATTCAAATAGATTATACTCTGCAGAGTTTGCGCACTTTCCCCACAAGAATCAATACATCCACCAGGATAAAACCACGGCCCACTACCCACGGTAGATGGGGGTCCAGATAATCAAACCTAACCTTTCGCTTGTCGACCCTAGCAAAGGCTGCTTTTCCTTTTGGGTTTGTTCTCCCCGGCAACGAGTATGTGGCTCCCAGCCATAGTCCTGCCTTCCGTACACGCGTATACCCAAGCCACAACTTGGCGTATACCTTAACTTGGTGACTCCACTTCCTTCTGTACCGCCTAAGTCATACTGTCCGCGAAAGACCCAATTGTTGCACCGGCACTCCTGCCAAGACAGGCTCACTCTTGTCTAAGCAAGCTACAGGCTCCAGATCTGTAGATCTGTTCGCGCCTACCTAGAATTCAAGGGATTTCTCCCTATAAGCATTGTACAAGCTTCCTCGGCTAATGAAGACAAACTACGAGCTAAGCCCCAACACCTGGGGTAATGTGGTTGCACGAATAAAAATTGTTCTGGTAAAGGCGTAGAACATCCCTTCACTTTCTCATTTATCATCAACGCCATTTCTTTTGTTAAAACATCCTCTTGGAACGAGGGCTCTTCCCAAGGGTTTTACAAAGCAGTTTTGAAGCATTTGTAGTAGCGTAAAACCCAAAACAAGTTATTTTCTCAAAGCCCGGGTTTCCAAAGAGATAGCATGCTAACCATCATACTCTCGGTCTAAAGGGATAAAATGGTAGGTACAACAGGGTGGTGCCACGAGGGACACAAAGTCATATTTGGAGGTGCCAAGTTATTCACGTAGTATTTATAAATCAAGACATGCAGATAGATAATGCAATTTATAAAGAGGATACAAAACAGGTAATAAAGAGAGTAGGGCAAGTATCGGAATTCGGGAATGGTGGCTTGCCTGTGATTAGTAGTATGTCCCTGGACTTCTTTATATAACCAAGAATACCCAATAAATAATAATAAGAAGTCCTTTCCTTCTTGTCGTCAAACACTCACACTATCGCCGTCATCGAGTATACATGCAAGCAGACAATACCACAATCAATACAAGGCATACATGCATCAAACCATACAGCAAACAAACGTAAGGAATCCTACTTAACTTAGTAGGTTTTGGAGGAGTGTGATACTAGGAGTAGAATTACTAGATTGACATAGGGATGTCTTTCCCTTGGAAGATAGTTCTCTAGATTATATACCAAGAACTTGGGTTTGGTGTCTGAGGTCTGTAGGATGCCAATGTGCAACAATGGTATCCTCAGATAGGTCTTGACAAAACAAGACCAACCCAAGTGGTTTCACTAGATTATCCTTTACCTAGATTTAGTTATGATTTTTATAGTGGAATAAACCCTAGTTTGAGGAAATAATTCACCAGAATTTATATGGAGGCCCGAAAATTATTTTCCTGGGTGGTTAGGTAGTGTGTGATGTACTGAACCACCTAGAGGTGGAATCAATTCAAAATAATTACCAGAATGCCCTCAAGAAATTCCCAAAGGCAGTTTTGTATGGTTGTTCTCTTTTTCACCAGATTGATTATTGAAAATATCTTGAGTTGATTCCAAGATCATGTGGTAGGCATCTAGAATACCTTTCTGTAGGAATTGGATTCACTCTTTTTGGAGTTGTCAAACTCCTGGAGTGATTTATTTAGTGAAAATACCCCTTACAGAAGTATTTAATTCACTGCAATTCAACCAGAGCTCAATAAAATCTGATCTGCTGGGGTTTGATAGATTTTGCTGAGACACAACCATGGGAATTGGAAATGGCTCCATGCCTCATTTGGTTTGACCTAGAGAAATTACCTAAGGCAGATAATGGATGTTTTTGTTATTTTTGTTATGGGCACACTACTATTCACCTTGGCATAGGACCTGTGCTAGATGACAGGTATATCAAATACCTTCTAGTAGAGCTTTGGTTCTCCCCAATTGGATATGTAAAACTCTCTGAGGAAATTATTTAAGTGACAAGATACTTTTTAGAATTTGATTTATCATAGTTAAACTAGACCAAGTCTAGGATAACCAGAGGTGTTTTCTATTAGACAAAATATGTATGTACCACCAAGATTTTGGATCTGGTCAAATTCATCTTTCTACAATTTTATTTGAATTTAAACCAAACAGCAACTCTAGCAGATCTGGTGGAAAAACAAAAGAAAAAGGTAAACTGGGGTGTTTGGGCTTGATCTGCGTGAGGAGATGGGCCGCCGAGCCAATTCGGCCTAGCAGGGGAGGAGTCGCCGGCGGGAGCAGGGATTGAATCCGGCGGGGCCCAGGGGTCAGCGAGGGCGGCGGGGTGAAGAGGTATCGGCGGCGGTGGGCCATTCGATTAGATGGGGATCGACGGCCCTTGCTCGTCTTCCTTCTCGCGACAGGGAGCCAGGGAGAAAACCCTCGCGGCAGGCAGAGGAGGGGCGGGGTGGCTCACCAGGGGCTCGAGGGAGGTCAGAGAGGCGGCAGGGCGATGTGGTGGACGACAGCGAGCACGGGGATGGTCGGCACGGCGGGGATGGTCTCCGGGAAGCGGCTCCCGCGATGGTGACCGAGGGCTACCTCGTCGGAGCTCAATGACGATGATGGAGGAGATGGTCCTAGGCAAGAAAAGGACCATGGTTAGATAGAGGAGGAAGAGGGGACCTCCGTAGTGTGACATGCAGAGGGAGAAGGAGGGGAGGGAGCCTTGCTCGATTTTTGAGGGAGGCTGAGGCTCCTCCTTCTTCTTCTTTCGGGCAGCACGGAGCAGGGGAGGAGGAATGGAGCTGGGGGAGGTAAATGGAGTGGGAGAGGGAGCAAATGAGGGGCAGAGGCTTGCTGGGGGTGGCCTCTGGCCTTTATACCAAGGGAGAGGGACCTAGGGTGAGATTGCCCACTTTGGACATGGGGGAGGGATAGAGCTAGCCAGGGATTAGCCGAGAGGGCGGTGGGAAGGGGCCAGAGGGGGATTTTGTCAGGCAGAGAGGGGTAGGGCTGCTGTGGTAATTAAATGTGGCAAATGTTGTAAGATTGGGGTTCTCTCTCTCTACTAGTCCAAGGGTAAAAGGGGCAAGGGCTGGGGTGGAGCTACAGTGCTCACGACCAGGGGAGTGTTGGGTGCTGTGGAGGAGTGCTTGACAAGCTTTGGGGAGGGCTTGGTCTTGGTTTAGTTCAAGTTTATTTGTTTTGCAAGATTTTGATCACAGGAGAGCTCGTGAAGGAGTTCAAGGATTTGCATTGGAAGAGATGGGGGAGATGGTACTGGTGGATAGATGAGGTTAAATGACCTCTCTAGGAATTATTTGAGATTTTTCAAAGGAGTTTTAGTCCACTTAACACTATTTATTCAAAAAGGGTAGAAGTAGTTTCTAGAAGATCATTTGATATAATTACATTGGGCAAGGTTGGTTTTGGGTGTGAGAGGGTCGCAAATGTGGATGCACACTTAGGGGAATTTTCCCAAGATTTATTGTGGCTTAAAAGTATTTAGAACATTTATTATTCCATTTCAGCCATTTAAGAAAAAGGGCAAAACGAATTAATAAAGAATCTCAAAAATAAATATTTTTGAGATGGGAAGGTAGAGAATGATAGATGGATCTCAAAGGATTCAAAAGTTGGAGTAGTGTTTTGGCAAAAACCAAACTTTCTATTGTGGAGGGGTTTTTTGAGATTTTGTCTATTAAGGAATTAACTAGGTTTGGTCCATAATAATTAGGGGTAATATATGATAAATCTTGATGATCAAAGTATATGATGTAGAAAAGGGATATCAATCATTTGCAACCTTGGGGATTGGAAATCGAACCTAAATAAGATGGAGAACAAGGAGTTGTGGATCTACGGAGATGTTATTTTTATACCACCAAAACCTAGTTGGATCTTGGAGCTCAGAGCTCACCTTGATGCAAGGGATAGATGGATAGCTAGACCAAGTCATATAGATGATCATGGCAGAAGTAGTTTGGATTGGTTGCATTTGAGGTGGTCTGGGAGGGATGGCAAACTTTGTTGGAAATAAGACTGCCATACTAGATGAGTCATGATGCCTTATAAACCATGTGGGTTTAATAGGCACAAAGATCCACTTGGAACAAGTGAAGTAGATTTTGAAAAAACTATATGAGTAGAACACAACCATGCAAATAGTTGGTACATAGATGGTTGGATGATGGTGTGAGCTTCTTTCAAAGTAGGCATGATGACTAGATTTGCAGGAAAAGTTATTTTCTTGCCTACAAAACCATCAAGAACAAGTGGGTTGGAGGATGATATAACCAAGGGAAAAGGTGGGCCTTTGTATTACTTAGGATGGTTAACAAGATGGTTCAAGTGCATTAGCAGAAATGCACAAGGGTTGAGAAAGGGAGGCATTCAAAAAGGTGGTGCTGGAAATAGTTTTCTAGACTTGCCAAATTTGGCAGACTTAGGGTTTTTGACTAGGATGTGGGTGGTGGTGATTTTGAGGGGTTGCAAGGTACCACAGCATCATCAAGTGGATGATGTTGAAGTGTAGATTGGGTAGAATAGATCCATGCTTGATATTGGTCTTCATTGACTTGGAAACTTCTAGAATGGATCAGTTCAGAATTGATCTAGTTAAGGGTTTTGGATGATTACCTAGTGGCTAGAGAGGGGATCTAGCTTTGTAATCTTGCTTAGGGAGTGGTGATTTGGAAACATCTTGATCCTAGTGGTGAGATCCTATGGTGGCTCATACTACTTCCTAAGCAAACAAGTCAAATAGCAGATCAAGGCAACTCATCAGACAACAGATCAAGGTAACTCATCTTACAAACAAATCCACTACTACTAGGGTTACCATCAAGCCTAGCTTGAGGTGAGTATGGGTATTTTGAAGTGTTGTGTTTGAATAAGATGAGAGTCCTTGGTATCTCTACCAAGAGTAGAGTTCAAAAGCTTTGGAAAGAGGTTTTGGGAAACCTAGGGATAAGATTAGTTGAAGGTTCTGTCTTGAAACATAAGGAGGTTATAGCTCTCCATAGTTTCGGCAATGGAAGCTACTCAACTAGTTTTGGTTACTCAAGCACCTTGGCTCAGATTTTGAAATGTCAGAACATTTGAGAATATGTAGAATGAGCTAGGATAGTTTTGTTAAATAGCTTTTGTCAACTGAGGGTGATGTGGGGCGTATCATATGGTATACACTCACATGCACTAGTACAAACACAACAAGCAAACACTACACCAAAGAACAAGAAAAAGTTTTTGTTCCCCCTAATTTTTGCATTCTGAACAACGAATCAGGGTTGCTGAAATTGGGATGTTACAGCCTCCATCTTTCTTGTCAACGAATAACACTGGTGATCTCCATGGCGATGCGCTTGGTTGAATCAAGCTTGTTGCTAACATAGCATCCAACTGCTTCTTCAGTTCCACTAACTCTGAGGGGTTCATGCTATAGGGTCTATTGGTCCGGTTCCGGGGATTAGTTCAATAATTAACTCAATATCCCTATCCGGGGGCATGCCTGGTAATTCGTCTGGGAATACGTCGGGGTATTCACAGACTACTCTGACTTGGTCTATGGTGGGTAGGGCTAGACTCTTGTTGCACTTGAATTGACGGGGTAAGGTTTTAGATATATGCTCTACTGTTACTCCGGAGCTACTGGTCATGGTGATGGCTTTCTTAGCACAGTCTATCAATCCTTTATGCTTTGACATCCAATCCATTCCTAGTACTACTTCCAATCCTTTGGTTCCAAGTACTATTAGATTAGCATAAAAATCTATCCCATGTATTCTGATAGGCACAGCCTTGCAAATTTTTCTAGCTTTTGTAGTTGAACCAGGAATTTGAACTATCATGACATGCTTCAAGTTGGTTGGGTGAATCTTACTAGTGCATGCAAATTCTTCGGTGACAAATGAGTGCGATGCTCTAGAATCAAACAACACTCTTGCTAAAACTGAGTTGACAGAAAACATACCCAGCACTACATCTGGCGCTTCTTGGGCTTCTTCGGTGGCTTCTTCGGCGTTCATGTGGAAGAGATGGCCATTGCGGTTGTGAGGGTTCCCCGGGGCAAATCTTCTTCCTGGTTGAACACGACGCTGCTATTGAGCTGGGCATTCACATTGGCAGTGGCGGCAGTCTTCTTGGGACACTCATTGGAATAGTGACCCTTCACTCCACAATCGAAACAAGTGATCTGAGACTTGTCTTTAGCTGCGACGGGCACATCATTGCTTCCAGTTTTGGGTGCAGTGTTGTTGTTATTATTGTTGCTATTGGGAGGTGCACGGTTGAAATTTATGGTGTTGTTGGGGTTGTTGTTGTTTCCTCCGGACTTCACATTGCCTCCGCTACGGTTGGGGTAGCTTGGGCGAGACATTGGGGGTCGGTTGTTTCTTGGTGCATACCCTGTAGACGGGTTGGGACAGTACTTCTGGTGGTTGTTGGATCCAGCTTGGTGCATCATACGATGTTTGCGGTTGTCGTTTGCCTAGTTAACCTTCCCTTCCATCTGAATGGAAGAGTCGACTAGTTCTTCGAGATCCTCGAAGCGGATGTTGACGAGGACAGTCTGCATCTCATCATGCAGTCTGTTCAGGAATCTCTCCTTCTTCTTGGCCTCCGTGTTGATCTCATCCGGGGTGTACCAGGCAAGCGACAGGAATTTGTCACGGTACTCCACTACAGTCATTCTGCCTTGCTTCAGTTCTCTAAATTCATCCCTCATTCTGGTGACTAGGCCCTGCGGCATGTGGGTGCGGCTGAACTTGATTTTGAAGGCTTCCCATGTCATCACTTGACCATGGTTCATCAGGCGGATGTTGTTCCACCAGGCCCTTGCATCTCCTGCCAAGTAGTGGGTGGCAAAGAGAAATTTCTCATTATCATCAACTCTGGCTACTTCCAAGTTGTTCTCCATTGTCTGCAGCCAGTCATTAGCATCCAGTGGGTTCTCCGAGGTGCTAAAGATTGGGGGATTGGTATTCTGGAAGTTTTTCAGCTTGGATCCTTGATGATCCTGATTTCTATGCCCTTGGTTGTTTTGGGCCATCTGGGATATCTGCTACAGAGTTGCTAAGTTGGCCTGGCGCTCTGCCCTGCTTGCTTCACGGTCTGGAACTAACATCTGCATAATCTGCAGCATTGGGTCCTGCGATGAGCTGCTCCCTCCGGGGTTTCCACGAGTCATCTGAAGATTGAGATAGATAAAGGGGTAAGAGGGAAAGTTCTAACGTTCATGGTTTTGGTTTCAAAGCTAAAACTTTGAGTTTGACTCAGGTTTTGCAACTAACTTCTTTTCATTCCTTCAAACAAGCATACGATACAAACACACAGACACCACAACAACAAGGGAAAACAGATGGTTTTAAGAACCATTCTGTAAGCTACGATACATTGGGACCGATACATCTCATGCTACGACAGTGCTCTAGTGCATCTACTCATCATCGATGAAGTCGGAGTCCTCATCGTCGGTGTAGAATTCCATGGCATCCTCCTCCAGAAAGTCATCATCATTGTTGAGGTAAGAGTCCATATCTCCCTGGATGTCTTCACCTTCCTGTTCTTCCTCCTTTGCTGCAAGTTGAGCTTCTTGCTCCTTGCTGGTCTTTTCGAGGTCGGCCACCTTCTTGCGAAGACGGTCGATGGTGCGATCCTTCTTTTCGCGCTGGCGGCAAAAAGACTGACGGTCCTTGACAAGCAGTGAGAAAGTCTAGGCCTTTTGGGCAGCAATGGCAAGGTTGTGGTTGGGAAACTCCCTGGCATTGTCCAATTCCTTCTGACGGTCGTACAGCAAGAAGTCAAGGTTCTCCACTTGACGCTTCAACTCCGGGTGACTTGGCATCTTGATACATTGCAAATGTATCTATAATTTTTGATGTTCCATGCTTGGTTTTATCCACTTTCTTGTGTTTTGTTCCAACTTTGGAGTACTTTTCATATGATTCCTTGGACTAACCTATTAACGAGATGCCACAGTGCCAGCTACCTGTTTTCTGCTCTTTTTGGTTCCAGGAAAGTCAGAAAATCAATATTCTCAAAATTGGATGGGACAAAAGACAAAGTTCCTATTTTACCGGAAGACTCACGGAGCCAGAATATGAGACGGCGGAGGGCCAAGGCTTGGCCACACCCCCCAGGCGCAGGCTAGCCTTACCCGCGCCACCAGGTGATGTGGGGCCCCTGGCACTCCACCGACCTTTCCCTCTGGCCTAAAAGAAGCCTCCCGAAGCCAAAACCCTAGATCGTCAAGCCTCCAGCCACGAAAAGTTCCGCAGCACTGCCGCCACCGAAAAGGAGATTCGGGGGACAAAAAGTCTCTGTTCCGGCACCCTGCCGGGACGGGGAAGTGCTCCCGGAGCCATCTCCATCGATCTCCACCGCCATCTCCATCACCATTGCTAATTCCCATGATGAGGATGGAGTAGTTCTTCCTCGAGGCTAAGGGTTCTACCGGTAGCTATGTGTTCATCTCTCTCTCTATGCATGATCTTATTGAGATCATGAGCTTGTAATCTATAGATCTACCTTGCTACTCAAGTGCTTTAATGAATCTCTACTCTCCCCATGTGTGTGAAAGTGACAGCGTGCTCACCATGGTGGCACTTAGTCTAGAGATTACAAATACTTGTTATGAGTTATATTTGGAGTTGGATGTCTTTATGAAATTGTGGTGTTTGTTGGACTCATCTAGTACTCAAGGTGACAGTCTGGGGTTTTCTAGATGGGAAAGGCTTACTTTGAGGTGTGTTGTTATAGCCCTACCATGGATTAGAGTGTCCAACCGGAGAGTAGTTAAGAGTAGTATCATAAGGAGAAGATATTTATATGAGAGTGTTCACTAGTGAAAGTATGATCCCTAGGCCTTGTTTCTAAGCATTGAAACACCGTTTGCTACTAGATCTGTTACATGTTTGCTTGCTTCAATCTTTATTTCAGTTTTGCTTTAGTCTCTTCCACGCCATCAAGTTATTTTCTATCACTGTTACCACTTGTATTTCACTATCTCTTCACCGAACTAGTGCACCTATACACCTGACAAGTGTATTGGGTGTGTTGGGGACACAAGAGACTTCTTGTATCTTGATTGCAGGGTTGCTTGAGAGGGAATACCTTTGACCACTTCCTCCCTGAGTTCAATAAACCTTGGGTGATCCACTTAAGGGAAAACTTGCTGCTGTTCTACAAACCTCTGCACTTGGAGGCCCAACAACTGTCTACAAGAATAGAAGTGCGGAGACATCAAGCTATTTTCTTGCGCAGTTGCCAGGGAGGTAAGGTAAAAGGTATTCACACCGGAGGATTAAAGAAGAAGAACCTCCCACGGCAGACGCCTATTTTCTGGCGCCGTTGCCGGGGAGGTAAGGTAAAAGGTACTCACATCCTCCGGTGTGAGTGCTCGAAGTTATTTCCTTTAGCTTCTGCAATTTTGTCTTTTTGTTTCTTGTTTTCACTAGTTAGGCTTAATGGAAAACAACAACAAAAATTAGAGAGCTTTATAGTATTTATCTTGAGTTAGGACATGAAGTGTTTGAAGAGAAAATTAAAAAAACTTTGGAACTTTATTTGCATGCTAATAGCAATGTTCTTAGTATGAATTCTTTGGATACCATTATTGCTAATGCTATGGAAAAGTCTAAGCTTGGGGAAGTTGGTTTTGATGAGCATGATCTTTTTAGTCCCCCAAGCATGGAGGAGAAAATTTACTTTGATGATACTATGCCTCCAATATATGATGATTACAATGATGAAAATGATATTTTCAGTCCACCTACTATTGAGGAGAAAGTAAATGATTACAATATGCCTCCTATATTTTATGATTATGGTGATAAGAATAATAATGATAGTTATTTTGTTGAATGTGCTTCCACTACAATTAATAAGAATGACTATTCTTATGTGGAGAGTAATAATTATTATATGCATGTGGCTCATGATAAGAATATTTTATGTGATAGTTATATTGTTACTTTTATTCATGATGCTACTGAAAGTTATTATGAGAGAGGGAAACATGGTTTTATGTGTCTCAATAATATTAAGTTTCCCCTCTTTATGTTGAAAGTCTTGAAGTTGCACTTGTTTTGCTTTCCTATACTTGTTGCTTTGGGCTTTCATGAATTGTTTCTTTACAAGATTCCTATGCATAGGAAGTGGGTTAGACTTAAATGTGTTTTGAATTTACTTCTTGATACTCTCTTTTACTTCAATTCATATGATGTGAGCATCTTCTCAAACTATCATGCCTAACTTAAAGGCGTTAAAAAAAGTACTTATTGGGAGATAACCCAAAAGTTTTAGATGAGTCTTGAAAGTTATTACCTCTGTAATAACCGCTCCTTATCCTTTATATTTGCTTTTTGTGCCAAGAGTAACCTCTAATGAGAGAGAAGTAATGATTGGGAAAGTTGCTATCCCGAAACCGATTTTTGTGCTTCACTGTAAACATTCCTGAGAGAGCTCTATACGTCGGATTGAGCTGTAATGTTTTGTGCTTCTTCCCCAGGTTGTTATATAACTTTCGTTAGTTCAACACTTTTTGATTTGAGCAATATAAGGTCTTCGAAAAAATTCGTCTTTACCTGCTGGTCTGTTTTGACAGATTTCTGCCATTTTCTGCATTTGCTTCTTGTTAGTTCCTTCTTGACTTCCTTTGGGGAATTGAGATTTTTGAGGGAAGTGCTACAGTAGCTAGTGTTGTAATGGAAGTTTATTGGTGTTAGAACTGAACCTTGAGACTTATTTATCTTGAGTACACTAATGTTGCTAATGAGATTGTGTGAAGTTTTGTATGAAGGAAAAAATTCAGGTGTATGGAAGGAATGAGTAATGAGATGAAGGATGGACTAAAGCTCAGGCTTGGGGATGCCACCCGTGTCACACCAAGAAATATCCAAGAAGTACAAGCGCCAAATCTTGGGGATGCCCAAGGCATCCCCTTCTTCATCAATAAAAATCCCAGGTTTCTTCCAAACGCTTCATTTTTATTGTTTCATGCACAGTTGTGTTTTTCTTGGAGCGTCTTCTTTTTCGTTATCGTTTTGGTTTTCGTTTGCTTTGGGTTGCTTAGTTTTCGGAATAAATTGGTTAGACCCCCTCTTTCATACAATGGTTTGCAAATAGTTTGGTTTGGTTTGGAAAAGAGTAGGAAAGTTCATGCTTTTGTGGTAAAAAGAGCTCGTTTTTTTACGGTGGCCTATGCTTTGTCATGCCATGCTTGATATTGTTTTGTCTTTATGCTTAGTATTCTTTGCTGTAGCATGACTTGTTATAAACAATTGATATTGTGTAATGTGCATTGGACGAATCATGCGTTGTTTTAGCATATTAAAGCATAGTATAGTGGTATTCTCCTTTGATGCTTTATTTGGGTTGACTTGGCGCATGTTCACACCATGTTATGACTATCTCAAGTCACCATAGCCTTTATGATCCTTTAGTTTTCAACTTTTAGTATCACTTTATGCTTTGATCAATGATGTTTTGTCGCTCTGCATGATTATGGCCATTATTGCTCTCTTAGTTTGTCGCTCCCAGTCTTTTGCTAGCCTCCACAACAAAGTATGAGTTCCACTCATGCATCCAACTCCCTAAACCAAGTTATTCCAAAGAGTCCACCATACCTACCTACGAGCTTATGCTATTCCAAGTATATTCATGCTTTTGTTTACCTTCCACTTGTTATGAGAAAACTAGTGATTAAAGCTCTCACGAACTTGATGGCACACTTTACTTTTTGCCTCTAATAAACTTGAACCATTGGGTCCTTCTTTGTTGCGTATATGCTTGCCCTTTATAAGTTGAAATTAGCAGAACCATGTTTCATGGGGAACGCTTTCAACATCGCACTTGTACTTTGTACTCCGTTGATATCATGTTCTTTTGCTTACGGATCCCGGCGGTGTGAAATAAAAGTGGAACTTGTAAGATCATGGAGTTTGTATGTGTGTTAGAGAAACGCCTGGGCCGCTAGCCTAAGCCATGCCTAATCATGGTGGAAACTTGCAGCATCACCATAATGAGCACTCTATGAAGCATCCTCAATAAAAACCTATGCAAATAGCAAATAAAAAGATCGCTGAGATGCTCATTGTCTGCTTGCCTTGTCATTTTGATTATGGGAAAGCTCCCGTATCATGTGCAATGGGTACCCCGTTGGCGGTTCTTAATGATACACATATACTTACAATGAAAAGAGCTTACTCGTGACTGAAGTTGAGTAGCATGAGGATCGGTCTTCGTAAGTAAGGGGCATGAGATTTCGGTTTATAACTTGTCAAGCATATCCTCTTAGTTGTGTCACTTTAACCTTAATCACCTTCAATATGCTTATGATAGGGGCAATGAGAGCTGAAAACTACAAGTACCATAATTTTTGGAAGCTCTTTATGAGACTTGAATCCCTACTTCCTTCTATGAAGGCCTTTCTTCCACTATATATATTGAGTCTCCACCTTCTATCTTTATGCACTTACTTTGAGAGCATAGTGGTCATTCTTAGTTCTATGTGCATTGTCCCAAGACTAGTTGATTGATGCATAACTTGTTATTGCTTGTTTTAAACTATTGTATCTAGTCACTCTTATGAACTTTGAAGGTTTCCTATGCATTTATATTTGCTACTCTATTGTGGGACAAGATGAATACTTTTATGCTATGTTTTCTTTATGTGAAACAAACAAACGTCTAGCAAAGCATTGTTATTCATGAATCTTTTGTTTGTGCCATTTCATGTTGCATCATAGTTTCTTTGTCTTATTGCTAGAACCTTGTCTTTCATGCTATGATTGAAGTATTATGACCCCAGCTTAGAATGTTTTGCAAATACTTTGATCAAGTCTTTGATGGTGCATGTCACCTCAAAAATTATTCTTTCTTTTTATCACTTACCTACTCGAGGACGAGCAGGAGTTAAGCTTGGGGATGTTGATACATTGCAAATGTATCTATAATTTTTGATGTTCCATGCTTGGTTTTATCTACTTTCTTGTGTTTTGTTCCAACTTTGGAGTACTTTTCATATGATTTCTTGGACTAACCTATTAACAAGATGCCACAATGCCAGTTGCATGTTTTCTGCTGTTTTTGGTTCCAAGAAAGTCAGAAAATCAATATTCTCGGAATTGGACGGGACAAAAGCCAAAGTTCCTATTTTACCGGAAGACTCACGGAGCCAGAATACGAGACGGAAGAGGGCCAGGGCCTGGCCACCCCCCACCCCCCCAGGCGTGGGCTAGCCTTACCCGCGCCACCAGGTGGTGTGGGGCCCCTGGCACTCCACCGACCTTGCCCTCTAGCCTATAAGAAGCCTCCCGAAGCCAAAACCCTAGATCGTCAAGCCTCTAGCCAGGAAAAGTTCCGCAGCGCCGCCACCACCGAAAAGGAGATTCGGGGGACAGAAAGTCTCTGTTCCGGCACCCTGTCGGGACGGGGAAGTGCCCCCGGAGCCATCTCCATCGATCTCCATCGCCATCTCCATCACCATTGCTGATTCCCATGATGAGGAGGGAGTAGTTCTTCCTCGAGGCTAAGGGTTCTACCGGTAGCTATGTGTTCATCTCTCTCTCTATGCATGATCTTATTGAGATCATGATCTTGTAATCTATAGATCTACCTTGCTACTCAAGTGCTTTAATGAATCTCTGCTCTCCCCATGTGTGTGAAAGTGACAGCATGCTCACCATGGTGGCACTTAGGCTAGAGATTACAAATACTTGTTATGAGTTATATTTGGAGTTGGATGTCTTTATGAAATTGTGGTGTTTGTTAGACTCATCTAGTACTCAAGGTGACAGTGTGGGGTTTTCTAGATGGGAAAGGCTTACTTTGAGGTGTGCTATGATAGCCCTACCATGGATTAGAGTGTCCAACCGGAGAGTAGTTAAGAGTAGTATCATAAGGAGAAGATATTTATATGAGAGTGTTCACTAGTGAAAGTATGATCCCTAGGCCTTGTTTCTAAGCATTGAAACACCGTTTGCTACTAGATCTATTACATGTTTGCTTGCTTCAATCTTTATTTCAGTTTTGCTTTAGTCTCTTCCACGCCATCAAGTTATTTTCTATCACCGTTACCACTTGTATTTCACTATCTCTTCGCCGAACTAGTGCACCTATACACCTGACAAGTGTATTGGGTGTGTTGGGGACACAAGAGACTTCTTGTATCTTGATTGCAGGGTTGCTTGAGATGGAATACCTTTGACCACTTCCTCCCTGAGTTCGATAAACCTTGGGTGATCCACTTAAGGGAAAACTTGCTGCTGTTCTACAAACCTCAGCACTTGGAGGCCCAACAACTTACGACAAGAATAGAAGTGCGTAGACATCACATCTCCATTGGCATTCCCATGAAGTCACGCCTTGCATAGTGAACAAAGCGGGTTCCTTGGATTTGGTTGACACTCAGGGAACACAGACGAGTGAGAGCTTCATGCATTGCCTTGGCTAATCAACCTAGCCAGTTGTTCTCTCTTACGGAGAACTAAATCCTCCCGGACGTTGGTGCTTCTATACTTCCTCAAAGAGCGGTGACTAGCCATTGTAAATCTCCTCCTAGGGGTCCAGGAAGTTGAGCTCCAAGAAACTCCGGATGTGGGCATCCCAATAACTCAAACAGTGAATCTAGATCCCTCTCGAAGATCAGTTGGCCTCCGTTGCCCAATTGGTAGAACTTGCTGAACTGAGTCTCCATCTACCAGAATTAAGGATGAGGAAGTTAGTGAAGTGATCAAGTGTGTCAAATTTTATGTAGTAATGTAAGAATTGGAGGAACATGAATTTTTGAGAAAGAATGAATTCCCAAGGGTAAGAGAGGAAATAGTTTTTCATAAATACTCGCTTTGGTTTTGAAATTAAGTTTTTGTTCGGACGTCCATTCTAACTAGGGTCTCCTATGGTCAGGATGGCTCTGATACCAACTTGTCAACACCCGGATTTTTAATCCCACATGCCTGTTATGCCATACATCGCAATCCCAGGATTACCATTTTTGCGAGACATAACAGATTGGATATCACAGTACCTCGTCCATTACAAACCATAATAAGGTCTTACACAAATAAAGGATCTCATGATCCAGTCTTAATACAACAAGCAATGGAATAAATAATAAGCGTAGCGGTGGGGTCCATCTTTAGGGGCACAGGCAATGCTGACGATGGAAGATACTCCTAGTTATCATAGCCGTCCTGCTGTCCATCATCTTGGTAGTCTCCTTCATAGTATGGCCATAGTAATAGCCAGGGACAAAAGCCATGAGTACTCTTTAAATACTCGCAAACTACCACTAAAAAGTAAGATAGTTCTAGTATGAATGCTAACTCTAAGTTTATTTGCAAAGTTAAGTTTGAAACCTAAGCTGAGTTTAGAAACAAAGAAAGATAAAATAAAGTTCTAGAATCACTTAAGTTGGGAAGCTAGTGTCATAGTCACAACCCTGTTGGGGTCAAGTCAAGATTCATCATTCGTTTCATAAGTCATTTTGAAAACATCTGACAACGGAACAGTATGGCCACTCCAACTGTCCATAACCGCGGACGCGGCTATTCGAATAGTTTGACACTCTACAGAGGTGGTACACATCCCCCACAAGATTTGATACATCTATCAGGGATAACCCTGAATCATCATACTTAGTATGCAGATAATCAAACATTACCTTTCCTTTACACACCCTAGTATAAGCACCTCTCCTATGAGCATGGCCTCCCAACCATGACCATTTGTCATCTTGGGCACTGCATAGGTGGACAACATTGAGAGGTAGCCTCAGCTCAAACCTCTCCCCCGAGGGAACTAATACTAATGCATATAAACTTCCGGCTAAGCCTTACCCAATTCAGGTATTGTGGTTGTACGGTAAAATTAGAATGGTATCGCATCCGAACCCAACCATCAGTTTTGTAAAAGGGTTAAGGCTCATGCCTCAACATTTTCATCATCATAAACCATTTGTGTTTCTCAACACATGTCAAAACATCTCAATAGAATGACTCATCATTCCAAGGTTTTCACAATTCATTTTCACCAAGTGTTCCCATCTAAAGTGACTCAAGTTCTAGTTTTGCTCTAAACTACTAAGTTAAGAGTGTTCACTAAGGTGGGATGCTAATCTCAATCTCATACCATAGAATGACATCTAAGGTTATCTAGATATGTGAAGTTTTATACTTTTTATGCCATCTTCAAACAAATAAAGGACTTTAATAAAGTAAAGAAAGTAAAAGCTTGGAAATAAAACTTGGGGTAGGTAATAGTCAAACTGGTATAACCAAACCATGCCTAATGCATCTTGCTTAGGTTATCTAGCTTAATCCTAGCTTGCTAACAATATCTTGCTCAGTTTACTTGAAGTGCTAGGCTTTCCTTGGTTGGTGCAGTGGTTGAAGTTTTCTTCCTCCTCCTCTTGGTAGAACTCCTCCTCCTCGAAAGCTTGGTCGGTACTATCGTCTATAAATACATACGGGATACACAATCACCAAACAAAGCTTAACTAGTCTACTTAGCATACTAAGGCACACATTTGATGATCTATTATCATCACAAGCATCACAAGGTTTTATTAACTAGCTTAAATCTTTTTATTTAAGAAAAGTAATTTCTACTCATTAAAAATAACTAAGATTTAATATTCTCCAATTAAAATATGGGATCATGTGGACACATGTCATCACCACATGTTCTAACATATGGGAATGTGATTTAAAGGTTGGATCACATTTTAATAAGTTTAAGTTTAATATTTAATGATTTAAAGTGACTAGAAATGCCTATATAGCATTATTTTGGTACTAGTCCAAAGTCACTGCATGTAAACCTTAATATTATTATATATTCAGATAGGTATGGTTAAATGTGATTTTTTAGAGTTGGAATCAACTCAAAATCTATTTTGGTTAAATTTATAAAAATGTTTGAATTGCAAATGCTTCTATCTTGTTATTTTTACTAGGAGAGATCTCTAACTCTAAATGATTTAAATCCAACGGGCTTGGATAGAGATTTTCAGTAGCTTTCCAACAAAATTGGAATCACTCAATTTGGTTCAGTAAATCTTTCTGAATTGATTTTTAAACTAAGGGACATAATTGGTTCTAAATCTAAATAGAAAAATCTATATTTGAATTACTGGGTCAGCGCGGGAAAGTAATTGGTCCGGCCCAGTGACGGTCAGCGGCGCAGAGGGTGGCTGAAAGGATGGTCCCGCTTGTCAGCGAAACATAAAACCTGAAACGGTATCAAGCGATCTGGGCCACACGATTAGAACGCGGATCAACGGTTCACGGTCATCGTCGATGACGGACTCGTCGCCAGCGAGACCGAACCCTAAACGGACGGTGGGGGTCTACTGGGGACGTACCAGGGCTCCATCTTGTGCGGCGAGGCGGGCGATCGAACTGGACGGCGACGGCAGACTCAGGCGAGGTAGCGGTAGGGGCTGAGGTGGACGAAATCAACGGGGACTTCTCCTCCTCTACAGTGGCTACCTCCGGTGAAATTCCGGCGGCCTACTGCTCGAGCTGCTCCGGCGAGAGGTGGGGAAGGACATGGAGTGAAAGGGGAGTCGAATGGGGTGGTGATTGAGGCTGGGGAAGGCTTGCTTATATAGGCGCGACGGTGAGACCAAGAGGTGTGGGCGGAGCTTGTCGGTGACGACGGCACAGGGGGCTATCGGCGTGGGTGAGGTAGGCGGAAGGTGGGCGGTTCCCTGGCGGTCAGCTACGGCACAATGGCATGGCTAGGGGCAGTGGATGGTGGTCGGGAGCGTCTCGCGCTCTGAGGGGCAGAGGCGGTGCTCAACGGCGATCACGGCGACTATGGGTTGCGCCGCGATGCATGGCCGTGTCTGGCGGGGTGCTGGTGTCAAGGCGGAGCGGCATGCACGGTATGGGGTCAAGGCGCGGTCTGCTGCTTGCTGACGGCGATCGCGCTCTGGCGTGCTCTGGCTGCGCAGTGAGAAAGGGCGGTGATGCTGGAGAGTGGTCCAGGGGCTAGGGTTGATCGAGGGGTGGACAGGGGAGTGCGGTAGGGTTGGGCTGCTGGAACGGCGTTGCGCGGTCTGTGGAGCGTTGCCCACGTTCGTTCGGCGGTGACCAAAAGCGGGCAGCGCGCCACTGCTGCTCCAAGCTAAGGGGTAGGCCGGTAAGGACTTGGTTGGGTTTGGGGGAGACAGGGTAACCAAATGGGGGTCAAAAACTCGACCAAGCATTGATCAAAAACAGTATAAGTTAGGCCATTTTGATTCTACCTGCCAGGTGTTCGACACAATGGCCGCATGAACAAAATATTTGAATTTTGAGCTGATTTTTGGTGGAGTGATGTAACTTATGCTTAAGCTTCTAGATGTGCTTGGGTTTTTGAAATGGAGTTTATTTGAGTGATTTTTGAATTAATGTGATCTTGATACATACACTAGATTCAATTTTCAAATGTCATTTAAATTTAGTGTTTGAATGTTTTTGGGATGAAACAAAGTGGGCCTTGGTACATCACTACTTGTACTAGCAAGGGGTGCAAAGATCCACAATTGTTTCTATTAAGATTTGAGTTCTAGGAATAGCCAAAGTAGGGTAGGTGATTAAAATGGCAAAAGTGACCATTTGCTCATTTTATTCATTTTGATTTCTTTTTCTTTGGGATTTGCTTGGGGATGATCTAGATGCTGTTTAATTCACCTTAGAATAATTTTACAACCAATGGATCACTCAAACATGGCAATTCAAAACAACTCCTAATTTAAATGCACACATATGAATGCTTAATCATTTAAATGGAAAAGTTTTTGTTAACCCTAAATTGGGTAGATTTGATCTTGATTAACTTTGGATTAAGTTTTGGGATGTTACAGATATCTTGTCATGTCTTAATGTTGATACAACATACTGTTGGAAATATACCCTAGAGACAAATAATAATAAAGATTAATGACATATTTCATTAAGTTCATAATATGTTTTATATCATGCTATAACTATGTTGATAGGAACATCAGTACACATGTGATATGTAAACCACTAGAGTCCCTAGTGATCGTCTAGACACTAGTTCATTGGTCAATCGATGATCGACGTTTCCTGATCATGAACATTTATGTCAATTGACAATGGGGTCACTTCATTAGGTGAATGAAAGTGATGGATATACCCAACATAGGAATTGTAACACGATCAAATCACGCAGTTCATCATTACAATGACTGGAAAACATAGTAACCAATTTCTTAGACTGTGAGACCACATTTAATCACTGCCACCCGAGAGTGCCGTAATACATCGGACACTACGATATAAGTTCAAGCCTGGATGAACCCAAAAGTGGATAAGGGATTCTACCACGGAGGCCCAAGTCCATCCACGTGTAGGCCCGTCGAAGCGGAGCAGGGCACGGTACCGGCCGACCACCCTACCCACTTTCAAGAACATCGGGACAAGAGCGAGTGGCGTAGTCGACAGGTAAAGCGATCAAAAATATACATAAATGAGTATGTATGTCAGCGACATACAAGAGTCATCAGAGCCACACCATCTGAAAGAAATAAAAATATTGCAACGCCATACGGCAAGATCCAAATACCCAAGATAAATATAATATTTTAGGATACATTCTCATACATCACACATGAGAGTATCATGCAATTTATAATAACTTTATTTTGGTAACTCTAAATAGGAAATATAATATATGATTTCTGATCATAAAAATGCCAGGAATTCAAATGTGCCATCCAAAATAAGTTTTGAGAAATTTAAAATTTCTAAATTATTTAAATGCCAATAAATACCTTTTCTTAATAAATCTATAACATCAATTTCATAATTTTAAATTTGACAAATAATATGTCTAAATCGATCAGCGCGATGAGCCCGTTCTGATTATGCATTCCATGATATGAATTGAAGTATGCATCATATAAATATTAAATAATCAGAACTGTTTATGGGAGAAAAACATGCCTAAATCTATACCTAATAATAAAGGACGGATTGTTTTTTCCGGTCCAACACTTTTTTGGACCCTTTTACCCTCCCACCAAATTACATAATACACAACATTGCCATAATACCGGTTTGATTTTTATTTTCCACCGTCGGTGGTGTCGAAGTCGGCCGCCTACAACATCGGTTTTTCGTCTTGCTAATTTTAGTCCATCTCACGTCTCTACATCAATTTCTGCTATCGTCGAAGAAAAGGAATCCATGCCGAGAAGTACAGGCTTTTGTAGCGGGTACGTGTCTATCTCCTGCACCTGGTTGCATATAAACACACCTGAGATCTAGCAGATACCTGATCGATCTGGATGAGAAACTGCGCACGGCTATCGATCGATGGAACAAGCGGAGGAGGAGACGAGATCGACCACAACGGAAAACTACCTACGGCCATCCATAGATGGAGTGGAGGAACTAAGCCTGCGACACTGCCGCATTTCCGCCGGATTTGGCTGGAGCCATCGCGCTTCATATCGAGCAGCTCTGTCGTTTGAAGCCATGTCGGGACCAGAAAAGCACGGTTGACCGCACCGTGAACTGCTGCACCCGATAGCGCCTTCCTTGAGCATCCAAGACCACTGGAGCATTGTTGTTGACCACGACTGAGCCGCGCACATCCATCTACCTGGAAACATCCCTCCGTACACCCGTCTTCAGTGTCCTCCCTAACAAAACACCACCACCCTGGCCATCAATGACTCTTTCTCCGACCAGATGAGGGCCACAACAAGGGAACTAGCTGGCACATCACATCGCAGGGATCATGGAATATCTCGACTTCTTGATAGGGGAGGACGCTCTAACTCAGCCCCGTTCTCGGATTCTAGCAGCACCTATAGCTTAAGCTACCCTATTTGCATTCTTCAGGTACGGTAACAATTGTACTGATTGTTGATGTTTTGCCACTACAATGTGCGATCTTCATTGATTTTAGCTACACTACCATAGGTAAATCATCTACCGTTTGGTTTTTTCTTTGGTTTGGCCCGACACGCAGTCATCCCCCGCACGCAGGAGCACCAAACATGAATCTCGCAAGTACATCGGATGTATGCACCACGCTGGCACCATAAATTTGGTGTGTAACCTATGAAGGCTTAAGCAGCAGTGGGTCAGGCGCTGACTTTGTTCTCCAGTTTTGCATTCTGCTCGATCCATGCGATTTGCTTCTAATCTGTTTTGGTTCTAATTTTATTTTGCTAGATCAGATCGGTTTAACAAAAAGTGACATAATTCTTTCTAAATTTTTTGATTAGACGATCGTATGTCATGTTTTCCAAGTTGGATTGACGGATTTGTTCATTATTTTCTTGCGAGGTACACTTGGTTCAATCAATCATATGTTGATTGCGAGGAATCTATGGATCCCCCTACGCCTGAGCTTACTTCACACTTTATTTCTTAGGGCCACAAACTAGTTTGGGGCTTTATTACTATCATGTACTTATGCCATGCTTTACTGCTTTATTTACAATTGCGCGTGGAGCGCCTATACTTGGAACGTGGAATGTTTTCATGGTATCGACAAGCCTAGTCACACTTTCGGGTTCCCAGTTGTTTACATCCATTGACACAAACCTTGGGTCCGTCTCGGAGCTAGCCAACTTCGTTGCGGGTAGCTTAGTAGGGTGCCCCCCTGAAATAATTTATGAATCCTATGAATGCATTATCGTGAGGCCTCGTTGCTTTTTATTTGGTTCTTTCCGAGGTTGATCGTGTGTGTTGGTATTTGTGCACCCCTGCAGGGTAAATCTTTCGGAAAGCCATATCCGTGGTTATGGACGATTTAGAGCACAGTTTCTCGATCATAGTCAAGCATAACTAAAGTACCGCATTTAATTTGACTAAAGCATGACTAGTAAATAGTCAAGCATGACTAGTTAATAAAATTGCCAATGGATGGGATGTTCTTCCGCCTTCTCGTCGGTAAGCAAGAAGGAGGGCGAACGACGTTTATATTTATTACTGTTATAGCTATTGTTATTAATTAACGAGCGTTCATCCATCTTTGGTTGGGCGGATGTTGTAGCGTGTCTCTATAGCACTGTTAGCTATTATCTTTCGTTGTAATTGCGTCACCCCAGGTTGTTCCCTTTAGATGCATTAAGACTTGCTAAGTACCCCTAGGGTCTCACATGATAAATATTTGATTCATATGGACAGGTTTACTCACAAGAAGGTTACTGGGTCGAAGAGACTAATGATGGTGACAACGATCATCAGGTGTAGAGATTTCAGGGATGGATATCCGTGAGACTTATGGGTGGGATGTGCTTATCTTTAGGGTATCTTATGCCAATTTGCTTCTTGTCCGTACCCAGATCTTGTTTTCCGCTTCCGCTTGATACTCTGATGTGTGATGTATGAGGATGCATCCTAAAATATTATATCTATCTAGGATATTTGGATGTTGGTGCATGGCGTTGCAATATTTCTATTCCTTTTAGATGGTGTGGCTCTGATGACTCTTGTATGTCATTGACATATAAACTCATTTGTGTATGTTTTTGATCGCTTTACCTGTCGACTACGCCGCTCGCTCTTGTCCCGATGTTCTTGAAAGTGGGTAGGGTGGTTGGCCAGTACGGTGCCCTGCTCCACTTCTACGGTCCTACACATGGGTGGCCTTGGGCCTCCGCGGTAGAATCCCTTATCCACTTTTAGGTCATCCAGTCTTGTGCTTAGAGCGTAGGGTCCAAGGTATTACAAGTTCCTTGATTGCATAAAACGTCACTCGGTGAAATGGTGATTATAAAGGTGTCTTCAGGTATTCGGAGGGGCATGTAGAGGCGTATGTTTCAAGAGTGGGATTTGTTCTTCCGCGTGACAGAGAGATACCCTGGGCCCACTCGGAGACATGACATCCATAAAGTTGTAGCGTGTGACTAAGTCACAGGGATGGCATAGCTCGGAATGAGTAAAGTTGTACATGTCGATAACGAGATTGAATACGACATGGAAATGTCGTTGATCAGGTCTCGGACAATTAAAGTATCAAAGTAACAAAGGGAATAGGACTCTATGTTTAATGGTTTAATGACAAAGATTCTCATGGAATGCACAGGGGTCATTACGGGCATCCAGGTCTCGCTGATGATCATTGGTCCGAGAGGGGTCTCGGCCCTGTCTGGAGTGTTTCTGAACCATTAGGGTATCATCTTAAGGGTTTGACAATGCTCGGAGATCATTTTAGTATCATAGTAATCACCGAAGAAAAGAGAAGAAAAAACCGGAAGGGTTCCAGGAAAGTCCGGTGGGTGTCCGGAGTTGTCCAGAAGGAGTTTTGATGCCACGGGAATTAAATAATATGTAAATATATGTTAATTATTGAATTATGCATTTATTTATATTTATTTATTTATTTAATAATTTAAATATAATTTAATGGGGCAGTACACCTAAATGGGCCTCCGGAGAGGCCCAAGAGGGACCGTTGCCCTAGGGATGGCCTAGGAGGGGCCGTCGGCGACATGTGGGCCTCCCACCACGTGGGGCCCATGTGGGGGCTGGCCGGCGCGCCTCCCTAACTCCTCCCTTTGATTAGTCCCAACCCGGGACTTTGAGGGAAGGAGTACCTCCCTTCCCCTATATAAATGAGGGCATATGGAGGGATTTAAACACAACAATTGATCCCAAGCTTCGAGGCTTCCCCTCCAAGTGCCCTTCTCTCTCCCTTTCTCTCTTGTGAGCGTGGCCCCACTATAAGGGTTGTGCGAACGAGAGTGTTCTTCACCGCGGAGCACCGTCATGCTGGGGGGATTCCGGATCTAGGAGATCTACTTTCGCAACCTCTGCTGGATCAGGGTGCGGGAGTCGTGGTCAAACACCAGATGTATGTGACCCCCTACGACACGCTGCACTAGTGGCGCTCGAGTCGTTCGAGCCACCGGAGTCATTGGAGCTGGTGGAGCCGTCCGAGTTTAGAACGACCTTGAGGTTGGTGTCGGTATGACTACATCAACCACATTCTCCTGAACGTTGAAAAAGCTTTTCGGTCTTCAAGGGTCAGTTTCGAAAAGCCCCTCCTGTTACTACATTACTAATAGATAGATCCTGAAATTAGGGTTGTTTCCGTAGGAAAAATTATTGTTTTCAGGCACTAAACCCCAATACATACCAGCAAGGAATGCTAGAAAGGTCCCATCTACTACAGCATGTTCTTTTATGAATATCAACAATGTAAGGAATTCCTCTCTTCTCAGTTTCAAATATTCCATTCCCAAAGGGTTTTGCTTCACAAACATTGGACCATTCTACATGTTTCTGTAATTTTTCCTTATTTTAGGACAAATTGTACTAGACATGGCCTCAACTTCTAGTTGAGTGTTGTTAATTTTTGTTGTAATTTGACACTTGATCTTCATAATAATTGCAAGAACATGCATCTCTCTTGCTTTCTTGCAAACTGGACCTCAACAATTGCCTTTTTGCTAGGAATGATCACATGAAGTAAGTTGGCACCAGGGTTATCAACAACACCATCCCACTGCACTACCTTGTTTGCTGGCTCATTGATGGCTCAATGCACGACGCCCACAAAAGTGCTGGAGCGGTGCTGATGTAGAGCTCGTTGGGAACCCCAAGAGGAAGGTATGATGACCACAGCAGCAAGTTTCCCTCAGTTGTGAAACCAAGGTTTAATCGAACCAGTAGGAGCAAGGAAACACCCCAAAGGTGTTACTACCTGAGCTTTGGTAGGGCGCACTACCGGTGCTAGTAGCAACGTGGAGACCTGCACAACACAACCACAGAACTTTGTCCCCAACTTGTAATGAGGTTGTCAATCTCACCGTGTTTTGCGGAAAACAAAGGATTAAACGTATCGAATGGAAAGAAAGTAAAAGTTTGTAGAAAGTAAACACAAAGAAGTAAACAGTTGTAGATTGTATGTAAATAAAAAAGGACCGGGATCCATAGTTCACTAGAGGTGGCTCTCCTTAAGATAGATAACATGCTGGGTGAACAAATTACAACGGGGCAATTGACAAACATCAAGAAAGCAATACATGCATATACTAATCATCTTGACTCCTTTGAGACTTGATTGGGCATTACAACATTATACATAGACCTCCATCCAACTGCATCTATGACTAATAATCCACCTTCAGGTTATCATCCGAACCCCCTCCAGTATTAAGTTGCAAGCAACAGATTATTGCTTTACGAACTGCGTGTAAAGTAAACAATACGATTGTTCTATGAACAAAGGATTGTTGTTTTCTCCCTAGTAGCAACATCACATCTAGTACCTTAGAGATTTCTGTCACTTCCCTAGATTACCAGAGGCATGAACCCACTATCGAGCATAAATACTAACTCTTGGAGTTGCTAGCATCTACTTGGCCAAGATAGCTACTAACAACGGAAAGCATGCAAGATCACAAATAACAAAGACATGATAGAATCAATAATCAATCTGAAATAGCATCTCAATATCCATCGGATCCCCGCAAACACAACATGCAGAATTACAAATAGATGATCTTGATCATGAACAGAGCTCACAAGATCTAAACATGAAAGCACAAAGGAGGAGAACCAGCCATCTAGCTACTACATGGATCCGTAGTCCAAGGATGAACTACTCACGCATCACACTGGAGGCTTGCATGGTGATGAAGAAGGCCTCCAGGGTGAATTCCCCTCTCCGGCAGGGTGCCAGGAAGAGCTTCAGATCCCTCCCGATCTACGGATGGAGATGACGGTGGCTACAGACTCTTTCGTGGATTTTTGATCGGGCACTTAGGGTTTTTGTCCTGAGGGCATCTTATAGGCGGAAGGGGAGACCGAGGGGGTGCCAGGGCTAGCCTCACCACCCCCTGGCGCGGGCCAGGCTGGGCCACGCGGCCAGGTGGTGTGGTGGCCCCCTGGCCCCTCTCCGTCTCGTACTCTGGCATCTGATGACTTCCGGAAAAATAAGCACTTTGGCTTTTGTCCCATCCAATTCCGAGAATATTCATTTTCTGACTTTCCTGGAACCAAAAACAGCAGAAAACAGGCAGCTGGCACTTTGGCTCTTGTTAATAGATTAGTACAAGAAATCATATGAAAAGTACTCCAAAGTTGGAACAAAACACAAGAAAGTGGATAAAACCAAGCATGGAACATCAAAAATTATAGATACATTTGCAATGTATCAGAACATCAAGAACAGCATGCGACATTCATGGCAGTGAGGTACATCAACCTTGACCATTCATCCAATGGTAAGTTTGGCTGCTTTCCAGAACTTGATCTACCTAGAAGTAGATGTCAAGTGCCCATCAGTGCACTCAAGATAAAAGGTCTTAAGCTTCAGTTCTAACACCAAATAAACTTCCATTAGAACACTAGCTACTATGGCGCTTCTCTCAAAAAGCTCAATTCCCCAAAAGAACTCAAGAAGGAACCAACCAGAAGAAAATGCAGAAAATGGCAGAAATCTGTCAAAACAGACCGGCAGGTAAAGACGAATTTTTTCGAAGACCTTCTGTTGCTCAAATCAAAAAGTGTTTACCTAACTAAAGTTATATAACAACCTGGGGCAGAAGCAAAAAAATTCACACCTCAAAAAGACGTTCAGAGATTTTACACAAATTTTTACGGTGAAGCACAAAAATCTGTTTCGGGACAGCAACTTTCCCAATCATTACTTCTCTCTCATTAGAGGTTACTCTTGGCACAAAAAGCAAATAAAAAGGATAAGGAGAGGTTATTACATAGGTAATAACTTCCAAGACTCATCTAAAACTTTTGGGTTATCTCCCAATAAGTACTTTTCTTTAACGCCTTTAAGTTAGGCATAAGAAGCAAGAAAAAGAATCAAGTGTTATCAAATGAAGAAGCATTAAGACCAAATTTTGTTTTCATAGGAGAAGCAAAAGAAATCATCTCTCTCTTCTTAGGGAAGTGTTCTGTACCTTTCTTGAGTGGGAGTTTATATTTAATGGTGCCTTCTTTCATATCAATGATGACACCAACAGTTCTAAGAAAAGGTCTTCCCAAAGTAATAGGACAAGAAGCATTGCATTCAACATCCAAAACATAGAAATCAACGGGGACATAGGCATTGTTAACCATAATAAGAACATCATTAAGACTCCCCATGAGTTTCTTTTTAGCATTATCATCAAGTGGGACATTCAAATAACAATCTTCAAGTGGAGGAAAATCAAGCATATCATAAATCCTTCTAGGCATAATAGAAACACTACTATCAAGATCACATAAAGCTTTGAAATCAAAGTCATTCACTTTCATATTAATGATGGGTTCCCAACCATCTTCTTATTTTATAGGAATAGAAGCTTTATGTTTCATCTTTTCTTCTTTAATCTTTATGAGAGCATCAGTAATGTGTTTTGTAAAGGCCATGTTCATAGCACTAGCATTAGGACTTTTAGCAAGCTTTTGTAGGAACTTAATAACTTTAGAGATATTGCAACCATCAAGATCAAAATCAAATTTATCATCTAAAGTAGTAGAACTATTACTAGCCTCAACACTAGTGGTGGTAATAGTAGAAACACTAATGTTTCTAGCAATTTCATCTTCTCTATCCCACTTAGCATGTAATTCAGCTAATAGTCTAACATTTTCATCAATTCTTACTTGTATAGCATTGGTAGCTGCAAAGGGATTATCATTAGTTTAAGGTTTGTAGATTGTATGTAAAAGACAAGGACTGGGATCCATAGTTCACTAGAGGTGGCTCTCCTTAAGATAGATAACATGCTGGGTGAACAAGTTACAGCAGGGCAATTGACAAACATCAAGAAAGCAATACATGCATATACTAATCATCTTGACTCCTTTGAGATTCGATTGGGCATTACAACATTATACATAGACCGCCATCCAACTGCATCTATGACTAATAATCCACCTTCAGGTTATCATCCGAACCCCCTCTAGTATTAAATTGCAAGCAACAGATTATTGCTTTACGAACTTCGTGTAAAGTAAACAATATGATTGTTCTATGAACAAAGGATTGTTGTTTTCTCCCTAGTAGCAACATCAAATCTAGTACCTTAGAGATTTCTGTCACTTCCCCAGATTACCAGAGGCATGAACCCACAATCGAGCATAAATACTAACTCTTGGAATTGCTAGCATCTACTTGGCCAAGATAGCTACTAACAATGGAAAGCATGCAAGATCACAAATAACAAAGACATGATAGAATCAATAATCAATCTGAAATAGCATCTCAATATCCATCGGATCCCCGCAAACACAACATGCATAATTACAAATAGATGATCTTGATCATGAACGGATCTCACAAGATCTAGACATGAAAGCACAAAGGAGGAGAACCAGCCATCTAGCTACTACATGGATCCGTAGTCCAAGGATGAACTACTCACGTATCACACCGGAGGCTTGCATGGTGATGAAGAAGGCCTCCAGGGTGAATTCCCCTCTCCGGCAGGGTGCCGGGAAGAGCTTCAGATCCCTCCCGATCTAGGGATGGAGATGACGGCGGCTATAGACTCTTTCGTGGATTTTTTGATCGGGTACTTAGGGTTTTTGTCCCGAGGGCAATATAAGGCGGAAGGAGAGGCCGAGGGGGTGTCGGGAGCGGCCACACCACCCCCTTGCGCGGGCCAGGCCTGGCCGCGCGGCTAGGTGGTGTGGTGGCTCCCTGGCCCTTCTCCGTCTCGTATTCTGGCACTTGATGACTTCTGGAAAAATAGGCATTTTGGCTTTTGTCCCGTCCAATTCCGAGAATATTCATTTTCTGACTTTCCTGTAACCAAAAACAGCAGAAAACAGGCAGCTGGCACTGTGGCTCTTGTTAATAGGTTAGTCCAAGAAATCATATGAAAAGTACTCCAAAGTTGGAACAAACACAAGAAAGTGGATAAAACCAAGCATGGAACATCAAAAATTATAGATACATTTGCAATGTATCAACATCCCTAAACTTAACTCCTGCTCGTCCTCGAGTAGGTAAGTGATAAAAAGAAAGAATAACTTTCGAGGTGACATGCACCATCAAAGACTTGATCAAAGTATTTGTAAAACATTCAAAGCTGGGATCATAGTACTTCAATCATAACATGAAAGACAAAGTTCTAGCAATAAGCAAAGAAACTATGATGCAACATGAAAAGGCACAAACAAAAGACTCATGAATAACAATGCTTCGCAAGACGTTTGTTTGTTTCACATAAAGAAAACATAGCATAATAGTATTCAGCCCTTCCCTCAATAGAGTAGCAAATATAAATGCATTGGACACCTTCAAAGTTCATAAGAGTGACTAGATACAATAGTTTAAAACAAGCAATATCAAAGTATGCATCAATCAACTAGTCTTGGGACAATGCACATAGAACTAAGAATGGCCACTATGCTCTCAAAGTAAGTGCATAAAGATAGAAGGTGGAGACTCAATGTAATGGTGGAAGAAAAGCCTTTGTAAAAGGAAGTAGGGATTCAAGTCTCATAAAGAGCTTCCAAAAATTATGGTACTTGAAGCTTTCAGCTCTCATTGCCCCTATCATAAGCATCTTGAAGTGGTTAAGGTTAAAGTGACACAACTAAGAGGATATGCTTGACAAGTTATAAACCGAAATCTCATGCCCCTTACTTACGAAGACCGGTCCTCATGCTACTCAACTTCAGTCACGAGTAAGCTCTTGTCATTGTAAGTATGTGTGTATCATTAAGAACCGCCAACGGGGTACCCCTTGCACATGATACGGGAGCTTTCCCATAATTAAAATGACAAGGCAAGCAGACAATGAGCATCTCGGTAATCTTTTTATTTGCTATTTGCATAGGTTTTTATTGAGGATGCTTCATAGAGTGCTCATTATGGTGAGGCTACAAGTTTCCACCATGATTAGGCATGGCTTAGGCTAGCGGCCCAGGCGTTTCTCTAACACACATACAAACTACATGATCTTACAAGTTCCACTTTTATTTCACACCGTCGGGATCCGTAAGCAAAAGAACATGATATCAACAGGGTACAAAGTACAAGTGCAATGTTGAAAGCGTTCCCCATGGTACATGGTTCTGCTAATTTCAACTTATAAAGCGCAAGCATATACGCAACAAAGAAGGACCCAGTGGTTCAAGTTTATTAGATGCAAAAAGTAAAGTGTGCCATCAAGTTCGTGAGAGCTTTAATCACAAGTTTTCTCATAACAAGTTTAATTTGGAAGGTAAACAAAAGCATGAATATACTTGGAATAGCATAAGCTAGTAGGTAGGTATGGTGGACTCTTTGGAATAACTTGGTTTAGGGAGTTGTATGCATGAGTGGAACTCATACTTTGTTGTGGAGGCTAGCAAAAGACTGGGAGCGACAAACTAAGAGAGCAATAATGGCCAAAATCATGCAGAGCGACAAAACATCATTGATCAAAGCATAAAGTGATACTAAAAGTTGAAAACTAAAGGATCATAAAGCCTATGGTGACTTGAGATAGTCATAACATGGTGTGAACATGTGCCAAGTCAACCCAAATAAAGCATCAAACGAGAATACCACTATACTATGCTTTAATATGCTAAAACAACGCATGATTCATCCAAGGCACATTAAGCAATCTCAATTGTTTATAACAAGTCATGCTATAGAAAAGAATACTAATCATAAAGCCAAAACAATATCAAGCATGGCATGACAAAGCATAGGCCACAGTCAAAAACGAGCTCTTTTTACCACATAAGCATGAACTTTCCTACTCTTTTCCAAACCAAACCAAACTATTTGCAAACCAATGTATGAAAGAGGGGGTCCAACCAATTTATACAGAAAACTAAGCAAACCAAGCAAACTAAAAACCAAAACGAAAAAAAAAGACACTCCAACAACAACACAATTATGCATGAAACAATAAAAATGAAGCGTTTGGAAGAAACCTGGGATTTTTATTGATAAAGAAGGGGATGCCTTGGGCATCCCCAAGCTTTGACGCTTGTAATTCTTGGATATTTCTTGGGGTGACACACGTGGCATCCCCAAGCTTGAGCTTTAGTCCATTCTTCATCTCATTACTCATTCCTTCCATACACCTGAAATTTTTCCTTTATACAAAACTTCACACAATCTTTATTAGCAACATTAGTACACTCAAGATAAATAAGACTTAAGGTTCAGTTCTAACACCAAATAAACTTCCATTAGAATACTAGCTAGTGTATCACTTCTGTCAAAAATCTCAATTCCCCAAAAGAACTCAAGAAGGAACCCACAAGAAGCAAATGCAGAAAATGGCAGAAATCTGTCAAAACAGACCAGCAGGTAAAGACGAATTTTTTCGAAGACCTTCTGTTTCTCAAATAAAAACGTATTGAACTAACAAAAGTTAGATAAAAACCTGGGGCAGAAGCACACAAAATTACAGCTCAATCCGACATACAAAGCTCTCTCACGAATTTTTACGGTGAAGCACAAAAATCTGTTTCAGGACAGCAACTTTCCCAATCATTACTTCTCTCTCATTAGAGGTTACTCTTGGCACAAAAAGCAAATAAAAAGGATAAGGAGAGGTTATTAAAGAGGTCATAACTTCCAAGACTCATCTAAAATTTTTGGGTTATCTCCCAATAAGTACTTTTCTTTGACGCCTTTAAGTTAGGCATAAGAATCAAGTGTTCTCAAATGAAGAAGCATTAAGACCAAATTTCTTGCCCTTACCTCTCTTACTTTTATTCTTAACCTTGGGGAAAATATGATTGTTTGGTGGATATGAAAGGTGCATGGTCTGAAGGGAATATGCCCGAGAGGCAATAATAAAGTGGTTATTATCTTATTCCATGTTTATGATAAATGTTTATTTTGCATGCTATAATTGTATTGATTGGAAACGTCAATACATGTGTGTTTAATAAACAAAAAGGGTTCCTAGTTATGCCTCTCTTATAGACTAGCTCGTTGATTAACAAGATGATATGGGTTTCCTGATCATGGACATTGGATGTTGTTAATAACGAGGTCACAACATTGGTGGAATGATGTGATGAACATTCATCCGAAGTATAGCATTACGATCAAAGTCATTATTTTTATATTGCTATAACATCATACGAAGTAATCTTTATCCTTAGACCATGAGATCATGTTAATTTCTAACACCGGAAGAGTATCTTGATAACATCAAACGTCACACCGTAACAGGGTGACTATAAAGATGGGTTCAGTGCTACGAAGGTGTTATGTTGAGGCTCATGGATCAATAGTGGAATTTTTCAATCCCGATGACGGATAGATATACTCTGGGCTCTCTCGGTGATATCACATTAAGATAGCTTGCAAGCAAGTGATGTGATCACTAGAATGTTATATCACGGGAACGAGAAAAGAGTGCATGCCGGCAACGAGATCAAACTAGGTATGGAGATACCGATGATCGAATCTCGGACATGTAATATATCACGAGACAAAGGGATTTAGTTACTAGCGTTAGAGGTTCTCACGATCACATAAGTCATCGTTGAATGTGTAGGAGTCAGTATGGATCTCCAGGTCCCGCTTTTGATTATTGATCTGAGAGGGGTCTCGATCATGTCTGCATTATTCGCGAACCGTAGGGTGACACACTTAAGGGATACCGACACCATTTGGAGCAAATATGTTTCAGATAAAGATTTAAGAAAGCGCTGGAATTATTTCAATAGACACCGAAACTATTTCGGGTGAAATTGCTGAAATTGGTTCTGCATGTAATATTGAAATGTTGCAGGGGGTTTTATGTGAATGTTTGTTAATTAAAGTAATTAACAAAATTCTGAATAAAAATAATAAAAGAGTTTTATTAAATGAGAGAGTACTAAATTTGGAGAAATTTAATGCATTTAAAGTGGAGACTTTAAAAGGGAATGTGAAGAGGCATTTTAATGTGGAGGGGTTACCACCACATGAATGGAGAAGGTGAAGAGACACCTCCTCCATGCGCCGGCCATGAAGGAGGGGCACCCCCTCCTCCTATAAAAGGCCACCCTCTCCTCACTTCTCAAACACACCTCCTTGTGAAGGATCTCTCTCCCCCTCTAGTATTATTCCCCCATGGTCTCGGATTAGCGAGATACATGTTCCCGGTGGCTTTAACTGGAAAGGAGTTGCTGCTTCCGCTACTTTGCTGGAACGAGGGACGGAGTTTGTCGGGGTACCGGACGTGTGTGCGATCACGGATGCACCGCTGCTTTGCGGTGCTGGACTTGGTGCTGCTAGAGCAGGATCTGATAGACGTGCTGGAGCCGGACCTGCTGGACTTCCTCACGATCTTGAGATCGGCAAGTGTACGACTACATCAACCATGAGTTCCTACTCGTTAACAAAACTCGTTGTCTTCGAGGGTAAGTTCTCGTTGGATGTATGTCCACCTGTTGCTTTGTACCTAGTAGATAGATCTTAGCGTGTAGTTCACACCGTAGGAAAAATTTTGTTTTCTATGCTGCGGACCCAACATGGTCCCCTTTCCCACATCTATTATTGCTCCAAGGAGTTCTAATAGGGACCTTCCAAGTGTAATTTGTCCTTTTCCTGCACATTCAATAACAAGATAATCAATAGAAATCGTTTTCCCACGGATCTTTGTAAACACTCCTTCAGCTATTCCAAGAGGTAATATGGTAGTATTATTAGCAAAAGATATTTCTTTTCCTCCTTCAGTGAGCCCCCAAGTATTCAGAGATTTATAAATATCTTTGGGCATAAGACAAAATTCAGACATGATATCACAGCGAGCTTGAAAAGTTTCAGTGTTTATCTCGATCTTTACTGTAGGGAACCACTTTGATGGTTCAGAGTTTATTGGAACATAATTGTGATGCTCCCTAAGCGTGTTATAGCAATTTTCTAAGCTAGTAGTGCTAGCCTCAAGAGTGTTCAACCTAGCAAATATTTTTGCGAAAAAATTATCTATTTGGCTAGGCAAGTCGTAAGTGAGGATCAATTTCTTTATAGCATTAATAGCATCATCCGCATTACATTGGAGGAAATCTCCTCCCACAACAGCTTCTAAAGCATATTTATAGCAAAGAGCAATCCCAAGGTAAAAACTGCTAAGGAACAAGCTTTGAGTCATTTTAGGCTTAGTTTTTTCATGTAGATCGGAGATTCTAGACCAAGCTTCCTTAAAACTTTCCTCAATTCCTTGTTTAAAAGTGAAAATCATTTCCTCGGGTGACATAGTGATTGGAGCAAGGCTAGACATAGTGGCACTCAAGATAGGAACTAATTTTTTTGTGTTTTTCAAATAAGAAAAGCAAACTTGTAAAACTAATTTTTGTGTGTTTTTGATAAAGAAACAAGCAAACAAAGCAAAAAGAAACTAAGCAAAACAAAAACAACAAAGTAAAGAGATTGGTTATGAGGGACTCCCCTTGTGAAGATGTCCTTGACTCCCCGGCAACGGCGCCAGAAAATCGCTTGATGGCTCAATGCACGGTGCCCAGAAAAGTGCTGGTGCGGTGTTGATGTAGAGCTCATTGGGAACCCCAAGAGGAAGGTATGATGAGAACAGCAGCAAGTTTCCCTCAGTTATGAAACCATGGTTTAATCGAACTAGTAGGAGCAAGGAAACACCCCAAAGGTGTTACTAGCTGAGCTTTGGCAGGGCGCACTACCGGTGCTAGTAGCAACGTGGAGACCTGCACAACACAACCACAGAACTTTGTCCCCAACTTGCGATGAGGTTGTGAATCTCACCGTGTTTTGCGGAAAACAAAGGATTAAACGTATCGAATGGAAAGAAGTAAAAGTTTGCAGAAAGTAAACACAAAGAAGTAAACAGTTGTAGATTGTATGTAAAGAAAAAAGGACCAGGATCCATAGTTCACTAGAGGTGGCTCTCTTTAAGATAGATAACATGCTGGGTGAACAAATTACAGCGGGGCAATTGACAAACATCGAGAAAGCAATACATGCATATACTAATCATCTTGACTCCTTTGAGACTTGATTGGGCATTACAACATTATACATAGAACGCCATCCAACTTCATCTATGACTAACAATCCACCTTCAGGTTATCATCCGAACCCCGTCCAGTATTAAGTTGCAAGCAACAGATTATTGCTTTACGAACTGCGTGTAAAGTAAACAATACGATTGTTCTATGAACAAAGGATTGTTGTTTTCTCCCTAGTAGCAACATCACATATAGTACCTTAGAGATTTCTGTCACTTCCCTAGATTACCAGAGGCATGAACCCACTATCGAGCATAAATACTAACTCTTGGAGTTGCTAGCATCTACTTGGCCAAGATAGCTACTAACAACGGAAAGCATGCAAGATCACAAATAACAAAGACATGATAGAATCAATAATCAATCTGAAATAGCATCTCAATATCCATCGGATCCCCACAAACACAACATGTAGAATTACAAATAGATGATCTTGATCATGAACGGAGCTCACAAGATCTAGACATGAAAGCACAAAGGAGGAGAACCAGCCATCTAGCTACTACATGGATCCGTAGTCCAAGGATGAACTACTCAAGCACCACACCGGAGGCTTGCATGGTGATGAAGAAGGCCTCCAGGGTGAATTCCCCTCTCCGGCAGGGTGTCGGGAAGAGCTTCAGATCCCTCCCGATCTAGGGATGGAGATGACGGCGGCTACAGACTCTTTCGTGGATTTTTGATCAGGTACTTAGGGTTTTCATCCCGAGGGCAATATATAGGCGGAAGGAGAGGCCGAGGGGGTGCCGGGAGCGGCCACACCACCCCCTGGCGTGGGCCAGGCCTGGCCGCGCGGCCAGGTGGTGTGGTGGCTCCCTGGCCCTTCTCCGTCTCGTATTCTGGCACTTGATGACTTCCGGAAAAATAGGCACTTTGGCTTTTGTCCCGTCCAATTCCGAGAATATTCATTTTCTGACTTTCCTGGAACCAAAAACAGCAGAAAACAGGCAGCTGGCACTGTGGCTCTTGTTAATAGGTTAGTCTAAGAAATCATATGAAAAGTACTCCAAAGTTGGAACAAAACACAAGAGAGTGGATAAAACCAAGCATGGAACATCAAAAATTATAGATACATTTGCAATGTATCACTCATGATCAAGATAAACCACGAGAAACATGTTCCCATGCTTAATCATTCATGTCATGCTCAAAGCATCCTTATATTCATAAATCAACCTCAATCCATCTTCATTTATCTGCATTCCTGGCAACAACCAGTACACATCGATCCTGTCACCCGATTCGTATCCTAAATCTCAATGACGTCAACAAGCCAAAGAGAAGGCCTAGTATCAGCATCACTGTCATCATATCACACTTTGTGCTCATCAACATATGCCTTATTCGACCATAACCAATAGAAAAGCCTCCATGGATCACCTCCAACATAAAACTATCACTGTGTTCCTATGAAAATTGAACAAAACGACCAAAGTTTAGAACTTTATCACTCCTAAAACCCTAAAGATTTTTTGATGTAATGCATAAATACAGTGAATTTTATCTTACTAGCTACTAGCACATTGCGAACAAACTAAAAGAAAATTTCTTGTTTTCCCGTGTTTTGCGTGTTAGATAACAATATTGTGGAGATTATTCATGTGTGATAAGTGTGCAGGAAGCTTTGAGGGGGGTCGGATTATCTGCCCCACCAAGGGCCGAATAATTCAGCCTACCTCATTGCTCAAAGGGAACCAAGGCACGTCGCTCGGTATCCGGTCAGGTTTTCTCCCGAAAAATCCGAACTGGGCGCGTCGCTCGGTATCCGGTTGGATTTTCTCCCAGAAAATCCGAAGTGGGGCAGTTTTTCCTCCCCAGGCCGATACGACCGGATAATCCGGCCACCAGAAGTTGATCAAGGGCAAGCTCGGCGCGATGCTCTGATAGGGGGGCGGATTATCTGCCGGATATTCCGAGTCTGGGGCGGAGTTTTCCCTAGGCCGGATAATCCGGCCCTCACTTGGGCCGGATAATCTGGCCCCCAAAGTGTCCAACGGCTGGTTTCTGAAGGGGGTATAAATACCGCTTCTTCCCCAACGATCAGAACTCTTGATTCATTCGAAATTGTCTAGATATTGTGCAAGAGCTCTCATTCTCGATCTCCCACTTCAACCACCCGAAGGCCTTGATCTTTGGGGGAATTGAAGGAGGAGAAAATCATCATCATCATCACGAATCAAGCGCATCAACTCCTGTCCATTCACTTGGAGAAATCTCTGATCTAGTATTCTTGTCAATACCTAGATCTTGTTCATTGTATTTGATAACTTTGTTCTTGTGGTAGCTTGTTGTCATTTCGGGAGCCTCCAAGTTGTTTGTGGAGTTGTTGCCCCGCTAGTTGTGTAAAGGTGTCGGTGCCCGCCTCGAAGGGTACCTATAGTGGAAAGGTGGATCAGGCCTTTGGTGGCGGGATCCATCGGAGAACAGGGTGAGGCCTATTGTGGCGTGGTGGTCTTAGTACCGCCCACCCCTCCAACGCAGACGTACTTCCCTTAACAAGGAAGGAACTGCGCTCAAACAAATCCTGTGTCTCTGCGTGCTTCACTACGGTTTACTCGTTCCTCTTCCACTCGATCTTTACTCGCTAGTAGATAGGTTTGCATATAGGGAAATTCCACCTAATAGTTTATCTAGAGAATTTACCCTTTGTGCTAAGCCTAAAATTGAAAAAGTATTAAAATTTAGAGTAGCACCTATTCACCCCCCCCCCCCCTCCTCTAGGTGCCCGTACAATCCATTTCAATTGTTATCAGAGACCCGGCTCTTAATTCAGGCTTAACCACCTAAGAGTAGTATGGGTACTAAGGATGATGGGAATGAGGCTGTGGATAAGGTCACAATGGATGATCTCAAGTCGTTGGAAATAACCTTGTTGAAATCCTTTGAGGCCAAGATGGAGGAGATGAATCAAATGATTGCTCGCCTCACATCATCCATAGCCCCATCTCCATCCTCCTCTAAGGCTGCCACACCATCATCTAAGGAAAAGGGTAACACTGGATCCAAGGATAATGATGCGGAAGGTGAAAACTTAATGATTCCACCTCCAAGAAGGGAAGTGGTAAGGAGTAATATAGTGAGGTTCGCCACGTATATTCCCCCGACCCACCTATCCCTCATCCTCATATAAACAATAGGGGTGATCCATCTAAGCTCACTGCATCCTCCTTCAATCAATGGCAATTCTTAATGAAATCTCAAGTTTGCAGCTCCTCTATTGAACTTTGGAGGATTATTGAAGATGGTCTACATATTGGAGTCAAACCAACCTAACAAGAAGAGAAGTTGTGGACAGCCAGTTGAATGCCACCGCTCTCCACATGATACAGCTGGGTGTAGGTCCCAAGGACATGCCACACATTGAACATCTCAACACAGCTAAAGAAGTGTGGGATGCTCTTACGGATCTCTTTGTTGGAAATGAAAGCATGAGAAGGAACATGTATGATGCCCTTAGTAATGAAGCTGAGGGATTCTACATGTTGGCTGGTGAAAACCATTAGGATATGTATAGAAGACTCAAGGGCATCGCAACAACATTTAGAAAGCATGGGGCCACTCACATTGATGATGCATGGATAAAAAGGAAATATGTGAGTGCCTTAATGCCTTTCGAGCCAGCGGACTTGAAGAGCCTGCAAGGTAGACATAACTACCATCAAATGACATCCAATGAAGTCATGCAAGAAATGGCGTCATTCAAAGTGGCAGCAAAGAATGCTGAAGATGCCCGTGCTCGGGCCATTGGAATGCAAAAGGGTGTCAATGTGGCTCTCAAAGCCAATGTTGTTGAGAAAGAGGAAGATGAAAGAGCGTTAGAGGGGGCCTCCATGGACTGCCCCAATGAAGTCAAACATGCTCATGGTGAGTACATGGCGTTTTATGCAAGGAACTTTTGGAAGGACCCTGCCAAAGCCAAATCAGAACTTGAGCGCAAGAACGGGTCAAATGGAAGAAGAGAAAGTGGCCCAAGATTGAGAACTTGTTACAACTGTGGAGATAGAATGCACTTTGTAGCTGAGTGTCCGTATCAAAAGAGAGAAGACAATGGTGGCAGACTCATTCTTAAAGAGAAATCTAAAGCACCTAAGAAGAAGCCATTTATTAAGAAGAATGGCCCCTTCAAGAAGCAACCCAAGATTGTCTTGGTAGCACAAGAGGAATACTCCTCTACAAGTGAAGATGAAGAGGATGATGATAGTTCTCGCGAGGTGGCTGCTATAGCCACCACATCGACCCCTTCATCTCTCTTCGACTCGCCAAACGAGAACGTCATCAACAACAACGCTACTTCCCTAATGGCAAGAGGGTCCGAGGTATCAACTTCTAGCTCTTCTTTTCCTAAGACTAACATAATTTTGGATATGGATGATCATGACAGTCTTAAAATGAAAGAAGAAGTTATTGCTTTGGATACCTTTTTCACTAACCTGCAAGGTGAGCACAAATCCATTTTGATGCTCTTATGAGTCAAACTTGCTCAAGCCGAAGATCTTCTTGAAGAAAAGAGCAGAATTGAAAGAGAAGATGCCTTGGAGATGGCCTCTTTGAAGGATGCCTTGGAAGAGGAAGAGGAAGCTCGAGTGTCTTTGGAAGAGAGACTCGAATCCATTGAAGAGTCACAGGAAGAAGCTGTGGCTCAGCTCATTAAAGAACATGACCATGCTCTTGCCAAGGTAAAGAAACTAAAGAAAGAAAAGATTGACTTTGGGGCTGTTCATGCTAGACTTTTGGAGAAGTTTGATAATCTTGAAAGTGCTCACAAGGCATTGAAGAGTAATCATTCTACTTTAAATGAGTCTCATGACCAGCTCCAAACTCAATTGAAACGGTATGATATGCCAAGTACCTCCTCTACATCCTATGGAAAAGAAGACCTTGCAAGAAGTTCTCAACACAAAGGTAAAGAAGTTATTGATGAGATACTGAGCAAGCAAAGGACAAACAATAGTAAAGAAGGTCTTGGTTACATTCCCAAGACAAAGAGCAAGAAAAACAAGAAGAAGAAGAAGAAGAAGAAGAAGAGCAAGACTGCTCAACCAAAGACTAGCAACATTACCAATGACAAGACTAATTATGATGGTTTTGCAGGGGTCAACAATCCTAACTTTGAACTATATTGCGATTATTATGGTGATGTTTATGCTAGTTATGTAGGCCCTTATGATTGTTACATTCCTTGGTCTATTTGGGTCCCCAAGACCCTTGTCAGTAACATGAGAGGACCCATTGAAAAATGGGTACCTAAAACCAAGAAGTAATTTTCTTGCAGGGCTATGCTTCCGGTGGTTCTAAATGGGTACTCGATAGCGGTTGCACGAGTCATATGACCGGAAGAAAGGAGATCATCACGGAGATGCGGCCAAACCTTGATCACACAACAGTCTCCTATGGTGACAAGTCAAAATCTGAGGTATTGGGTCTCGGCAAAGTTGTGGTGGCTCACGATATCTCTCTCATGGACGTCATGCTTGTTGAGACCCTCGGTTACAACTTACTTTCAGTTCGCGCCCTTGGTAAGATGGGCTTTGCAGTTTATATTGATACTGATTTGGTGGTACTCTTGTGGAGCAAGTCTCTAAAAGTCGCTTTCATGGGATATGTCGAAAATGACCTGTACGTGGTGGACTTTTCAGGGAAAACCACTACAGGCCCGATGTGTCTTTTTGGAAAGGCTGACGCGGGTTGGCTATGGCATCGCCGACTAGCCCACGTCAATATGAGAACTTTGCAAAGTCTCCACAAGGGTGGCCACATCCTTGGACTAAAAGAAAATGTCTCCTTTGAAAAAGATCGTGTTTGCAGGGCGTGTGTTGAAGGGAAAATGCAGGATTCTCCTCATCGAAGGAAAACTATTATCTCGTCAAAAAGGATCTTAGAGCTCCTTCATGTGGACCTCTTCAGACCTCCATCTCATGCAAGCCTCGGTGGGAAGAAGTATTGTCTTGTGATTGTTGATGATTACTCAAGATACACTTGGGTTTATTTCTTCAAGTTGAAGAGTGAAACTCAACAAACAGTCATCGACTTCGCCAACGAGGTTCAACGCCAACACAATGTCCCCATTTTGGCTATAAGAAGTGATAACAGCTCTGAGTGCAAGAACTACACCTTAAATGAGTTCCTAAGTGAAGAGGGGATAAGACATCAATATTCCGCTGCGTACACCCCTCAACAAAATGGTGTAGCCGAGAGGAAGAATCGAACTCTAATGGATATGGCAAGATCAATGTTAGCCAAATTTAAATCTCCATATAACTTCTGGGCTGAAGCAATCTCTACCGCTTGTCACTCATCGAACCGATTATATCTCCGCAAGATCTTGGACAAGACTCCGTATGAAATACTTACCGGTAACAAGCCAAACCTCTCATACTTTCGGGTATTCGGTTGTAAGTGTTTCTTTCTTATCAAGGGAGTTCGTTTATCTAAGTTTGAATCTAAGGCTCTAGAAGGTATTTTTGTTGGTTATGGTGTCGAATCTCACACTTATAGAGTCTACAATAAGCTCTCCGGAACTGTTGTAGAATCTTGTAGTGTGGTGTTCGAGGAAAATGACGGTTCCCGTGCAGAGCAAGTTGGTGTTTGTGATGCAGATGTTGAAATACCCCAAGATGCCATAAGAAGAATGGGCGTGGGATTTTTCCGCCCCATTGAGGAACCCCTTGTGGTGGATCGGGAAGGACAATGCTCTTCCCAAGAAGAGCCCTCATCTACACATGCACAACATATTCCTACCATGGGAGCAAATTCTGCACCATCTCCATCAACTGCTGAAGGTCAAGGCGTTCTAGAAAACTCCAGGCCGGATTATCCGGCGGACACCAGATTATCCGGCCACCCCGCTCCAGCTGACCATTTTGCTCCTGGTCGTGAAGATGTCAATGCAAGCTCTAGGCCAGATTTTCCGGCAGGCCCCGGATTATCTGGCCCCTCGCCAGTTCAAGCAAGTCTCAGGCATCCTGATGAAGCTGACACAAGTACTCCTAGGCCGGATTATCCGGCCTCCCCTTTAGCCGGATTATCCGACCCTGACTCACCGGTTTAGTAGCCTCCTGTTACGGCTACTGACTCACCTCAAGGTCACACTTCACCACCACATGCTGCTGATATTCCAGTTCCTGATCAAGGTTGAGTAAATGCTTCCAATGAAGATTCAAGTGATGAATCTACTCCTCCAAGAGACAACAAACTTATTGAACTTCGTCGGAATGCTCGAGCTAATCGAAACCTTGAGTTATGGGGTCACACCCTCGACAAGGTTATTGGTGATCTTCGATGAAGGGTCTCTACACGAAGAGAATTGGCCAGTTCTGGTGAGCATCAAGCTCATATCTCTATGGTGGAACCTAAGAAGGTCTTTGAAGCTCTTGAAGATCCAGACTAGGTTGTTGCTATGCATGAAGAATTGAATAATTTCGAGCACAACAAAGTCTAGAAACTCATGGAGAAACCCAAAGAGTGCCGCAATGTTATCGGCACCAAGTGGATATTTAAAAACAAGCAAGATGAGAATGGCATTGTTGTGAGGAACAAGGCAAGACTTGTGACGCAAGGTTACTCTCAAGTTGAGGGCATTTACTTCGGCGAGACCTATGCTCCAGTGGCTCGCCTTGAGTCCATCCGTATCCTTCTTGCTTATGCTGCCCATAACAAATTTAAGCTACAACAAATGGACGTCAAGAGTGCCTTCCTTAATGGTCCTCTACATGAGTTGGTATATGTAAAGCAACCCCCGGGTTTTGAGGATCCTAACTTTCCGAACCATGTCTACAAACTCGATAAGGCACTATATGGCCTTAAACAAGCCCCACGTGCGTGGTATGAGCACCTTAAAGAGCTTTTGTTAGATCGTGGATTCGAAGTTGGGCAAATCGATCCCACTCTTTTTACTATGAAGGTTAAGGGGAGCTCTTCATATGTCAACTATATGTAGACGATATCATCTTTGGTTCTACTAATAAAGATTTTAATGATGTATTTTCAAAGCTTATGACTGACAGGTTTGAGATGTCCATGATGGGGGAATTATGGTTCTTTCTTGGATTCGAGATCAAGCAACTTAGAGAAGGAACCTTTATTAATCAAGCAAAGTACATCCAAGACATGCTCAAGAGATTCAAGATGACGGATCTAAATGGTCTCGCCACTCCGATGCAAACAAAATGTCATCTTGAACTTAACCCACATGGTAAAGATGTGGACCAAAAGGTATACCGGTCCATGATAGGCTCTCTTCTTTACCTCTGCGCATCTAGACCCGATATCGTGTTGAGTGTGGGAGTGTGTGCAAGGTATCAAGCAGCTCCTAAAGAAAGCCACTTAGTGTCGGTCAAGAGGATCTTTCGATATTTGGTTCATTCCCCTAACTTTGGTCTCTGGTATCCCAAGGGCTCCAATTTCTCTTTATGTGGTTATACTGACTCAGATTGGGCTGGTGATGAGGATGATCAGAAATCCACTTCTGGAGCTTGTCAATTCTTGGGAAGGTCTCTCGTATGTTGGTCATCTAAAAAGCAGAATTGTATATCTCTCTCCACCGCTGAAGCTGAATATGTTGATGTTGCCAGCGCTTGCACTCAATTATTGTGGATGAGGCAAACTTTAAAGTAATACGGTGTCAATTGTGACAAAGTGCCTCTTTTATGTGATAATGAAAGTGCAATCAAAATTGCGTACAATCTAGTTTAGCACACAAGGACGAAGCATATTGAGATTCGGAATCATTTTATTCGAGACCATGTTGCTCGCGGCGATATTGATCTATCCTTTGTGAGCACGAAGAACCAACTTGCGGATATTTTTACAAAGCCACTTGATGAAGCACGATTCTGCTACTTGAGGAATGAGCTAAATATCATTGATTCCAGGAGCTTGTCTTGATTACCCATGCACTCACTCGTACATCTCAATCCTTCTTCGGTCTAGGTGTGGGCATGGATATAGGGGGAGTGTGGTCCTAACTCATTGGGCTAACCCTCCCCCCATAATGCCAAAAGCAAGATAAATCATTTCTCTTAATATCATTTTGTGATATGTGAGCTTATTGATGAGTAGTGGTTGTGAACCCAAAATATATCTTCGCGGTGTCACACCATACACTCCAACAAGGTGGATTCGGCCACCACCCTCTCCCTTGAGGAGAATTGGATCTTTTTGGCTGTTTTTTTGCTATCTCATGTTCTTATGGGAATCACACTCAATCTTGGCTTTTATTTGATTTGGATCTTGCAATTTTGAGTGTCTAGTACCATCTCAGTTTGGCTCTCTTAATCCTAAGCCTTTCCCTCCTAAGCCATCTATTCTAGCACACAAGTCCCTTGTACACTTTGTCGGGGTGTTGTTTGGGGACGCGCAGGCCTAGTTCTGTGTACAACAGAATTCCAGATTTGAGGCCGGATAATCCGGCCCAAGTGTAGGCCGGATAATCCGGACTTGGCGGATTTCGTCTTAAAGGGAAGGGATCGGGGGAAAGGGTTCATACCGAGCAGAACTTCTCCCCCAACCGTCTCCTCCTCCTCAGCCGCCGCCTGCCGTCCCCCACCCTCCCCGAGCCTCTCCGGCCACCGGATTTTTCGGGCCTCCCTGGATCTTCTTCTCCACGCCTCCGGGTACCTTCTCCTCCGTGTTCTTCCTCCAATGAGTGAGGGTAACTCCCTCTCTCCCCATCTTTGGCTAGATGTGTTACTTGTTGGGTGGAACGTTGTCTAAAAGGATGTGTTTTCGTATAGAAATCGTAGTCTTGCAGTTTCTAGGCATGATCTACATTTTGCATTCAATCTAGGTGAAATAGAAATTTCCTGCCAGGGCCGGATTATCCGCCCCTGGCCAGGCCGGATAATCCGGCCTGACAGATTCAATTCTGGTTCAGTTTCACTATGGAGTATGCATTGAGTAGATTTGTCCTATGAACTTTTTGACTACCTTTTCCATGCTCTCTCATGGACTTGTGTGTATGCTTATCCCCTTGCTATCACCCTTATTCTCCTCACAGGTGGTTCCAGTGTTCCCAAGACCTACACGCACCACCCTCGCGCCAAATACTTTCGGGACGACGGACAAGGTAACTTAGTGGACGAAGTTGAGTTGAGGAGAAGACAGAACGAAGAGAAGCGCATGGCTGAACAAGCAAAGAGGACTAGGAAGGGGGTGTCCAAGAGGAAGGGCAAGGAACCCAAGATCAACTACAGGACTTTGGATGCAGTCACCTATTCCTCCATCCGCCACCGTGACTTGTTTGCTGAGCTGCCTCGTGATGATGAGCTGGGGGATACTCGTTTTTGGTGTGCAGAACAGAAAGGTATCTATGAAGACGTGTATGCCAGGCTAAACATTAGGCCTATGCACCCACTGGTACTTGTTGATGCTTTGGAGAAGGCTCATCTTGTGGATGCGATGTTTGTGGCTGAGAGGATGGGGCTGCACCATCTCATGTCTCTCCAGTGCTTCTTTGAATCTGAGGTGGTGAAGCAGTTCTTCTCCACTTTGGTTATTTGTGGGGATGAGCGTCACACTATGAAGTGGATGACTCATGACAGGCCTGTGTCTGCTGATTTTCATGTGTTTGCTGAGATTCTTGGATACTCTTTCCGCAGCAGGGATAGAGCCAGTGGCCACCGCATCATCACCCAGCTGAAGCCCAACAAAGATGTTGCTCTCTCTCCTTGCACTATGGACAATGGCATTGTGGGCACTCTGGCTGGACTTGCTCCCATCTATGCTGCCTTAGTGGGTCTCTTACGTGACTCCATCACTCCGAGTGGGGGCAACAATGACAGCATCCGTGGTCACCTTGTTCAGCTACTTCAATTTTCTCATGAGGTTGCCTCTTGCGAGGACGAGTCGGTGCAGTATAGGCTGGATGTCACGAACTTCATTTACCATGAATTGACTGATGCTATGTTCAACCGTCTGTCCATTCCCTATGCACCCTACATTATGATGCTCATCAGGCACCTGCTTTCTGCTGAGGAGTTCCACATTGACTCGGTGCATAAGGCCAAGAAGATCTACACCAAGGTTCTGAAGACCTCTCACCCCTCTTCTGCTCCTGAGGGCCTCATGAGGGATGCTCGCAAGCCCCAGTGCCTCCCGTTGCCCGTGAGATCAAGCGACTGAACTGGTTCTAGCGTAACATTCTGTGCATGGGAGTGGACACGCCCAAGGGTCAGTACGAGGCATACAAGCAGCGCCATGAGTTAGCTCACTCCCAGCAGCTCATTCTCCACCATGTGTCCGGTGCTTCGGGTGATCCTCCAGCTCCTACACCTCCCACACTGTATGCTCGGTGGAACTCTTCCTCCGGGTTGAACTATGGTAAGCTAGAGCGTCACTTGTTCCCCTCTGCGCCTGCTGCTGATGATGAGGATGAGAAAGGTGACACCGAGGAGCTTGAAGATGAGGATGAGGATGAGAATGAAGACGAGGACAAGGACGAGGACTACGAGTGATCCCGTGGGGCGCTAGCATCGCTCTTCTCCCTTTTTGGTGTCTCGATGCCAAAGGGGGAGAAGTAGTTCTATTAGGATGTTCGTGGATTTGCATGGGTCGGGCATAAGCACTTGCATTTTTCTATTCGTCGTTTTCTTGCTTATGCCCATTTAGCGTTGAACTTTAAATTTGAGGTTTGTGGTTGTTTGAGACTCTATGTGGTTGTCTGAATTATGCCTATGGATTTCATCACATGGATTATGCTTATGGATCTATCTATTCATATCCTACTGCTGGAGGCTTTTATCACGGAAGGCGCTTATATTGGTTATCCGGTAATAATTGTGGCTTATGTCAAGGATGCCTTCCCTCTACCTCGGTGGTATGTTTTTGTTGCTCATTTGTCTATGGAATAGATTCACCTATTTGTGTGCATTTGTATTCCAATGCAAAATTCTATTATGCACACATTGAGGGGAGTCTAGTCCATGGCTATTACTGCTTGTCTTGTGACTTTTTCCTGCAAATCCTGGTATTGTCATCTAACACCAAAAGGGGGGAGATTGAAAGAACATTTCTTGTTTTCCCGTCTTTTGCGTGTTAGATAACAATATTGTGGAGATTATTCATGTGCGCTAAGTGTGCAGGAAGCTTTGAGGGGGGGCGGATTATCCGCCCCACCAAGGGCTGGATAATCCGGCCTACCTCATTTCTCAAAGGGAACCAAGGCGCGTCGCTCGGTATCCGGTCGGATTTTCTCCTGGAAAATCCGAACTGGGGCGGTTTTTCTCCTCAGGCCGGATAATACGGCAGTCGCATGGGCCGGATAATCCGGCCCCCAGTTTTTGAGCAAAAGGAGCCAAGACGTGTCGCTCGGTATCCGGTCGGATTTTCTCCCGGAAAATCCGAACTGGGGCGGTTTTTCCTCCCCAGGCCGGATAATCCGGCCTTCACATAGGACCGGATAATCCGGCCCCCAGAAGTTGATCAAGGGCAAGCTCGGCGCGACGCTCTGATAGGGGGGCGGATTATCTGCCGGATATTCCGAGTCTAGGGCGGAGTTTTCCCTAGGCCGGATAATCCGGCCCTCACTTGGGCCGGATAATCCGTCCCCCAAAGTGTCCAACGGCTAGTTTATGAAGGGGGTATAAATACCTCTTCTTCCCCAACGATCAGAACTCTTGATTCATTCGAAATTGTCCAGACATTGTGCAAGAGCTCTCGTTCTCGATCTCCCACTTCAACCACCCGAAGGCCTTGATCTTTGGGGGAATTGAAGGAGGCGAAAATCATCATCATCATCACGAATCAAGCGCATCAACTCCTCTCCATTCACTTGGAGAAATCTCTGATCTAGTATTCTTGTCAATACCTAGCTCTTGTTCATTGTATTTGATAACTTTGTTCTTGTGGCAGCTTGTTGTCATTTCGGGAGCCTCCAAGTTGTTTGTGGAGTTGTTGCCCCGCTAGTTGTGTAAAGGCGCCGGTGCCTGCCTCGAAGGGTACTTATAGTGGAAAGGTGGATCAGGCCTTTGGTGGCGGGATCCATCGGAGAACAGGGTGAGGCCTATTGTGGCGTGGTGGTCTTAGTACCGCCCACCCCTCCAACGTAGACGTACTTCCCTTAACAAGGAAGGAACTGCGGTCAAACAAATCCTGTGTCTCCGCGTGCTTCACTACGGTTTACCCGTTCCTCTTCCACTCGATCTTTACTCGCTAGTAGATAGGTTTGCATATAGGGAAATTCCACCTAATAGTTTATCTAGAGAATTTACCCTTTGTACTAAGCCTAAAATTGAAAAAGTATTAAAATTTGGAGTAGCACCTATTCACCCCCCCCCCCCCCCCTCTAGGTGGCCATACGGTCCATTTCACAAACATCCACTCCAAATCAACCTCACATTCGAGAAAAAAGAAGCACCAGAATCGATCTCACCGTAAATAGGAACAGGGGCTCCTTTCGTCGTCGCATGGGCGCCATCTCCTGCGCGGAATAGGGTCACCTCTATTCCTCCATGGTCACCTTATTCACTACCATCGACCACATCGTCTACCTCAGTCAATCAGCTTATTCTGATGTCGATCACCTTCATCCGCCGCCGTCATTCATCTCAAGAGCTCCACGTACGAACATAGGAAACATGGGAGAAATAGAGTATGTCTAGGCTGATTTGTCATGGTTAGAAGAGTAGCGAGGTTTTTTTCGCAATCTTGTCATGAGACTTGAGGAGGCACGTCCGTCGTGGTCTAGTCGGGATCCTTGTTGCAGGTCCATCACCTTTGTCACGTCATCAGAATATTTAGCCAAGACCGTATGTAGATGTCCATGAAAAGTTTTAGGACCGTAAGAGCGTCTCTAACCTAACCCCAATAACCTAGAGGATAAAAATGATCCTAAACTGAATTCCTATATTTTTTCTCCTCTAAACTTCGGCCGCCGGATTCGATCCCAAAAGCTTAGATGACTAAAAAAATTCATCATCATTTTCAAATCTCCACACCACAATCCAAATATCCATAATACAAACATGCATAAATAGTATCCAAAATACATCAAATTGATCAAGTTAGATCCAAAAGCTTGGCCACCACTATCTCGGTCACCTCAAAGACCACCTCGGCCACCATGACCACCATCACCACCACCACCACTCTCTCGTCCCTTGCCCTTGCCCTCGGTCGGTGCCTCCACCACTGTCTCCTCTTCTTCGACATCTCGGTGGCCTCCTCTTTCCCAGCCAAGTAGTCGTCGTCGGCCTCTTCGGCCTCGTTGGCCACCACCTCTTTGTCGCCGCTGAAGTTGAGGTCATCGAGGCCTTGGTGGTGAGAATGATCGAGTTGTGACATGAAATCAGTGACGGACACCTCGGTGGCACTCAGAGTCGGCCCGGGAATTTCGTCGATCACCTCGAGGGCGCCATCTTGAGGTGCGACGGTGGTCGTCGAGGAGGACGACAACATGGCCTTGGAGGTCCGTTGGACTTGCCATTCGTTGTCGTGGTCAATGAATTGGGTGCAAAGGCGGCAACGGCATTTCTCTTCTTCTCCTCTGACGCCTGCGAATGGGCCATCATGGCCTCCTCTCCCGTGGCCCGCTCACCACCGGCGCAAGGGGCAGTCGACCCACCTTCCCCGTCGTCATCACCGACTTACCGGTGGTCTTGGCGGCCACTCTAGTTGACCACGCCATGTCGGTGGTGCCCAACCGCTTCCGTGGCATCGTTGGCGACGTGGGGGCCGATTTCGGCGGTGTCGCGATGGCAGGAAACTCTGGCGGGGCTGCGGAACCGAGCTCCGGTGACATTCCGGGCGGGGAGAGGAGAAACCCGGTGCTGGCTTCGAGTGGCGCTGTTTTGGGCAGGAGAGTCAGCGGCGAGGCGGAAGGGGGGATTTTTAGGAGTCGCGTTGGCGGTCGAGCATATTTGGGAGATGGGGAAAGATTTTAGAAGTCACATTCCTGTATTTATTCCTCTAATGGAATTGGTAGATTCGGTTAGAGCCGGTTTGGACCGATAAGGGAGAAAATTAGGAAATAGGAATCCGACCGTGGACCAGAGATGAATGCGAACGAGCTTCTTCGCGGGTGACCGTGGCCACGGTCACGTCCGACCGCCCACGGGCCACGGCTACTCCCTTTCACGCACGTCTTGTTTTTTTTTTGAAAACAACACGCACGCCCGGTTGATGCAAGTCCAGCCCGACGTTCCAGACTACGCGTTTTTTCCCTTTCTGGGTTGTGCGCATCGCCGCGAGAGCGGCGTAATGGAGCCTGAGCTTCATGGAGCTCCGTAATTTCAAACTTCAAACAAATTCAAATTTGAAGATTTAAAAAATACGGGAAAAATTCGGGCATGTAGGTAATGTTATACACTATGTGCGTGCCAAAACATTGGGTAGAAATACATTGCATTTTGGTCTCAGCAAAAAAGTGAAATTTCCAGATCTGATATGTGAATAGTACACATACGAAATTCGATAAATTTGTCTTTTTTCCTGCGCCGAAAATTAAGAGGCCTTTTAATTAAAACTTTGCAGATGTGTAGTGCGGGACATTGGTTACATGCCGGTATTTGTTTCGAATTTTTTTGAAACTTTTTGGAAAAGCCTGAAATCGGCCCAAATTAAAAGAGAGGGGAGGGATAAGGAGCGCCGTGTAGCTCGCGCACTGAAATGCGCATTCGCCATCGCCGCCCTCTAGTCCCCTTCCTTCTCCTTTTTCATCTGCCCCGATGATACGTCCAAAACGTATCTACTTTCTTGAACAGTTTTACCTCCAAAACGTATCTACTTTCCCGAGCCAACCGTCCGTCCTATCGCATTCTAGCCCCAGGTTTGGGCCCGGTTTGCGGCTAAATAGACTGCGTCGCGCTATCCTCTCTGTTTACGGATGCGCGTTGGGCCGTGGGGTGTGTCCAATAGGACCAGTCTGGAACCGCATGGTCTGTTTGCTGGGGGCCATTGGAGTTGGCCTAATGGCGGGTCTTTGGGTTCGACGATGTGGAAATGTTTCTATTTCTCAAAGAGTAAAATGCACTGGAGGTCCTAAAAGTTTGGAGAAAAACGTATGCAGGTCCTAAAAGTTTCAACTCATATACCGGAGGTCGATGTCATTGTTGAGGCGGAAAAGATCTCGACCGTGCAGAGAAAGCCCTTCCGTGTCTTTCTCATCGGGCCAGAACTAGTGGCAATCTGCCCTTCATCTTGTGACACAGACCCTGCCCATTAGATTTGAAGGCACCGGTACTTCCTTAGTAAAATTCTACTTTATTATATGCCTCTAATGCGGAATCAAGTGCACTTGTCTAATTAGAAACCAAGAGAGGTTTATGGGACACGGACATGGACACGGACACGGAGACGAGCCGTGAGACTCGGTGAAATAGAGGTTAGGGCTGTCGAGTCGGAGTGGACGTTCGGCGCGGTAGCGCCGACGGACACGGAGACGAGCCGTGAGACTCGGTGAAACAGAGGTTAGGGCTGTCGAGTCGGAGTGGACGTTCGGCGCGGTAGCGACGACGGACACGGAGACGAGCCGTGAGACTCGGTGAAACAGAGGTTAGGGCTATCGAGTCGGAGTGGACGTTCGGCGCGGTAGCGCCGACGGACACGGAGACGAGCCGTGAGACTCGGTGAAATAGAGGTTAGGGCTGTCGAGTCGGAGTGGATGTTCGGCGCGGTAGCGATGACGGACACGGAGACGAGCCGTGAGACTCGGTGAAGCAGCGGTTAGGGCTGTCGAGTCGAAGTGGACGTTCGGCGCGGTAGCGACGGCGGACACAGAAACGAGCCGCGTGTATTGGTGAAACAACGGTTAGGGTTGTCGAGTCGGAGTGGACGTTCGGCGCGGTAGCGCCGACGGACACGGAGACGAGCCGTGAGACTCGGTGAAACAGAGGTTAGGGTTGTCGAGTCGGAGTGGACGTTCGGCGCGGTAGCGATGACGGACATGGAGATGAGCCGTGAGACTCGGTGAAGCAGCGGTTAGGGCTGTCGAGTCGGAGTGGACGCTTGGCGCGGTAGCGACGACGGACACGGAGACGAGCCGCGTGTATCGGTGACGCAGCGGTTAGGGCTGTCGAGTCGGAGTGGACGCTCGGCGCGGTAGCGACGACGGACACGGAGACGAGCCGTGAGACTCGGTGAAGCAGCGGTTAGGATTGTCGAGTCAGACTAGACGTTCGGCGCGGTAGCAAAGACGGACATGGAGACGAGCCGCCCATCTCGGTGAAGCGGGGGTTAGGGCTGTCGAGTCGGAGTGGACGTTTGGCGCGGTAGCGATGACGGACACGGAGGCGAGCCGCGCCTCTCGGTGAAGCGGCGGTTAGGGTTGTCGAGTCGGAGTGGACGTTCGGTCGGTAGCGACGACGGACACAGAGACAAACCGCCCGTCTTGGTGAAGTGACGGTTAGGGTATCGAGTCGGAGTGGATGTCGACGTAGCAGATGACAGACACACGGAAAATTATGTTTTTAAAGTGTTAATTCATTTGATTTGAAAGTGCTTTTTTCCCACCCATTTTTATCCCTAAAATACCACATGTCCCTAAAAGGGAATAGCTTGATTTTGAAAATAACAAATGTAAATGTTCATTCAGCAAAGCAACGATAATTTTTGAAAGGGAATAGGCAGAGCCACCGCGACCGGGTACAATTTCGGCTCGTCCCGAGTCATGTGAACCAAACGCGTGTGACAGAAAAGGTAATAGGCCGGACTTTCCTTTTCGAACGGGCTGTCTGAATTTAGGCGACGGTTGACCGTAAGCTAGCACAGCCCAGATGAAGGCAGGCGTTCCATGACAGTTGTGTGAGTATTGATGTATTTTACTCACCAAATTCGCTGTCCCACATCTCCTTCACACATAAAGCAGCCGTCGAGTAGAGACTCGGTCACTCGGGACTCTCATCCCATCACTGAAGTCTGAAGCAGGGGCCGCCTAGGCTGTTTGACTCTACCGTCAGATTAATCAGGTCTAGGGAGAGAGGAGGAGAGGATGGTGAAGCCCATGGCGGGATGTCCCGCGAAGATGGGGTTCCGGATGCCGGCGGAGTGGGAGCCGCACGAGCAGTGCTGGATGGGCTGGCCCGTACGTACTCCTCCGTCCCTCCCTCTCCCTCCCTTCTCCTCGATCTTCTGCTTAACTCTGTTTTTTTGTTCGTACGGGAGTTTCTGATTTCGGTTGAACGGACCTAGGGAAATGTTTGGTTTGTCTGACAGCGTCGCTCGCTGCCGATCGGTCGCCTGGTGGGGCTTGTTCGCTTCGGCGGCGGCGGTCTGTCCTCAGCCTTCGGGTTCCGCTGTTCTTTCTTGCCGCTGCCGTGTTGCCCCCGGCAGTTGTTTGCGCACCCAGATTCATCTCGGCATGAATTTGTTGAAGAACCGATGAACGAAATGTTTTCTGACAAATAAATATCCAGATTAACACACTAGGACCGATGTATTGCCTGTTAGTCACCGACGCGCATGTCAGATAGCCAAAGGGTGGTAAACGAATTATCAGATAACTGTACGATCCATTGTCAGCTTACTCTGTTCTTTGTCGTGTGGAATCTTTGAACCGGGGCAGTACTACTCTATGCTTCAGTTGGACTCGGTCACTGGAGCACCCAAAAATCAACCCCCAGCACACCGATTGTCTTTCAGTAGGCAGATGAACTGTTCCAATCAGACTGGCATTTTTCTCTTCTAGATAGATAGAATAGGCAGGGGACGGTGTATTTTTTCGCATTGTTTTTTTATTCACATGAATAACTGCTCTCTTACTTCCAAATAATAGCAAATCGTGTGTGAATGCATTTGTACTCTTATAGAAGCAACCACAATCAATGTAATTTACTGACAAAACGAATTCATTCATCTTTAATCTCTACTATATGTACTGTATTTTTCTTGACCAATAGCTCAGTCTGTCAATCATGACCACAATTGCTTCTTCTGGTTGTCTATGACCTATAGCTATCCATCTGTCTCTGTTGAGGCCATGTTGCACAGGACTTGAAACATGATCACAGTTCACAGTATCTAGTTCCATGGTATGCATTGTCTCTGCCTCATCAGTTTTGTGTTGACACATCTCTTCTTTCCCTTCTGACTCTACAGTTGGGAATTTACTAGTTAGACGGAGTAACCAGTCGACTCCATTGAGTGCTTCTTAAACTAGGGTGACTGTTGTTGTCATGAACTATAAAATCGCTTACTAGAAACATGACGTACGTTTATGTTTTTGATGATCACATAGACGCCGCTTATTTAGAAATTTGTCATGTACTTCCATTATTTTTCTGGTGGAGTTCCCTTCTGCCTTTTTGTGGGAACCTTCATTCATCATTTTGTTCCTCTCACTTTACTGTTATGATTGAATACTATATACTATTATTTATTATCCCCTTAATCCTCTGTAGTTTCTTTTTATCATTGTGTATCCTCCTCAGCATGCCTTGAACAATTTAAAGTGCAGCGTCATGATAAGCATCACCACTTCTTTTAATCTTAGGAGCGTCCAGACAACTGGCGGGAGAATGCTGGTCCAGCTCGAATAATATTTGCGAGAACTGCAATTGCCATATCAAAGTTTGAGCCAGTCACCATCTGTGCAAGTGCCCAACAGGTGATGCCCTTCACATGAACTATGTTGTAAACCGCTCGATGATTTTGTGTGACACAATGGTATTCAGTTCTACGTTTTTCTCGTTGGCAGTATCCCCATGTCCACGAGCTGATGCAACACCAGCCAAACATCAGGGTGGTCGAGATGAGCATGAATGATTCCTGGTTTCGTGATACTGGTCCCACTGTGTGTAACTTAAATTTCCTTGTATCTTTTTCTCTTCTATTCTGATTTCCAGTCTGGTGGCTGGGGATGCTAATAGTATCCCTGTTTTTTTAGTTTATCAGCCGTAAAGGTGGATCAGAAATAGGATCCATGGAGCAAACAATTGCTGGAATTGATTGGGAATTTAACGCCTGGGGAGGTATGTTGTTTTAGGTTGAAGTATCTTTATCTATACCTATTCAGTTCAACCCATGCCAATGTGTCAGAAGCAACTTGCAAACGGTTGCATAGTTTTTCCAAAAGTAACATAGAACCTGGTTTGCACTAGCAAAGCACAGAATCACTCTACTATTTCTGGAGCAAGAGTTTTATGATTACACAGTTCAATGTGTAATCACCTTTGTTAGAGTATATTTGTGTATTGTAGTTTCCCCATATGTTAGGGGGCTTCCTGTATATTTGCACCTGTACATATACTATATATTCTGGCCTTTGGCCCTCTGGTAATACAAGTGATTATTACCCTAACATGGTATCAAAGTCGTAAGGCCTTCTTTTTTCCTCGTCGCCGCCGCCGCCTCTGCCGCCGCCGCCGCCCCGGCCTGACCCCGCCGCCGCCTCCTCGGCCCAGTCGCCGCCCCGCCCCCCGTCGTCGCCGGCCCGACCCCGCCGCCGCCTCCTCTCCCTCGGCCCCGTCGCCCTCCGCCGGCCGCCGCCCCGCCCCCCGTCGCCTCAGTCGGCCCGCCGCCCCGCAGCCTCGCCAAATTCGATTCGATCTGGTTTGAAAAAAAAAATTATGTCTTCCTCCTCGGGCTATGTTGCGATTCCTCGCTGCCCGGTGATTTTTGATGGCGCGAATTATCCTGATTTCGCTGCCTTTATGCGCGTTCATATGCGCGGTCTTCGCCTTTGGGGTGTACTTTCCGGTGAGGTCTCCTGTCCACCGCGCCCCGTTGTGCCTCCAGTGCCTCGTGCACCGACGCCCGTTGTCCTTGCCCCCGATGCTACTCGGGCGGTCAAGGATGCAGCCCAGAGTGCTGATGATTCTGCTCGGGCTGATTATGAGCGCCAGGTCCAGGAGCATTCTACTGCTACTACTACCTACCGGCTGGATCTGGCTGACTACACTCAGTGGATAGATGAGGATGCTCGTGCTGCTGCTGTTCTCACTTCCAGTGTTCTACCTCAGTATGCTGCTGAGTTCATGGGTCTTCCCACTGCTGCTGCTCAGTGGGCTTTTCTTCGTCAGCGCTATCAGCCGTCTGGAGATGCTCTTTATCTGTCTGTGGTTCGTCAAGAGCATGATCTTAAGCAGGGTAATTCTACTATTGATGATTTCTACACTCAGAGTGCTGCTATTTGGCGTCAGCTTGACTCTCTTCGTACAGCGGTGTGTAACACCTGTCCCTGCTGTCTGATTGTGCGCGCGGATCTGGAGTTTCAGCGCGTCTTTGAGTTCTTGTCACGGCTCCGCAAGGAGTTTGAGCCGCGCCGTGCCCAGCTGCTTGCCCGTGGTCGTGTTCCGCTCTCTGAGGTACTGGCTGAGCTTCGTGCTGAGGAGACTCGTCTTCGTGGTGCTGGTCTTCTTGAGGTTCCGTCTGTTCTTGCTGCTCATGGTCCCCCTGTGCCACCGGCTTCGTCGCGGTCTCTCGCGCCGCCGCTACTCTCTGCTCCACCGGCCCAGGGTCAGCGTCAGTCTCAGCAGCCTCGTGGTTCTCGTCCTCCCTGTGCCCACTGTGGCAAGCCTGGTCACGATATCTCTGGTTGCTGGACGAGGGATCCACGCTTACGTCAGCAGTATCTTGCTCATCGCCAGTCTGTTTCTTCAGGATCTTCTGCTGTTGCCTCTGGACCTCCTACTGGTGCTTCTGGACCTCCTGCTGGTGCTCTGTCTGATCAGGACATTATTCGTGGTCTTCGTAGTCTGCTCGCTGCTACAGGCTCCTCCTCGTCGGGTACTGCTGGTTCTGTGACTAGTTCTCCTGGCACTATGCGACCATCATCTTCTACACAGTCAGGTACGTCATCCCCGTGGTATCTGGATTCTGGAGCTTCTTTTCATATGACTTCTGCATCTTCTATTCTTTCTGCTCTTCGCTCTCTTATTTCTCCTGTTCGTGTTATTACGGCTGATGGTACCTCTCTTCCTGTTTCCAGTCGAGGCACCCTCTCTACTTATTCCTTCTCTGTTCCTGATGTTTTTCATGTTCCCAGCCTTAAGATGAACCTCTTTTCTGCTAGTCAGCTTACTGATTTTGGTTGTCGTGTCATTCTTGATGCTGATTCTTGTGCTGTTTAGGACCGTCGTACACAGGCTCTGGTTGGAGCTGGCCCTCGCAGCATTGAGTCTCCGGGGCTATGGGAGTTAGACTGGCTTCGCGTTCCTTCCGCTGACACTTCTTCTGCCACTTCTCCTGCGGTTGCTGCTTCTGTCACTGGCTCGTTCCAGCAGTGGCATCATCGGCTGGGTCATCTTTATGGCTCCCGTTTATCATCCTTAGTTCGTCGTGATCTTCTGGGGCTTGTCTCAGGAGATGTGTCGTCGCTACATTCGTGTCAGGGTTGTAGGTTAGGTAAACAGATTCAGCTTCCCTATCCTACTAGTGTGTCTGTATCTCAGCGACCTTTTGATTTAGTTCATTCAGATGTGTGGGGTCCAGCTCCCTTTGCTTCAAAAGGGGGCCACCGATACTATATTTTGTTTATTGATAATTTCTCCCGGTACACATGGTTATTTTTTATGCGCTCTCGCAGCGAGGTGCTTGCTATTTATCAGCGCTTTGTGGCCATGGTTCGTACTCAGTATTCCATGCCTATTCGTGTTTTTCGTGCTGATTCTGCAGGAGAATATATATCTCAGCACCTGCGTGGCATCCTTGCTGAGCAGGGCACCCTTGCTCAGTTCTCGTGTCCCGGCGCCCATGCTCAAAATGGTGTCGCCGAGCGTAAGCATCGTCATATTCTTGAGACTACCCGCGCTATGATGATTGCTTCCTCTCTTCCGCCGCATTTCTGGGCTGAGGCTGTCGCTACATCGACTTACCTCATTAATATCCAGCCTTCAGCTGCTCTTCAGGGTGGCATTCCTCTCGAGCGTCTCTCTGGCTTCTGTCCAGACTACTCGGCTCTTCGTTTATTTGGTTGCGTTTGCTATGTCCTTCTCCCTCCTCGTGAACGCACCAAATTAACCGCTCAGTCTGTTGAGTGTTTTTCTTGGCTACAGTGATGAGCATAAGGGCTATCGCTGTTGGGACCCTGTTGGTCGTCGTATGCGCATCTCTCGTGATGTCACGTTCGATGAGACGCGTCCTTTCTATCCTTGCCCCACCTCTGGTACTTATCCAACGGATGATCTCTCTTTTCTTCTTTTTCCTGATACACCTTTCGCTGTCTCTTCTCCTCCACCTCCTCCTGTTGCGCCTCCTTTGTCTTCGGCACCATCCTCTCCTCCGTCTAGTTCCCCTAGTTCTCCTCGGTCTCTAGCTTCGGATCCTTCATCCGTGCCTCCTTCTTCCTCCTCTTCTGATGAGTCATCTTCCACGGATGAGCTTCCTTCCTCACGACCTGTTCGCCAGCGTCGTGCTCCAGACCATTACTCCCCTAGTCAGTATGGTCTCTCTGTAGTTTCCGAGCCGACTTCTTATCGGGATGCTGCGTGTCATCCTAAATGGCAGCTTGCCATGGCTGAGGAGATTGCTGCGCTTGAGCGCACAGGCACCTGGGATCTTGTCTCTCTCCCTTCTGGTGTTCGTCCTATCACATGTAAGTGGGTCTATAAAATTAAGACCCGCTCTGATGGATCTCTTGAGCGCTATAAAGCGCGTCTTGTGGCTCGTGGTTTTCAGCAGGAACATGGTCGTGACTATGATGAGACTCTTGCTCCTGTGGCACATATGACCACTGTGCGTACTCTTCTTCTTGTTGCTTCTGTCCGACGCTGGTCTGTGTCCCAGCTTGATGTTCAGAATGCTTTTCTTAATGGCAAGTTGAGTGAGGAGGTTTATATGTAGCCTCCTCCTGGGTATTCTGTTCCCGATGGGATGGTTTGTCGTCTTCGACGTTCTCTTTATGGCCTGAAACAGGCCCCTCGTGCCTAGTTTGAGCGCTTTGCCTCTGTGGTGACTGCTGTTGGTTTCTCTCCTAGTTCTCATGATCCAGCGCTTTTTGTTCACACTTCTCCTCGTGGACGCACTCTTCTCCTTCTCTATGTTGATGATATGATCATTACTGGTGATGATCCTGAGTATATTGCCTTTGTCAAGGCTCGTCTTCGTGATCAGTTTCTTATGACTGATCTTGGTCCTCTTCGCTATTTTCTTGGGATTGAGGTTTCATCCACTTCTGATGGGTTTTCTATCTCTCAGGAAAAGTATATTCAGGATCTTCTTGCTCGGGTGGCTCTTGCGGATGAGCGCACCGTTGAGACTCCTATGGAGCTTCATGTTAAGCTTCGTCCTACGGATGGTGATCCTCTTCCCGATCCCACTCATTATCGCCATCTTGTTGGGAGTCTCGTTTATCTTGCTGTCACCCGTCCTGATATCTCTTATCCTGTTCATATTCTGAGCAAGTTTGTCTCAGCTCCTACCACTGTTCACTACGGTCATCTCCTCCGTGTCCTTCGTTATCTTCGTGGCACGATTACTCGTCGCCTTTTCTTCCCTCGTTCTAGCTCTCTCCAGCTCCAGTGCTACTCGGATGCTACGTGGGCAAATGATCCTACGGATTGTCGTTCACTTTCTGCTTACTGTGTGTTTCTTGGTGGTTCGCTTGTTGCTTGGAAGACAAAGAAACAGGTAGCGGTTTCCCGTTCGAGTGTTGAGGCTGAGTTGCGGGCTATGGCTTCGGTGACTGCTGAGGTGACCTGGTTACGGTGGTTGCTTGCAGATTTTGGGGTCTCTGTTACGACACCCACTCCACTTTTGTCAGATAGTACAGGTGCTATCAGTATTGCACGTGATCCGGTCAAGCATGAGCTGACCAAGCATATTGGTGTTGATGCTTTTTATACACGTGCTCAGGTGCAGGATCAGGTTGTTGCGCTCCATTATGTGCCTTCAGACTTGCAGTTGGCAGATTTTTTTACAAAGGCACAAACCCGCGCTCAGCATGATTTCTTACTCTCCAAACTCAGTGTTGTGGATCCACCATGAGTTTGAGGGAGGTGTTAGAGTATATTTGTGTATTGTAGTTTCCCTATATGTTAGGGGGCTTTCTGTATATTTGCACCTGTACATGTACTATATATTCTAGCCTTTGGCCCTCTGGTAATACAAGTGATTATTACCCTAACAACCTTCAGCGTGTGAAAACTCAGCAAGTTCTTATCCTACTGTCCTTCAGGAGTCGATGATGGTTGCTATGATGATTGGAGTCTTGACAGAGATGTTGCCAAGAAAGTAAAGAACGAATCCTACTTAGAAACAAACTGGTGTATTTTGTTAATTTCTTTTTGTTCTTAAATATTTCCTATTCTTGCCATTAATTTGCAGATAGTCGAGATTGAGAGGATCCCTAGGTTTCCACACACAATGGTTCTTGAGGGTGGAAGCATTCATGTAGATGGAGAAGGTGCTTGTCCTATCATTGTTGATCAAATGGTCCCCGTGTTTTTGGTGTTTTGCTAATAATGTTGTCATATGGAAAAAAGGTACATGCATTACAACGGAAGAATGCTTGTTAAATCCCAATAGAAACCCTGACATGACTAAGCAAGATATAGAGAATGAGCTAAAGGATTTTCTTGGAGTCACAAAGATCATTTGGATACCTCGGGGACTTTATGGTAAACAATGAAAAGTACTTTGTCACTTGCAGTTCTAAAACCTCAAAGTTCTATCTCCTTGCTTGTAGAACTATTTAACTGCTATAAGTAACCTTGTGATGATTTTTCCAGGTGACGAGGATACAAATGGGCATGTTGACAGTTTATGCTGTTTCATTAGACCTGGCGTGATCCTCTTGGCATGGACTGATGATGAGAACGACCCACAGTACGAAATATCGGTTAAGGCACTATCCACTCTAACTCAGGCCGTCGATGCGAAAGGGCGGCAGATAGAGGTGGTAAAGATCAACTTACCAGGACCTCTATATGTCACAAAGGAAGAGGGTGATGGTGTAGATGCAACGGTCAGTATTTGTATTGCAGGTTGCAGCTATTCTCGTTAGTAACTGTTGGTCCATTGCAACACTGATTTCTTAGATCGGACCTGTTATCAGGGGCATGCTGTAGCAAGGGAACCAGGCAAGAGACTTCCTGCCTCATACGTGAACTTCTACCCGACGAATGGGGGCATTATAGCGCCTTCTTTTGGCGATAAGCAGCGGGATGACGAAGCGCGTGAGGTTCTCCGGAAGGAATTTCCTGATCATGAGGTTAGTTTTAATGCTCCTGAAGCAAAGTAATGGCTGTTAGTTGTTACTCCCTCCGTTCGGAAATATAAGACGTTTTAGCTTTGTAAATTAAATTTATCTAGACGTCTTTTAGTGTATAGGTTCGTAGAGGTTTGGAGTGAACCTATATATTAAAAGGTGTCTAGATATACTTCACAAAGCTAGAATGTGTTATATTTCTGAATGGAGGGAGCAGATACGAAAATTCGTTGAGGTTTGATGATCTCAAGTGACTCGTGAACCTGAAGGTTGTGATGGTGGAAGGCGCCAGAGAGATCGTGCTGGGAGGTGGAAACATACACTGCATCACGCAGCAGCAGCCAGCCCGTCCGTCATAGTTGAACGAGGAACGGCCAGGAGAGGCGGCTGTCAAACCCAGTGTGCCTGATGAGTGACGACGATGAGACAGGGGAGCGGTTCCGCGGAAGGCGCCACCTGAAGAGAGTAGCGCAACGGGTGGGAGGATTGCGTTGAGTGTGCTGAACCCAGGTGGTGGTGGTCAGGCTAGGCTAGCCAGTGTAAAAAAAACTGTTACACGAATCACGAGCTACCTGTATCCTATAGGACGAGCTCCAACTGGAATTTTCAACCGTAGCCCATGTTTTTCGCCTATCTACTTTCGCGGCTTTGACTCCACTGCAGAATATAGAAAATAAATTTGAAAAAGCACACAACTACAGATGACATTTCGCGTTCAAATCAAAATTTCCGCATATGCCTCGACGATCTTTTGAACGATTGTAGCCAGCAGGGCCCGGGGCGCGGGTGGCGGCGCGGCCAGTAGGGCGACGTGCACGGCTGGCCGCACGGCGAGCGGCGGCGCCAGCGAATAGGTGCAGCTGGGCATCCATGGTGTCTACGACCGTGTCTCAGCAAAGAACATCTTTTTTTTTTGCCTCGTTCATCTAGGATGTGTTCAGTTGATGTCACGAAGTGGAATGTAATCGAATGTTTCCACATTTAAGAGTCGTTCAAGGTGGTTCCTTAAAAAAAAATCCTCTAGATCCAGAATGCACTCATTCCTCCAAATCGGTGGAATCTTCCCATTCCTCTATGCTAAAGCTACCCAAACCTTCTCACTCTCTCTATTCTCTTGCCATCTTTTTTGCTAATACACCCAAAATAGGATGGAACCATTCCATTACATATTTTTGGTTCCAACTCATTCCAATGAAATGGAACCATGACATTCTATTCCACTTCGTTCCTGAACTGAACACACCCCTAGAATCGATCCAACGCGTGCACAGCTCACGCATCAGTTAACAAGTCCCCCGTATCCGAGAGTATAAACATTTGTCAGAGACAACATGTCTGCTCGACTCTCGGGGAGAAATCCACACCATAGATAAGATCTAGACTACGTGCAAATCATAAAAATTGAAAGAAAATCGAACAACGGATCTATTTTTGCGATCAATTTCGGATTACCTTCAACGAAAGTCTGCTTGATGCAGGCTCGATGGAGGCTACCTAAAGACACAATGGTGGTAACATGTTGTGCAACACCTGCCGGTTGGTCGGTCCGGGGTGCACAACGTAGAGGAAGAAGACAAACGCCGAAAGCCAATAATTTCACAAAGTAATTGACATGGGAGAAAATAGAAAAGGCTCTTTATTGATGTATATCTAGAACATTACATACTACAATAATTGAGCTCTTCTATATATATAGACATAAAGATAAAGAAATAAGCATGTCCACTCAATGTTAAGTGTGTTGACCATCGAACGGGCCTCTACCGACCCAGTTTGCCAACAGTTTCTAGGGAGCTTAGAGCATCTCTAACAAGTCATGTAAACTCGTGAACTGCAAAATCGGAGTATAGTCTCCCAAAAATACGAATACAGGGCAAAATTGACAAGGCGTAGAATGAAAACGGTAAATTCGAACTGCACATTTGAATATTTGCACTCGTAGCAAAATTCATCGAAGAATAGCGGAGGAGATTGTTCGTGATTTGATTAATTACACATACTAGCAGCGATCCAAAAGCTGCGCAACTAAATTAACCTATTACGGGGACGCTGACGCAACCTAGACCAAAATTGAGCTCGGTCGACGGTCAGAGCTACAGGTTGCGGCGGTGTTTGGGGCGGCGATCAACCTTAGTGAGGTCGATCAAGTCCGCCAACTCGAGCTTGACGACCGGCGCGGCGGCGCGCTCCCTCGCGAGGCGCTCCTCCTCCCGCTCCCGCGCCAGCCGTGCCTCGACGACCTTCACAGCCTAGCGCGCGTCGGCAGCCTCGATCTCCTTCTCCACCTGCCGCTCTAGCTCGGACTCGCGGACGACCATCTCCATGGCGAAGCGCTCCTCGTCGGAGTCGTGGGCGTAGTTGGTCGTCATGATGACGCGCGCACGTGATGGAGAAGGCGAGCTCCAGGAGTCAGACTCAATGTCGGAGTCGTCGAGCAGAGCGACCACCATTGCGGGGATGGCGGAGGAGTGCGAGGAGGGACCACGGGAAGAGCCCTCCCTGCCTGCACGAGCCCGCGCGGAGACGAAGTCGGGGTGCGCGTACGCGCGGAGCTTCCCTGGCGGTGACTCGTCGCGGTTGGTCCAACGGCGAGCCGTCCGCTTCCTCGCCGCCTCCAAGCGGATGAACACGTCGCGGCGAGCTCCCACGCCTCCATAGCTGCTCCCCCAAGCCAGAAGCTTGCGCAACGGCCGGACATCGCGGGCGATTTCTCATCGGAGAAGTGGGCTGGCGACGGCGGTGCTAGGATTGGGACGGCGGGGGAGTGCGGGTTTGAACCCTCACTCTCTCACTGCATCGCTATATGTACCGGCCGAAGCGGTGGCTTAACGGGCCGCGGTAAATTGTATACATGCCAGACCACGTATACAGGCCTTGCTAACGGGCGCATCGACCTGTAAACTCGCCGATGTTTTACAGTTTCGGGCCGTTTATAGGATTCGTTAGAGATGCTCTTAGAACTCCTAGAGGTTTTCGGTTCACCGGAGTTAATTGCAAAAAACCACCACATATGCGCGAGAAGTTCGAAAATCCACCGGGTTTCGCTAATTTTGTAAAAACCCACCAGGATTGCGCTGGACGCTCTCAATGTGCAATGATATTGTGATTTAGCAACGATAAACTCGATTCTGACGGAAGGGGCCCAGCATCAGGGGTGACCTGGCACAAGACCAGGGCCGAGAGTGACAAAATTGAGACAGATTTTAAAATGGGGGGATTTCTGTAATTTTCCCGTGGACCCCACTTGTCAGCTCCTCTCTCCACAAAATCAAATTACTCTCTCCCAATCACCTCCTCCGGCCATCGGCGCCGCCACTCCCCATCACCACCTCTATCCCCGGCGCCGGTGCCGCCACTCCCCACCAGCACCCTCATCAGCGGACGCCGGCGCTGCTCCTCCCCACCACCTCGTGCGTGCTACGCCAACATGGAGAGCTGTCGTGCCTCCTTGCCAGCACCGCCCATGGCCCCTGGCCCGAGCTCGCCGCCCCTTGACAGCTCCCGCCTGCGCCGCCGCTTGCCCCTGGTCGGCCCTCGCCGCGCCGCCGCTGGCCCTGGCCTAAGCTCGCCATCCCATGCCGCCTCCTGGCCGAAGCTCCTCCGCCGCCCATGACCCCTAGCCACAGCTCGCCCGTCCGCGCATCCCCCTTCTGTCAGGAGCTCGCCCGCCCATGCCGCCCCCTGGTCGGAGCTCCTCCGCCTGCGCCGCCCCTGCCCATGGCCGCAGCTCGCCCGTCCACGCCGCCCCTGCCGGCCGGAGCTCGTCCGCCCGCCCCGCCCCCGCCGACCGCCCCCTGGTCGGAGCTCCTACGACCGCGCCGCCCTGACCCCTGGCCGCAACTCGCCCGTCCACGCCGCCCTGCCAGCTGGAGCTCGTCTGCCCGCACCGCCCCCTGCCGGTCGCCCCGTGGTCGGAGCTCCTCCGCCCGCGCCGCCCTTGGCCGCAGCTCGCCCGTCCACGCCGCCCCTGCCGGCCGGAGCTCGTCCGCCCGCACCCCCCTGCCGGCCGCCCCTGCCTGGCGGAGCTCGCTCGCCGATGGCCGCGTCGGAGCAGGGCACGCCGGCGATAGGCTAGTAGCATTGTGTGGATCGGGCTCCACCTTTCACAAAAAAGCCCAAATTTTGTAACCTTTAATATTTATCTCTTTTAACCTTTTTCTAATTGCCACGTCATCCTGACATTGGGTCCCCCTGTCAGCAATGTTGTTAACACCACTAAATCACAATATCAGTGCACATTGAGCGCGTCCATCGCAATCCCGGTGGATTTTTATAAAATTAGCGAAATTCGGTGGATTTTCGAACTTCTCGCGCACATGTGGTGGTTTTTTTGCGATTAACTCGGTTCACCGCCCTGGCTAGGAGCTGCGGCCAGCCTGCGTCAGAAAGCCTGTCGAGTGGGCCCAGCGCTTAGCATGCAGCAGCCCTCCTACGCGCGGAATGCTAGTTGCCGCTCAAACAGGCTCGCGCCGCGCACCCAGTCGCCCGCGCGCGTCCCATATGGGCATGGCCCAGGTCTATTCTGAGCGATTTTCTGTTTCTGTGAGTTTTTTGGGTATCTTTGTGCTGGTTTTTTTAATTCGTTTCTCCTACCATTCTTTTGGTTCTTATTTTCTTCTTTTCTGTTTCTTATTTTTTCTTTTTTGTTTATCTTTCATTTTTAATTTTGTTTTATGTAGTTTTAAATTTGTTCGGCAATTTTAACACATTGTTCACTATTTTTGAAAAATTGGTTCATGACATTGAAAGTTCATGATTTTTGTTTAACGATCAATTATTTTGATGCAATTCATTACCTTTTTCTTAGTGGAAAAAAACAATTATTCATTAGCTATTCAGACAAGGGAAGTAACGATCAAGATTCAAGAGGCTCCTAGGTACGTGAAACAGCGACCGAAGCTATGGGCCGGCCCATCTCGACTCCGTCTCACGCGGCGCGAGTCAGACGTGCCGCTAAGAGCGGCAGATATCACCTCCCCTCCTGGGCTGGACCTGCCCGCCTCACGACTCACGAGTCACGACTTCACGAGTCACGACCTTTCTCTCCCACACCGCAGCCGCCCTGCTTTTTCCCTTCCCGAATAAAGTAGCCGTCGAATCGAGGCTCTCGCCTCATCAGTATAGCAGGGGTGCGTAGGAGCGTGTCCCGCCGTCAGATTAATCCAGGTTTATCGAGAGGAGGAGGGGAGGATGGTGAAGGCCATGGCTGGGTGCCCGGCGAAGATGGGGTTCCGGATGCCGGCGGAGTGGGAGCCGCACGAGCAGTGCTGGATGGGCTGGCCCGTACGCTACTTCCTCCTCCTCCTCTCTCTCTCTCCCCCCTCGCTCTCTGTTTGTTTCGATCCTCCGCGGCCGCACGTCCCCGCCGTTTCTTAGCTTCGTAATAGAACTCTGAATTTCTTTTCTCCCCCGAGGTGTAGAGATGACATGGCTCTGCTGATTCTTACCCCGCCCTTGCGAGTCGTTACGGAGTGTCTGATTTCGATTGGATTATCTTCCTTCTGGTTAAGGAAATGTTTGGTCTGTCTGGCGGAGCCGTTCGCCGCTCGCCGCCGATCGATTGCCTGGTGAGGTTTGTTCGGTTCGGCGGCGGCGGTATGTCATCATGCGTCGGTTCTTTCTTGCCGCTGCCGTCTTGACCCTGGCACTTTGTTTGCGCACCCATAGATTCGTGAAGTTGTTGAAGAACTGAATAACAAAAATATGCTAAAAATAAACATCCAGATTGACACATTAGGGCGTATTGCCAGTTAGTCACTGACACATGGGTCCCGGGTACGCATGTTAGAGAGCAAAGGGTGGTAAACAAATGTGTGTGTTTTTTCATCAAAAACAACTGTATGATCCATGGTAGGTGCAGTTGGCAGCAGCCAACAGGAATCATTGTTAAGTTGGAGTATTCAGTGGATTCATTGTCAGCTTACTCTATTGTCGTGTGGAATCTCTGAACCAGGGCAGTACTGTATATATGCTTAATTTGGACTTAGTCACCGACCAGCCATCATTTATCAGTTCAAGCCCCAAGCACATGGATAGGCAGACAAATTGGTTCGGCGGAGACACCATTTTTCTCTTTCAGAATGGGCAGGGAACAGTGTACTTCCTTCTTTTCCATTATTTTTTATTCACATGAATAACTGCTCTTTTACCTCCAGAAAATAGAAAATCTTGTACTCATACCCACAAGCACCAACAAGCTTGTGTATAGCTCGATAAATGTAATTTTAATAGCAAGACAAATTCATTCAACTTTAATCTCTACTATGCGTTGTACTTTTCGTGTCCCTGAATAACTCAATCTGTCAATCATGACCCCAATTGCTTCTCCTGGTTGTTTATGATCTGCAGCTATCTATCTGTCTCTGTTGAGGTCATGTAGCACAGAACTTCAAACGTGACCACAATGTCTTGTTCCATGATATGCTTTCCCTGCCTAATCAATGTTCTGTTGATGTACCTTTTCTTTTCCTTCTGACTCTACAATTGGGAATTTATTATCCTTACGATTTTAGAAATGACTAGTTAGACGGAGTAGCCAGTCAACTGCATTTAGCTTAAACCAGATTGACCGTTGTTGTAATGAACTATTTAAGATTCCTTATGAATCACAAACACATCGTATATTTACTACATCTGATCATATCATAGACCGGACCTATTTAGAAATTTGTAACAATTATACTCAGTGAGTACTGAGTACTAGATGTACTTTCATTCTTTATTCTGGTAGAGGATTCATTTTTTTCCTTTTTGTGGGAACCTTGGTCATTTTGTTTCCCTCACTTTGCTGTTATGGTTGAGTAATATATATTTATTGGAAGTATCCTCTCAGTGCTGTCACTGAGTATTACCAGTGCGGATGATCTTTCATTGTTGAAAGCAGTAGATTGTTGTGATAGTTTCTTAAAAGACATCTGTAGTTTCTTTTTGTCATTGACTCATTGTGTATCCTCATCAGCATGCCTTTAACAATTTAAAAGTGCAACAGCATAATAAACATCACTACTTATTTGAACCTTAGGAGCGTCCAGACAACTGGCGGGAGAATGCTGGTCCAGCTCGAGTAACATTTGCGAGAACTGCAATTGCCATATCAAAGTTTGAGCCCGTCACCATTTGTGCAAGTGCCGAACAGGTGACACGCTTCACATGAACTATGTTGTAAACCGCTCGATGATCATGTGCACGCAATGGTATTCAGTTCCATATTTTTGTCTCTGGCAGTACCCTCATGTCCACGAGCTGATGCAACACCAGCCAAACATCAGGGTGGTCGAGATGAGCATGAATGATTCCTGGTTTCGTGATACTGGTCCCACTGTGGGTAACTTAAAATTTCTTGGATCCTTTCATTTCTATTCTGATTTCAAGTCCGGTGTCTGGGGTTGCTAATAGTATCCCTGTTTTGCAGTTTGTTATCCGTAAAGGTGGTTCAGACATAGGACTCACAGAGCAAACAATAGCGGGAATTGATTGGGAATTTAACGCCTGGGGAGGTATGTTGTTTTACATTGATGTATATCTATATCTGTAAAGTACCTTCACGGTGTAGTTATCAGCCCATGCCAATCTGTCAGTATCAACTTGCAAATAGTTCCTGGTTTGCAATAGAGAACCTGGTTTGCACTAGCAAAGCATAGAATCAGTCTACTCTTTCTGGAGCAAGAGTTTCGTGATTACACAATTCAATGTGTAATCACCTTCACCGCATGATAATTCAGCAAGTTCTGATCGTACTGTCCTGCAGGAGTCGATGATGGCTGCTATGATGATTGGAGTCTTGACAAGAATGTTGCCAAGAAAGTAAAAGAATGAATCCTACTTAAAAACAAGCAGGGATCTTTTGTTAATCTCTTTATGCACTTAAATTTTTCCTATTCTTGCCATTCATTTTCAGATTGTCGAGATAGAGAGGATCCCTAGGTTTCCACACACAATGGTTCTTGAGGGAGGAAGCATTCATGTAGACGGAGAAGGTACTTGTCGTATCATTGTTTATCAAACTGTTTCAGCGTTATTGTTATTTTAGTAAAAGATGTGTCGCATTTGCAAAAGGTACATGCATTACAACGGAAGAATGCTTGTTGAATCCTAACCGAAACCCCAACATGACTAGAGAAGATATAGAGAATGAGCTGAAGGATTTTCTTGGAGTGACAAAGATCATCTGGATACCTCAGGGACTTTATGGTAAACAATGAAAAGTATCTCGTCACTTACAGTTCTAAAACCACAAGGTTTCATCTCCTCATTTGCAAGAACCATTGTACAGATAAGTAACCTTGTGATGATTTTTCCAGGCGACGAGGATACAAATGGGCATGTTGACAACCTATGCTGTTTCGTTAAACCCGGTGTGATTCTCTTGTCATGGACCGACGATGAGAATGACCCACAGTACGAGATATCGGTTAAGGCACTGTCAGTTCTCACTCAGGCCACGGATGCAAAAGGGCGGCAGATTGAGGTGATAAAGATCCATGTACCAGGGCCTCTTTACATCACAAAGGAAGAGGGGGAAGGTGTTGATGCAACGGTCAGTATGCAGCTACACTCGCTTAATTATGGACCCTTTGCAACGCTGATTTCCAACCGTTTCTAAGATGGGATGGAATGTGACTTTTCAGGGGCATGCTGTACCGAGGGAATCTGGCAAGAGATTGGCTGCCTCGTACGTGAACTTCTATCTGGCCAATCGTGGGATCATAGCACCCGCTTTCAGCGATAAGCAACGGGACGACGAAGCGCGCGAGGTACTCCAGAAGGCATTCCCTGATTATGAGGTTAGCTTTACTGCTCCTGTCAGCTGAAGCAAGGAATGGCTGTTATTAGTTGTAAAAGGCAGAACCGCTATGACTATGAGGTTAGATTTTCTTAAGGGAACTGCTGGCTACAGGTTGTGATGGTCGAAGGCGCAAGAGAGATCGTGCTGGGAGGTGGGAACATACACTGCATCACGCAGCAGCAGCCGGCGCGGCCATCTTAGATCAACAGCAAGAAAGGCGTACCATGATCTACACTGCGGTGATGATCCAATCATATATTGTTGCTCCTCGATGTTGATAGATTGCGTGTGGCGAGGTCTAGAGAAAGAAATGCATCTGAGTCAGTAGCAGTACTCATAATTGTATGTGTATCAAACGCCCACAGCATCTTTCATTGCACTTCGAAATTGCATCGTGAGCCGGTAGATATATCATTGGAGAATAATCCAACTGTATCTGCCACATTTATCTGCTGTTGTTTGTTCTGTCCATTCCATCCTCATCCATTTTCAATACGCCGCCATCCGACTCGAAAGTATTTGTTCCCGTATCATCCAGTCATGAATTCAGGAAGGGACATGTACAATTGATTCTAAAATCTGAATTGTGGTGTAAATGGCTTTGAAAAAGCCTCTAAGTATTCTTACTGCATTGACATGCCTCATGTTATTACAAAATTAAAGTTAAAAGTTGATCTATGTATTGAGAAGAAACAAATCTGCTAAAATTCTAAAATAAAGAGAAATAACACATTATTCACCAAAATCTGCTGTCTTTTTTTATTTACATCCTGGTCTTGATTGATTTTTCGCTTCATTGTATCTTGCCTATCAATATAAAGAGGAGTATATTTTACATAACTATATTTAGACCATGACTTGGATGTTAGCATCACGTTGCCACCTATAGACTAATAGTTTTCACACACACTAGTAAATGAAATCGCTGGCTCGAGATAATTGGGATCAAAATCTCTGCATTTACAGAAGTTCACCTCCATCTTAGAGATCACACGTGTTTTGGCAGAATCAGCTTGGGTGGCGATTCACGTTGCCACCTATAGAGGAATAGTTTTCACATGACGAAAATGCACATGATAGTAAATGAAATCACTGGCTCGGGATTAACTGAGATCAAAATCTCTGCATTTACATGAGTTCACCTCCATCTTAGAGATCACATGTGTTTTGGCGCTATCAGCTTGGGTGGCGATTCACAAAGTGGATGGTTGAACAAAATTTTACGGATACATAGAAAAAAACACTTCTATTTTTCTAACTAACAAAAAATAACTAGCTCAAAAGAATTTTCTGGCAAAAGAAACTGTTAGCCTTCGACTGTTAGTTTCCAGGGCATAAGAAACGTTAACGGTGCATCTGTTCTGACCGGATGCCACTGCCATTGAGAGAACAGAGACATTGTGAGCAAAGGACTGGCACGTGAATTCATGACAAATCTACGGATTTGAGATCTGGTAGGCATGTAACATAGTTATATATGATATCCCGAGAGGCATCTCTTGCATTTATCTGGAAGCACCAACCTTCAGCACTCTGTTGGTAAAAGCAACGCCTCACAGACATGCTGCACCCGCTGCAATGTGACACAAGTTGGAAAATGGGGCACTCTCCTTTTCCTTCCATTGCCATATGTCCATATGAAGCCATCAGATAGATGTGCCTGTCAGAGATAGATAAGAGTTTCGTTTCATACCAAAAAAATGAAAGTGGCATCACTAGTGAATCATGATGAAGTTACTCACATTACATCATGTGGTGCTTGAAAGCCCTTCCAGCTCACTTCCATCCCAGCAGTTCAACTGCAATGCTTTGGTCTTGAGTTGCTCAAAAGCAAATTTTAATTTCTGCTTTTCTCCATATGTTACATCAGGCACATTAGAACCCTGCAGCAAGAATTGGCATAAATTCAAACAATTGTAAGGAAGTTCTGAAGTCTGAACTACATTCGGGTATTATAAAGCAAGTGAGTAGGTAAGCTACAGTATCATTTTATGCTTCCACTCCTCAAATTGACACATCATGATTTTGAAGGTCAAAGTTTATCTATGTGACTACCAAGGAAAGGGATTTGTCTCGTCACTGCTCACCACCTGATGCCTTATATAATGCAGGATGCCTTTAATAACCGTTTTGCTCAAAGAAAGATTTCGATGGAGACTCTGATCATTGAATAAGAAGACCAGTATGGTTGTGACAATACAAACTCGTTGTGAAAGCTCCCTTGGGTAATCTAAATTGGAGACAGATGAAAACATATGATAATCTCCTGATGCAAAAGATTTAAGCATCTCCAATGTGCAGCAGAGAACCTCGTCATTCTGCTCAAACATGATTCTGCAGGGCTTTATGAAGTATTGGAATAATCTTGTCTTGTCAGACTGAAAGCCCACTTCAATGCTTTTTGACAGATCCTGCAGATGCATGATAACAGGGTTGAGATCAATTATCAGCCATAACCAGAAGTGTAGTAACAAGAGAACACTGGAGTAGATCAAGAAATGGTGGTCAAAAGGAGAGGCGTGTAAATGATTACATAGCATGCTAATCAAATAAAAGACAGCTATTATCTAATCTTAGCATCAACCAGGTGAAATGATAAAGTTGAGGAAGTATCCAAAAGTGTTAATTCAACTTCTCTGTAGACAAACTGTATACACAAGTACACAACACCAATTTATCAACTTCGTTGTAGGCAAACTGTATACACAATGCCAATTTATCAACTCCTTGTTTCTGATTTCTTTTCTCAAATAATACGACAAATTAACGAGCCTGTATGCAAGGAAAGTTCCATAAGTGATTGAAAAATGGCAACTGCCGGAGTTGCCTGGTAATGCAAGGATTGGGAGCTATAACTAGTTCCATGTTATTATATCCCTGAGCTACCACTAGAAACGCGGTCTATCATCCCTGGAAAAAAACACGGTCTATCGGTAAGGTCCTGCGTCCTACTGAAAAATGGTACTCTGCTGAATCCTATAATGACAGAGGTCTTCTAAACACCAGGTGCTCAATCTAACAAACGGTCTGCATTTATTAACATATAATGCAGTACATCTCTGTTACGATCCGCTGAATATAAGCCCCTCTGTTAGGCTCTGCTGAATATTAGCCGGAGAAAAATAGTAGGTGCAACAATCATCCAACTATGAGTATCAAAGCTTTGGAATTAGGAAAGCACGCACCAGAGCAGCATCGACCAAGTAGCCAGCTATAAGCTTAATGACATCTTCATTCATGAGCTTATTTGTTGCTGCATCGAGTGTAACAATAATCCTAAACAGACCATTCATGTTATGCGGTGATGGTTTTCGCGCCTGTTGTAAAGCAAACTAACATGAGTTCAATTTGGTTTTTATGAGAAAAACATACAAAAAAAACAGTTACGAAAGCTCACAATCTCACTAGATAAATTATTCCAGATCAACTCAAGGACCAGGGAGCCATCACCCATTTCAGATAAGGAAGTCAAAATTAAGTGATTCAAGGCCTTGAAAGTATTCCAATTTGAGATCTTCCGGGCATCCTCCTGAGTACAGGACATACCTAGGTTAACAAATTCAAAGGCAAGTGTCAGCCAGAGCAAACAAAAAACTCTGCTCAAGTAACCATTTGAAAAGTAAAACCTAGTGAGGAACAGCCGCAAAAGCATACTGGGTGACAATGATATCATAAATACACCCTTGAGATAAAAAATCAATATCAACTAAACTTTCTCTGCTCTCCACCCCCACTCTCTCCTCTTCCCCTCAGTTTTTTCAAGCACGCCACATCCCCAAGCCTGCCAAATCCTCCCCTACCGGCTGCCTCCTCCGAACTAATTTTCAGTCTCTCTTCCTCTGCCACCTTCACCTCTCAAAGCAAGGTGGTGGGCTGGTGGGGTAGCACACAGGCATTCTGAGGCATCGATGGCAGCATGCAAGTGGGTGTGGAAAGTATGGAGGAATCGAGTGACGACTCTGCAGGTATTGTTCCTCTCATGACCCCCATGCAACGAGAAAACAACCGCCAACAGCAAAGAAGACAGTAGTGCCACCATCTCAAAAAATAATGTTGCACTTTTCTGGGTCATATTCTATCATGAGGTCAAAAACAAATCTAGGTTGCATTTTAAGATGAAGCTGTATTTTTCAAGGATCAATGTGACAAAAAAATATGTTTAATGTATGTCTTATTTTCATGGTTGCGTCTTTCGAGAATTTATTCCACTTTGTATTATGAAGTCTTGTCCCCTACACTGCCTATTGTACCATAATCACTACGTAAAAGTAAAACATAAAAAAGCTTCAGATAACATAATAAACTTAATAAGAGCAAACTCTGGTTAAGTTAAAGTACTCACCCCGATTAACATCGAATCGTGCCATTAGCAATGACAAGAAACTGAGTTGCTCTGTTATCTGTAAATTCCCAGCCTTGTATGTTGACTGTAGAACTTCAACAATCCTAAATAATATGAGGGGCTCCAGCTTATCACCTGCATTACATATATTATAGAATACCACGATCCTCTATACGGAAGAACAAAACTGTATAGTTATGCAAGAAACTGATACTGTTGAAGCATAAAAACTTACTTAAGCAGCAACAGGCCAATGGCTCAATAATGTCAGGGAGCAGATTGGAGAAGTAATAAAGGCATGCAACGGCAAGTTCTTGGCAATCATGCGGAACGTATATAAAAGGACCAACCTCTACCATTCCAGATGAAGCTGTCAGCAAAATGACACTAGTTCAGTATAAAAACAGAGGATAAGATCTCTTGAGTAGAGGAGTACTTACATTTAGTACCAAATAGCTGTGCAATGGATCGCAGGTTTTCACACTCCAGAGTGGGGAAACACTGTCCAATTCTTAGAAGAAGCTCCAAAACAACCTATGGTAATTCATATCAACATAAATTACATAATTTCTCGAGAAGGTCAGACACAAAGTCTATATTGAAGAATGGTTTAACAGCTCTGTACTGAATAAACAAACTTACAACAGACCTTTGTAACTGAGGGAGATTTATCAACTGATTGTAGCAATATTCCAGGTAGCTCATTTATCCAAGTGCTATGATATTCCGATATGCCTGAATCATTTGCAGTAAAAGATATTCCTGATTTGTCCTTCACAAGGACAAAGGATATCATACATCAGTAACTTCTTTTTAAACAACCGAAAAAATAATCTTTATAAGGTGATGTTTTGTTTTCAACAAAACATATAGGATGATTAAGTGTTGGTAAGTATCTAAATTTTAGGACCAAATCAATAGAAAATTACCCTACAAAAAAATTGGAAGCTATTTACCGAATGACTCATCAGTTAGCAATCTTCATTTTTTTAAATAAACAACTCAACATGATTTGACTGGTTTAAGAGGGAAATTATGATTTACCAGTTAGCAAATTGTCAATTTTGCAAATAATCAAATCTCAACAGGATTAACTGGTGTTAGAAGGGAACTGAGAAGTTTGCTGTGAAAGCTGACTTTTCCATCATTTTTTATTGGCCATTTTTCTGAAATTTTCTTTATTGAGATTCCATGTTTTATAGAGTACCTTAACCTTTTTTTAAATATATGCATCAATCTGATAATCTAGATTATGTGCATCTCGTACAGCTATTTTGTAGGGTGATTAAACATGTCAACATATGCAGAAGGAATTTAATTTCAGTAACCAACAAAGGCACCTACAGGAAGCAGCATTTCTCCCACGGCATCCAAATATGGCAAGATTAGCTTGCCATCCGCATTGGAGTCCCTAAATGCATCTGTAAATGCCTGCAGTTCAATATACTCTTTTATTTTGATAAAGTTATAAAATAACATATTTGACCGGCCAGTATAGGGAAATCAGTCATACCTCCAACAAATATGCTTTTGAATCATCTGTGGCTTTGGATATAAGACCAGGTATGCAACTTATAAGCGGACTGAAATGTGTTTCCATGAGATCCTTGTTACGAAGTACTTTTGCCTGATAAATAAAAGAAAACACCTATCACAGTTACATATCCATGAAATGACCACAGAAGAAATATCATAAACTGCCTAAGAGTTATCTGCAACAAAGGCAACAGTACACATCAGTTGTTGAAACTGACGAAACCACGGACAACCTTTGCAAATAAAGAAGATACAAACTGGCATAACTCCTCGGCTGGAAACGCTGTATCATCCACTGATGTGCTCAAGCACAAAAATATTTCAGCAATTTTTAGATTGAAGACGAAAAATCTGTCATCTCCCTGCAATTAGAAAGACAACTCCGTAAGAACTAAGAACCTAGCAAACTGTTTGTTATAGCCAAAGCATTCTGAAGAAAGAATGATTAACAGCCTGAGTAAACTCTTGAGTAAAGAAATATCATTACCAACACCTTACAGCACCAAGTATTTTGATATAGCTTAATATAATATTGTGAACATTATATCCTCTAAGTTACAAATGGGAGCAGCAACTTTCTGCTGTATTTTGGAACAAAGGAAAAACATACGCATTTTGGAGGATTAACTTCAAAAATTCGCTATGACTGAGGGTGTTCGGAAAAATGGAATGACTCATAAGGAGCCCATTCGATAAATTCTAGGAGAAAACACATCTCAACTTCCTGTGCTTTCCTGTCTGACACCCAAACAACCAGTTTTCATATCCTTTAGGAATCCGAAGAACGCAGCCTTGGGGAATCCTATAGGATTACTTTCCCTCCTAGTCAACATATTATGCTGGATCTATTCACCCATTTGTTATGATCACTTCAAGACTACTTAATCAAAACATACGATATTTTCTCTATTGGCTGATCATAGAATGGTTTCAGTATAATCAGCAAAATAGAGGTAAGTAATGAGCAGGGATTAACTTTATACCTTTTCATGAAACAAGCGTTTCACTCCCCAGAGTTTCTTTAGATATACCAACACAGAGCTATTCAACCAATCAGACCCAAACTGCGTTTTGGATATCCCAAATTCCATCTGAGGTTTCTTTGCCTCATGAACAAATGTTCTACATATTAGGTCCAGACAATGAAGGGCTGATAACAATGCTTCACTTGACTGAGCATCATTTGCTGGCTTTGCACATATTTCTGAAGCTGAAACCTCTATGGAGTTAACAAGGATTTGGATGAGGTTTTGAAGCTTCGTTAGTACATCGGATGTCGCAAATGTGCCTGCATTGCACAGGTGAATGAGACACTAATAACAAGGCTCAGTTAAGAGAAGATCATAACCAAAATTAACAAATAATCAGGTAAGATGTGCATCTACGAAAAAAATATCACCGAAAAATTGCTAGAGGGGATGCAATAGCTGTGCTATGTCACCACCCAAAATTTTATCATTTCCATATTTATTCCCAAGGGAGTTCAATAACTGTGAGTTCCATATTTATTCCCAAGGGAGTTCAAATGGTTGTAGTATAACAAGGCTCCAGCGGGCTTGGTGTTGAGCTTTTCTGATTATACTACAACCAAATTCACAGTTAGCATTTTTGGCACACATAACTACGCATGCTGCTGGCATATAGGTAAGCAGGAGAAGAAGATAACGTCTAGAAGACTTACTACTCCCAGTGTTATCTTCATCAAGGGTGGGCTTCCAAAGTTCTTTCGTAGAAAGGTTATGAACCTGTAAGATCAGAGGAAATATTATGTTCATAACAATAGAAGTGTTTCATGCAGCTGTAAATTCAGAATATTTGCACTTCGATCTCATCAAGTTCTTCATTACAGATCCAGCTGTGTCAGGACAAAAAACTGAAGAAAAAAAGTTCAAGCTTGCTAACAGGCACAAACCAGTCGATTTGATGCATGATCATTTTCCGTCACACGGGCAACCAAGGAAAGGCAGTGCCCAAGCCCAGCAAGGACACTGTTAAGTTTACTCTTATCCTGCAAATGGATCCTGTCGTTGCTCAGTACAGCAACAAAGTTGTTGAAAGCCTGCCAGAAGCAATATGCAAAAGAAATTATTACTTTACAATGGATATGATCAATCACAACTCACACACCTAGCACCAGGAAATCGGTTTGAACAATATGTTCCTTGGTCCATAACTTCATACAGCCACTGTAGAAGCAAGACTACAAAACAAGTTCTAGTGGTATTCAACTTTTCAACACACCAATGCATGACTGAATTCTACTCACCTGTTCAGCATATCTGGGAAAGGAAGATGGGAAATTAAGAACCACTAGCTCCAGAAACCTGAAAGCCATTAACTGGATATCCATGGAAAGGTGCGTCATTCCATTCAAAACATTTGCCATCAACAGAGATAGAGTACTCCGCGTAGATATTGCATTGTCCTGTAATAATAAATAGAGAATAAGATCACTTCTGAAGCAAAGAACATAGAATCTATAGGCGTAGAAACAGAACTTCCATAATATATTTGCACACGCAATCAATAAGTAGGTATTACATTGTGGTTCATAAAGAAAACATAATCACATGAGAAAGACTCAATTTGCAGCATGTGTGTCTATATGAACATAGGGTGCAATACAAAAGGCGGTTAAACATGGTATCTTTATTCTTCAATTAAACAACAGGTTCTGCAGCATTTGGTGAGAGGGGGGAGGGGGTACCTCTTTCAAAGATGGGAATATCAGAGTCTGCAGTGTGGTGTACAACGATTCACGAGCCACCTTGTCAGAGTCGCATATACGTTCTTGCAGCTTCTCAATCATAGCAACCTTGTGCAGTTTAAGCTCCGCTGGATGCTTAGTGATAAGATCCTTTATTCCACTCAATGCAGCTTCAACAACAAAAACATACAGCATAATTCCCGTTAGCTGCCTAGCCTGAATAATCGAGATGGATTGACTGCATGCTCAGTGCATCCGGTGTCCCAATGCGCCGTGCAGAGGCAAGAGGCAGCTTACCTCGCCGCACTTTGGGATTGTAGTGCACTGTCTGCTGCAGGAGCTCCCGCAGCGTGAGCCCGCGCTTGTTCACCGCCATGCCCATCCTTTCGGACGCCATGCTCTGCTCCGGAAGCACGATCACTGCAAGCAGACAACGCAAGTAAAAAAAAAACTAGTTAAGCGCTGCGACACGTCAGAACCAAGTAGCAAACGAAGCAAAAAGGCTCGCCTCACTTTTGGACTTGATCTCCGTGTTGGTGGTGTTCTTCGGCGGCGGCAGCTTGCGCCCAACCTTGCGCTTGTACTTCTGCGAACCACCGAAATCATAAGAGGTTAGCATCGGAAGTGGCTCCGGGCGGAGAGTGGGGGTCAGGGGCGGCTTCAAGAGACGGCCGGGTGATTACCTTGAAGTCGACGCCACCACGCTGCTTCGTGTTGGCCTTGGGCTTCTTCGACGCCGCCGCCGCGGCGCCCTTAGGTCGCCCCATGGCGCGAGGGAGATTCTCGCGCGTCGGTGGGATTGGTTCCGACCGGAGGCGGCTGGGGGCGGAGGAGGAGGCGGCGGTGACCTACTTCACGAGGGCGGCGGCGGGCAGTGTGGTCGCGAGAGAGTATGCTACAGCCTATTCGTGTGCTATTAGATTCCAGGGTAATCTGCGTCATCCATTTTGATTCAAGGGACAGGATTACCCACGGCCCACCATGACAAATATGCGAATAAGGCCTATTGTATTTCATATTGCGGCATGGGTCTCTTTCTAATGTCTCTCTCCTCATTGATTCCCAAAAATTGCATCTAGGTTAGACACAACCCTTAGTTGAACCGACGCCGCCGAGGATATGTCATGATCGGAAGGTCGCCGACAGTGAATTGGGAAGAGAGTGGAGGAAGGTAGGAGTGCTCGGGGCTCAGATCTATAGTAACTAGGAAGGTAAAGGTGTAAAGATAAATATTTTTGTTTTTCATTTGCTTGATCCTCCCGACCACCCCACTTGCCCTTTATATCGAAAGACAGGCTCAATCTTATTACATTATTGACCCTAGAGTCCAGAGTGGAGCTCAATCATGGAGTTGACTTAACAATCTTTTGCTTAAGTTGAGTACAACCGCTCGATCAACCTTGAAACGCTATCCAACCATCAGGACCGTAGAGCGAGTTGGGCGAGCTTGACGATGACTAGTAACTGAACTTCAAGTACAGACATCGGTCCTGGCAGTGCCCCTCCTTGACTCAAGACGTCATAGCTGGGAAGGTAGACTGGATGAACTCCGTGTCTTCCCATGTCGCTTCTTATGGCATCATATTGACATCATACTCACCATTGCTTCTGTGAATTTGCCTTGCATTGGAGTAGCAATAGGAGAAAGTTTGATTTTACCTGATGGAGTAACCATAGGAAGAGATGGGTTAGGTAATGTGTTTGCTCCTAGATGTTTCTTTAGTTGGTTCACATGGAACACATTATGGAGTAGTGTGTCAGGTGGTAATTGCAGTTTGTAAGCCCTTTTGCCCACAATTTCGATGATTCTGAAGGGCCCATACCATTTTGAGGTCAACTTGAGAGAATGTCTGAGGCCAAGGGCAGTTTCTCTATGAGGTTGCATCTTCAAGTAGACCATGTATTCAACCAAGAAACTTCTCTCAATTCTCTTCCTATCAGCATACTTTTTCATAGTGTGTTGTGTTTCTGCTAGATTCCTCTACAACTATTGTAACATATTCTCCTTGTCTGATAGAGTTTCTTGTGCCTCAGCTAGATGTCAGAAGGAATAGAAGCAGCAGATAGACAAGGGGGAGAGTACTCATATAGGGATTCAAAAAGAGACATTTTGATGGCTGAGTGGTAGCTGCTATTGTACCACCATTCATCATCTGGAATCCAATTGCACCACTTAGTTGGTTCCTGGAAGGCCATGCATCTGAGATATTGCTCTAGGCATTGGTTCACACGTTTAGTTTGACCATCAGTTTCAGGGTGATATGCAATGAAAAATGTACAGAGATCCTTTGAGAATTGAATATTTCTTGCTAAAGCTTGCTTGTAAAGATCCTATCTCTGTCACCAACAATGATAGAAGGAGGATGATACATTGCAAATGTATCTATAATTTTTGATGTTCCATGCTTGGTTTTTATCTACTTTCTTGTGTTTTGTCCACACTTTGGAGTACTTTTCATATGATTCTTGGACTAACCTATTAACAAGAGCCACAGTGCCAGCTGCCTGTTTTCTGCTGTTTTTGATTCCAGGAAAGTCAGAAAATGAATATTCTCGGAATTGGACGGGACAAAAGCCAAAGTTCCTATTTCACTAGAAGACTCCCGGAGCCAAAATATGAGACGGAGTGGGGCTGGGGCCCGGCCACACCACCTGACCGCGCGAGCTGGGCCTGGCCGCGCCATGCACCCCCTCGGTCTCCCTCTTCGCCTATAAGATGCCTTCTGACCTAAAAACTCAGGGGGGGGCGGCGTTTTTCTAGAAGGAGTTCCGCTCCGCCGCCACCACCAGATTCCACGAAACAGCACCAGAAACTCCGTTCTGGCACCCTGCCGGGACAGAGAATTGGAGGAGATCATCGCCATCATCATCACCATCGCTTCTCCATCGACCATCCATGTTTCCCCCATGTATGAGTGAGTAATCCCCCGTTGTAGGCTATGGGGATGGTAGGGGTTGGATGAGATCGTTCATGTAATGGCATCAGATTGTTAGGGCATGGTGCCTAGTATCTTCTATTAGTGCTTTATGACTTTGTTGCGACTTGTTATGCTTAATGCTTGTCACTAGGGCCCGAGTGCCATGATTTCAGATCTGAGCATGTTATTGATTAATTATGATAGTATTGTTTTTGGTCTTACCTGCAAGTTGTATACACACGTTGTTGTCTGGAACCAATGGCCCCGAAGTGACAGAAATCGGGATAACCGGAGGGAATGGTTTTGATGTGAGGATCACATGTGTTCACAGAGTGTTAATGCTTTGCTCCAGTGCTCTATTAAAAGGAGCACCTTAATTGCCAGTAGTACCCTTGAGGCCCCGCTGCAAACAGGCTGACAGGACAAAAGATGTTGTGCAAGTTCTCATTGCGAGCACATATGACTATATATGGAACACATGCCTATGATTATCTAGTACTTGGATGCTTTATCTTATTTATCTACAATTGCCCTATGTTCTGATTGCTTTGTGAATTGTCTTGTCCATGCAACACCCGTCCATCCATCCCTATGCCTATCGCACTCGAATCCTACTGTTTACTGCTATTGTTATTGTTGTCTTTACTTTACTACTGCTGTTACTTTACTATTCCTACTACAAAACTGTTGCTACTGATAAACTGTTGTGAGCAAGATTGTTTCCAGGTGCAGCTGAATTGACAACTCAGTTGTTAAGGCTTATAAATATTCTTTGGCTCCCCTTGTGTCAAATCAATAAATTGGGTTTCACTTCCCTCGAAAATACTGCAATACACCCCCTATACTTGTGGGTCATCAAGACTATTTTCTGGCGCCGTTGCCGGGGAGCATAGCTTTATTTATTAAGTTCACTTGGATTCTCTATTGTTCGCGGTTATCTATCCATCATGGGTAAGTCTCGTGATGGCAAGGTTCCTATTTTACCATCCACTACAAGAAGAGGTACGGTTCTGAACACCTCTATTGCTCTTGATTCACCATCTGTTATGAGTAAGCTTGTTACACCACCACATACACATGCTACACACACTGCTACTACTGCTGAATCTGAAACTTCTGATACTTATGATACTGCTTCTACTATGCTTGATAAGAGTGGTTCATTAGGTCCTTTCCTAGATGCTACGATTGCTAGAACTATAGCTGGAAATACTGAAACTCCTAATGAAGACAGTACTACACCTGTTAGTTCACCTGAGACTAGTGAAAGTTATGATATTGAAGACGGTTATGTTGAGATGTCCGATGAATTTATTAGAGAATGTAAAAACACCCATGATAGGAGTGCTGCTAAGAATCTCCTTGAGAGGCGTACTATTAGACCCAAATTGTCTCCTATTGCTAAGTTTGTTGCTTCTCCCGTAAACATTAAAGATAAAGATTATGATTTCTCTCTTGATCTATCTTACATAGCTATTGTTGAGAAAGGACCTTTTTGTGGGACTAAGAATGAAAATGCGGTAGCACATATGAATGAGCTTTCTACCATGAGTAGCTTGTTTTATGATGATATTAAGATGCGTACTTACTTTGTTGCTAAGATTTTCCCCTTTTTACTGAAAGGAGAAGCTCAAACTCGGTTTAGTAATTTACCTCCTGGATCTATTGATAGCCCTGATTGCTTGATTAATACTTTCTTGCAAAAATATTTTCCTCCTGGTGCTAAACATGCTATTTTGCAGGAACTTTTTGATTTTAAACAGGGAGAAAAAGAGATATTGCTTGAATCATGGGCAAGGTTTTGTGCTTTGATTCATGCACAGGCTGGAAGTCCATTACCTAAGAATGAGCTTCTTGACATATTTTATAATAGACTAACCGAAGAATCTAAGACATACCTAGATAGTTGTGCTGATTGTGTTTTCAGGAATAGGACTCCCAAGGAAGCTGAGGAATTAATGGCTAAAATAAGTAAGAACTATGAAGATTGGAATCCTCCTGAACAAGCTATACCTGAAGTAATTGTACCTGAACCTACTATACCAATGCCTATTCCAACATCAAAGAAGAGGGGGGTTATTGAATTAAATGATGAAGTGATGAAGGAAGCTAAGAAATGTCTTAAGGAGAAGGGAATTAAAGTTGTAGATGTCAAGAATTTACCTCCTATAAAAGAATTATGTAAGCCTATTCCCTACTCATCCACTATTGAGGTACACTCTCTCCAACACTTTGATGAAGGTGATATCCCTTACTCTAAACCTCCTAATTAATGCTTAGAAGAATTCGATATCTTTATTGTTAAGCAAGATAATTTTAATAAAAGGGTGCAAAATTATCTACTGGAAAACACTAGAGATATTGTTGAGTTGAAAGATATTGTGGGAAGAACCGCTAATGATGTTAAAATGATTGTTAAACACTTTCAAATGGTTCAAACTCAAATAGATCAACTCGTTAAAGTGCAAAAAGACTTGCTAGTTAATGCTGCTAAAGAAAAACATGCTTATGAAATTAGAACTAGAAGTGGTGGTGCTACCTAGGATCCTCTATATCCTGAGGGGCATCCCAAAAGAATTGAGCAAGATTCTCAACAAGCTGAAAATAGTGGTTCTACTCGTAAGAAAAGGAAAAATAAACATAAAACTGTTGTAGAACCCTCTGAACCTGCTATAGGTCCTGATAGTATATATATCTCTGATGCTGAAACTGAAAGTGGTAATGATGAAAATGAAGCTCCTAATGAAGAAAAGGTTGAAGAAGAACCTGAAAAGCACACTAAGAATACTAAATACACTAAAGAAGATTTTGTTGCTAAGAAACATGGTAGTGAAAGAGAGCCTTGGGTCCAAAAACATGTGCCTTTCCCTGATAATAAACACAAGTCAAAGGAAGATGAACACTATAATAAGTTCTATGAGTGGATGAAACCTTTATTCCTGCAAATTCCTTTGACTGACGCTATTAAATTGCCTCCTTACTCAAAGTATATGAAGGATATTGTCTCGAATAAAAGGAAGATCCCTAATGAAGAAATCTCTACTTTGCTTGCTAATTATTCCTTTAATGGTAAGGTTCCAAAGAAACTTGGAGACCCAGGGATTCCAACTATCTCTTGCTCTATTAAGAACAGTTATGTTAGAACTGCTTTGTGTGATTCGGGAGCTGGAGTAAGTGTTATGCCTTTCTCTCTCTATAAGAGGCTTTAACTAGAAAAATTAATACCAACTGATATATCTTTGCAAATGGCTGATAAATCTACCACTATTCATGTTGGTATATGTGAGGATGTACCTGTTCAAGTGGCTCATAATTGCTTGATATTAACTGATTTTGTTGTGCTTGAAATGCCTGAAGATGATAATATGTCTATTATTCTTGGGCGACATTTTCTTAATACTACAGGAGCTGTTATTAATTATAATCAAGGAAAGGTGACCTTTAATGTTAATGACAAGGAACATACTATCTATTTCCCCAAGAAGATTGAAAGGACTTATGGTTTGAATTCAATTAAACATGTTGAGGGCATTCAAGTTGGAGAGATATACTGTCCCATACCAAGAGAAAATTTTGAAACTATTATGATTGGGACCATTGCTATCAAGGTTGAGGTAACATAATCATTAGTGGAATACAAAATTTTGTCTCATATAAAATTGTTTTGGTAACAAGACCTGATCAACCTTGTTAAAAAAAGGATTTCATTGAACAAAACAATGTTTTCACCATGATTATCCCCGCTTACTTCTATTCTATCCATTTTTTGCTTATGCCTAACTTAAAGGCGTTAAAGAAAAGTACTTATTAGGAGATAACCCAAAAGTTTTAGATGAGTCTTGGAAGTTATTACTTCAGTAATAACTGCTCCTTATCCTTTTTATTTGCTTTTTGTGCCAAGAGTAACCTCTAATGAGAGAGAAGTAATGATTGGGAAAGTTGTTGTCCCGAAACAGATTTCTATGCTTCACCGTAAAAATTCGTGTAAAATCTCTGAACATCTTTTTGAGGCATGCATTTTTGTTCTTCTGCCCCAGGTTGTTATCTAACTTTCGTTACTTCAACACTTTTTGATTTGAGCAACAGAAGGTCTTCGAAAAAATTCGTCTTTACCTGCTGGTCTGTTTTGACAGATTTCTGCCATTTTCTGCATTTGCTTCTTGTTGGTTCCTTTTTGAGTTCTTTTGGGAAATTGAGATTTTTGAGGGAAGTGCTATAGTAGCCTGTGTTTTAATAGAAGTTTTATTGGTGTTGGAACTTAACCTAAAGACTGTGTGAAGATTGTGTGAAGTTTTGTATGAAGGAAAATTTTCAGGTGTATGGAAGGAATAAGTAATGAGATGAAGGATGGACTAAAGCTCAAGCTTGGGGATGCCACGCGTGTCACCCCAAGAAATATCCACGAAGTACAAGCGTCAAAGCTTGGGGATGCCCAAGGCATCCCCTTCTTCATCAATAAAAATCCAACGTTTCTTCCAAATGCTTCATTTTTATTGTTTCATGCACGGTTGTGTTGTTCTTGGAGCGTCTTCTTTTTCGTTTTCGTTTTGGTTTTTCGTTTGCTTTTGTTTGCTTAGTTTTCTGAATAAATTTGTTGGACCTCCTCTTTCATGCATTGGTTTTCAAATAGTTTGGTTTGGTTTGGAAAAGAGTAGGAAAGCTCATGCTTAAGTGGTAAAAATAGTTTGTTTTTTACTATGGCCTATGCTTTGTCATGCCATGCTTGATATTGTTTTGGCTTTATGCTTAGTATTATTTGTTGTAGCATGACTTGTTATAAACAACTGCGATTTCTTAATGTGCCTTGGATGAATCATGCGTTGTTTTAGCATATTAAAGCATAGTATAGTGGTATTCTCCTTTGATGCTTTATTTGGGTTGACTTGGCGCATGCTCACACCATGTTATGACTATCTCAAGTCACCATAAGTCTTTATGATCCTTTAGTTTTCAACTTGTAGTATCACTTTATGCTTTGATCAATGATGTTTTGTCGCTCTACATGATTATGGCCATTATTGCTCTCTTAGTTTGTCGCTCCCAGTCTTTTGCTAGCCTCCACAACCAAGTATGAGTTCCACTCATGCATCCAACTCCCTAAACCAAGTTATTCCAAAGATTCCACCATACCTACCTACTAGCATATTCTATTCCAAGTACATTCATGCTTTTGTTTACCTTCCAAATTAAACTTGTTATGAGAAAACTAATGATTAAAGCTCTAACGTACTTGATGGCACACTTTACTTTTTTGCATTTAATAAACTTGAACCATTGGGTCCTTCATTGTTGTGTATATGCTTGCGCTTTATAAGTTGAAATTAGCAGAACCATGTATCATGGGGAACGCTTTCAACATTGCACCTGTACTTTGTACCCCGTTGATATCATGTTCTTTTGCTTATGGATCCCGCGGTGTGAAATAAGTGGAACTTGTAAGATCATGGAGTTTGTATGTGTGTTAGAGAAACGCCTGGGACGCTAGCCTAAGCCATGCCTAATCATGGTGGAAACTTGCAGTATCACCATAATGAGCACTCTATGAAGCATCCTCAATAAAACCTATGCAAATAGCAAATAAAAAGATCACTAAGATGCTCGTTGTCTGCTTGCCTTGTCATTTTGATTATGGGATAGCTCCTGTATCATGTGCAAGGGGTACCCCATTGGCGGTTCTTTATGATACATATGTACTTACAATGGCAAGAGCTTACTTGTGACTAAAGTTGAGTAGCATGAGGTTCGGTCTTCGTAAGTAAGGGGCATGAGATTTGTCAAGCATATGCTCTTATTTGTGTCACTTTAACCTTAATCACCTTCAAGATGCTTATGATAGGGGCAATGAGAGCTGAAAGTTATAAGTACCATAATTTTTGGAAGCTCTTCATGAGACTTGAATCCCTACTTCCTTCTATGAAGGCCTTTCTTCCACTATATATATTGAGTCTCCACCTTCTATCTTTATGCACTTACTTTGAGAGCATAGTGGCCATTCTTAGTTCTATGTGCATTGTCCCAAGACTTGTTGATTGATGCATACTATGATATTGCTTGTTTTAAACTATTTGTATCTAGTCACTCTTATGAACTTTGAAGGTGTCCTATGCATTTATGTTTGCTACTCTATGAGGGACAAGCTGAATGCCACTATGCTATGTTTTCTTTATGTGAAACAAACAAACGTCTTACAAAGCATTGTTATTCATGAATCTTTTGTTTGTGCCTTTTCGTGCTGCAACATAGTTTCTTTGCCTTATTGCTAGAACTTTGTCTTTCATGTTATGATTGAAGTACTATGATCCCATCTTTGAATGTTTTACAAATACTTTGATCAAGTTTATGATGGTGCATGTCACCTCAAAAAATATTCTTTCTTTTTATCACTTACCTACTCAAGGACGAGCAGGAGTTAAGCTTGGGGATGTTGATACATTGCAAATGTATCTATAATTTTTGATGTTCCATGCTTGGTTTTATCTACTTTCTTGTGTTTTGTTCACACTTTGGAGTACTTTTCATATGATTTCTTGGACTAACCTATTAACAAGAGCCACAGTGCCAGCTGCCTGTTTTCTGCTGTTTTTGGTTCCAGGAAAGTCAGAAAATGAATATCTCAGAATTGGACGGGACAAAAGCCAAAGTTCCTATTTCACCAGAAGACTCCTGAAGCCAGAATATGAGACGGAGTGGGGCTGGGGCCCAACCATACCACCTGGCCACGTGGGCTGGGCCTGGCCGCGCCAGGGGGTGGTTTGGCCGCCCCACGCACCCCCTCGGTCTCCCTCTTCGCCTATAAGATGCCTTCTGACCTAAAAACTCAGGGGGGTTCGACGTTTTTCTAGAAGGAGTTCCGCTCTGCCGCCACCACAAGATTCCACGAAACAGCACCAGAAACTCCGTTCCGGCACCTTGCCAGGACGGAGAATTGGAGGAGATCATCGCCATCATCATCACCATCGTTTCTCCATCGACCATCCATGTTTCCCCCATGTATGAGTGAGTAATCCCCCGTTGTAGGCTATGGGGATGGTAGGGATTGGATGAGATCGTTCATGTAATGGCATCAGAATGTTAGGGCATGGTGCCTAGTATCTTCTATTAGTGCTTTATGATTTTGTTGCGACTTGTTATGCTTAATGCTTGTCACTAGGGCCCGAGTGCCATGATTTCAGATCTGAACATGTTATTGATTCATTATGATAGTATTGTTTTTGGTCTTACCTGCAAGTTGTATACACACGTTGTTGTCTGGAACCAATGGCCCCGAAGTGACAGAAATCAGGATAACCGGAGGGAATGGCTTTGATGTGAGGATCACATGTGTTCACGGAGTGTTAATGCTTTGCTCCTGTGCTCTATTAAAAGGAGCACCTTAATTGCCAGTAGTTCCCTTGAGGCCCCGTTGCAAATGGGCTGGCAGGACAAAAGATGTTGTGCAAGTTCTCATTGCGAGCATGTATGACTATATATGGAACACATGCCTATGATTATCTAGTACTTGGATGCTTTATCTTATTTATCTGCAATTGCCATATGTTCTGATTGCTTTGTGAATTGTCTTGTCCATGCAACACCCGTCCATCCATCCCTATGCCTACCGCACTCGAATCCTACTGTTTACTACTATTGTTACTGTTGTCTTTACTTTACTACTGTTGTTACTTTACTATTCCTACTACAAAACTATTACTACTGATAAACTGTTGTGAGCAAGATTGTTTCCAGGTGCAGCTGAATTGACAACTCAGTTGTTAAGGCTTATAAATATTCTTTGGCTCCCCTTGTATCTAATCAATAAATTGGGTTTCACTTCCCTCGAAAATACTGCGATACACCCCCTATACTTGTGGGTCATCAGAGGACCATGTAACCTTATTATCTAATCAGTGAATATATCTACTACTTTTTGGACTGTGTATGGATTGAAGAATGGCAAGAAGTAGGAGTACTTGGTCAATCTGTCCTTAACCACTAATATGACATCCTTTCTTTTAGACTTAGGCATGCCCTCAATGAAGCCAAGACTGATTTCAGATCATTTGCCTTTTGGAATTGGCAAAGGTTGTAACTGGCCAGGGTACTGTACCTTTTCAGACTTTGAAATCTGGCAAACTAGGCACTCATTGATTTTTGGCAGTTAGAAATTCTTTGAATTTTGGCCATCAGAACAATTTCTTAATTCTATGATGAGTTACTTTGATACCTGAGTGTCCCCCAAATGCTAATGAATGAAATGAGTCAAACACTTTGCTTTTGAGATCAGTAGTTGATCCGATGTAGAGTCTTCCCTTGTATCTTAGGATGCCAGATTGCAAACTGTATTTTGGATTGTTGTTTTTTGTTGATGGTCAATTCTTGAAGCAGCTTGGTACAATGGGAATCACCAATGTAAGAATGAGCAATAGCATATATCTAATATGGAATTATCATAGATGTGGCTTGGCACTGTTTGCTAGTCACTTCATTAGCACCAGTTGTGGGTTAATGATATTTCCTAGACAATGCATCAACCACAATATTTTCCCAGCCTTTCTTGTGCTCAATAGTATAATCTAGTTCCATCTATTTTAACATTATTTAATGTTGTATCCCTTCCAATAAACTCTGACTGGATATATATTTCAAGCTGCTTTGGTCAGTCTTTTTGATGAGTTTATTGCCTAAGAAATGATGTCTCCATTTTCTTAGGGCTTCCAACATTGCCAATGCTATCATTTCGTAAATTGATATATCACTTTTTGGACCTAAGATCTTGCTGAAAAATGACAGAGGTCTGCCTTGTTGCATCAGTATTGCTCCTAGTCTAGTAGCACAAGCATTTGTTTCTAGGAAAAATATGAGAGAAAATTTTGGTAAATCCAGAAGTGGTGGAGCTGCCATTGTGTGTTTGACCAGGTCAAATGCTTCTTGTTGTTCTTGTCCCCATAGAAAGGAATCCTTCTTCAGTATTTGGTGTAGAGGTTTGCATATAATGGCATAGTTCTTGATGAATTTCCTGTAGTAACCTATCATACCAAGGAAGCCTCTCAATTTTGGATTTTTTGTGGCTTTTCCCACTTCACAATATCATGTATTTTCTCTAGATCAGTCTGAACTCCATGACTAGAGATGATATGGCCTAGGTATTCCACATGAGGTTGACCAAATGAACATTTGGACAGTGGGCTTTCAGTTGTTGGTTTATGAGAACAGTCAAGACCTATTGGAGATGAACTAGGTGCTTTGGCAGTGACTTGTTGTATATGAGTATGTCATCAAAGTAAACCAGGACAAATTTCCTAAGAAACTGGGCAAAAACAGAATTCATTAGCTATTGGAAGGTGGTAGGATCATTACACAACCCAAAAGGCATCACTAGGTATTCATAGTGACCTAAGTGTGTGGAGAATGTTGTTTTATGGATATCATCAGGATTCATCCTTATATGATGGTAATTAGACCTTAATTGAATTTTGGGAAAATGACCACTCCCTGAAGTTCGTCTAATAAATCCTCAATGACAGGAATTGGGAATTTATTTTTGATGGTCATTGCATTTAAGCCTCTGAAGTCAACACAGAGCCTCTATGTAACATCCTAAAACTTCAATCCGAGTTAATCAAGATCCAATCTACCCAATTTGGGGTTAACAAAAACTTTTCCATTTTAAAATAATTGAGGATTCATATGTGTATGCATTTAAAATAGGAGTTGTTTGAATTACCATGATTGATTGATCTATTGGTTGTAAAATGGTTCTATGATGAATGCCACATCATCTAGATCATTTTCAAACAAATCCCAAAGAAAAATAAATCAAAAATAATTAAATAAGGAAATGGTCATTTGTGCCATTTTAATCAACTAGCCCACTTTGGCTATTCCTAGGACTCATTTGCCAACAGAAAAAATTATGGATCTTTGCACCCCTTGCTAGTACAAGTAGTGATGTTCCAAGGCCCACTTTGTGATCTTCCAAAAACTTTCAAACTCTAATTTTAAATGACATTTGAAAATTGAATCTAGTTCATATGTATAGATCACACTTTTTCAAAAACCACTCAAATGAACTCCATTTCAAAATCCCAAGCAAACCTAGATGCTTAAGCATAAGATAAACGACTCCACCAAAAATCATCTCAAAATTTAAATATTTTGTTCATGCGGCCATTTGATCGAGCACCTTGTGAGCAGAATCATTATGGCCTAACTGTTACTGTTTTGGAGTAATTCTTGTCGAGCCATTTGATGTGCATTGATCACCTTGGTCTCCCCAGGCCCAACCAGACCAAAACCACCCCTTTTCTTAGCCCCTGGCGCCAATGCCATGCCGCCCCGATGCCATGCTCGCCGGTCGAGCATGCGCAGCTTGCAGCAGACCGCCAGCCCAGCTCCGCCGCTCCAGGAAGCACTACGCCACCTCACCGGTGCCCACGGTCCACCCCACGGCCACAGATAGCCACTGGACCACCCTAGAGCCACGCCACCCTTTCTCTCTACGTGCAGCCAGAGCGCGCCAGAGCGCCCTCGCCGCCAGCACCCCACAGACCGCGCCTCAACACCAAATCACGCACGCCGCTCCGCCTCGACCCCCTCACCCTGCCAGAAACGGCCGTGCATCGCTGCGTGACCCACAGTCGCCGGGAGCAGCGTCGAGCATCGCCTCTATCCCTCAGAGCGCGGGAAGCTCCTGACCGTTAGCCACCACCGCTAGCCACGCCATTGCGCCGTAGCTGACCGCCAGCAGACCGCCCACCGTCCACCTACCTCGCCCACGCCGGTAGCCCCCTGTATCGCCGTCACGATCAAGCTCCGCCCACACCCGTCGGTCCCCTCGTCGAGCCTATATAAGGAGGCCACCCCCAGCCTCAATCGCCACACCATTCCACTCCCCTCTCTCCACTGATCGTTTCCCCTCTCTCGCCGGAGCCGCTCGAGCAGCCCATCGCTGGAATTCCGCCGGAGGTAGCCGCTGTAGAGGAGGATACGTGGTCGTCGATTTTGTCCACCTCATCCCCTGCCGCAACTTCGCCTGAGCTCGCCGTCGTCTACCGGTTCGTTTGCCCACCTCGCTTCACTAGCTAGAGCCCTGGTACGTCCCCAGTAGACCCCCACCGACCGAGTTAGGGTTCAGTCTCGTCGGCGACATGTGTGTCATCGACGACGACAGTGGACCGTTAGATCTAGTTCTAATCGTGTGGTTATTATCGCCCCGTACCGCTTCATCTTTAAAGAGTCACTAACAGGCGGGACCCCCTGTCAGCAACCCTCAGCGCCACGGAGTGTACACGGGCCGGCCCATTCAGTTTCCCGCGCTGACCCAGTTAATTCAAATTAGGTTTTTTCTATTTAGACTTAAAATCAATTATGTCCCTTAGTTTGAAAATCAATTCAGAGAGTTTTACAAATCCAAATTGAGTGATTCCAATTTTGTTGGAAAGGTAATTGAAATCTCTATCGAAGATCGTTGGATTTAAATCATTTAGAGTTAGAGATCTCTGCTAGTAAAAATAACAAGACGGAAGCTTTTGCACATTCAAACATTTTTCGAAAATCAACCATAATAGCTTTTGAGTTGATTCCAACTCTCAAAAATCACATTTAACCATACCTATCTGAATATGTAATAATACTAAGGTTTGCATGCAGTGACTTTGGACTAGTACCAAAATAATGCTATGTAGGCATTTCTAGTCACTTTAAATCATTAATTATTAAACTTAAACTTATTAAAATATGATCCAACCTTTAAATCACTTTTCCACATGTTAGAATATGTGGTGATGACATGTGTCCACATGATTCCATATTTTAATTGGAGAATATTAAATCTTAGTTATTTTCAGTGAGTAGAAATTACTTTTCTCAAATAAAAAGAATGAAATTAGTTCATTAAACCTTGTGATGTTTGTGATGATACTAGATCATCAAAAGTGTGCCTTAGTGTGCTAAGTAGAATAGTTAAGTATTGTTTGATGATTGTGTATTCCGTATGTATTTATAGACGGTAGTACCGACCAAGATTTCGAGGAGGAGGAGTTATACCAGGAGGAAGAGGAAGAAAACTTCAACCACTGCACTACACAAGGCAAGCTAGCACTATACAAGTTAACCCTTGCAAGTTACTTGCAAGCCTAGCACTTCAAGTAAACTGAGCAAGCTAATATTGGCAAGAAAATGCTTGCAAGCCATCATTAACAATGCAAGCTAAACCTTGCAAGCTAGATGACCTAAGCAAGATGCCTTAAGTATGCTTTGGTTATATATTGACTTATACCTACCCCAAGTTTTCTTACAAGCTTTACCTTGTTTTACTTTACCAAAGTTCTTTACTTTGTTTAGAGGTAGCATAAAAAGTATAAAACTTGACCTATCTAGTTAGACTTAGATGTCATTCTATGGCATGAAATTGACGTTAGCACCCTACCTTAGTGAACACTCTTAACTTAGTAGTTTAGAGCTAAACCAAAACTTGATCACTTTAGATGGGAATATTTGGTGAAAATGACTTGTGAAAACCTTGGAATGATGAGTCATTCTATTGAGATGTTTTGACATGTGTTGAGAAACACAAATGGTTTATGATGATGAAAATGTTGAGGCATGAGCCTTAACCCTTTTATAAAAAACTGATGGTTGGGTTCGAATGCGATACCATTCCAAATTTACCGTACAACCACATTAGCTGAATTGGGTAAGGCTTAGCCGGAAGTTTATATGCATTAGTATTAGTTCCCTCGCGGGAGAGGTTTGAGCTGAGGCTACCTCTCAATGTTGTCCACGTATGTAGTGCCCAGGATGACAAATGGTCATGGCTGGGCGGCCAAGCTCATAGGAGAGGTGCTTATACTAGGGTGTGTAATTGAAAGGTTATGTTTGATTATCTGCATACTAAGTATGATGATTCAGAGTTATCCCTGATAGATGTATCGAATCTTGTGGTGAAAGTGTACCACCTGTGTAGATTGTCAAACTATTTGAATAGCCGCGTTCGCGGTTATGGACAGTTGGAGTGGCCATATTGTTCCGTTGTCAGATGTTTTCAAAACAACTTATGAAATGAATGATGACTTTGACTTGACCATAACAGAGTTGTGACTATGAAACTAGTTTCCCAACTTAAGTGATTTTAGAACTTTATTTTATCTTTCTGTATCTCTGAACTCAGCTTAGTTTCAAACTTAACTTCACAAGTAAACTTAGAGTTAGCATTCCTACTAGCACTACCTTACTTGTTAGTGGTAGTTTGCGAGTACGTAAAGAGTACTCATGGCTTTTGTCCCTGGCTATTCTCATGGCCAGACTATGAAGAGGAGTACCAAGGTGAAGGACAACAGGACGGCTATGATAACTAGGACTATCTTCCATCGTCAGCATTGCCTGTGACCCTGAAGATGGACCCCACTGCTACGCTTATTATTTATTCCGCTGCTTGTTGTATTCAGACTGATCGTGAGATCCTTTATTCGTGTAAGACCTTATTATGGTTTGTAATGGATGATGTATTGTGATATCCAGTCTATTATGTCTCACAAAAATGGTAATCCTGGGATTGCGATGTATGGCATAACAGGCATCTGGGATTAAAAATCCAGGTGTTGACAAGTTGGTATCAGAGCCATCCTGACCATAGGAGACCCTAATTAGAATGGACGTCTGAAAAAAACTTAGTTTCAAAACCAAAGTGAGTATTTATGAAAACATATTTCCTCTCTTACCCTTGGGAATTCTTTGTCTCAAAAAAATACATGTTCCTTCAAATTCTTACATTACTACATAAAATTTGACACATTTGATCACTTAACTAACTTTCTCATCCTCAATTCTTATAGATGGAAACTTAGCTCAGCAAGTTCTACCAGTTGGGCAACGAAGGCTGGCTGATCTTCGAGAGGGATGTTGACGCACTATCGGAGTACTTGGGACGCCCTCATCCGGAATTCCTTGGAGCTCAACTTCCTGGACCCCCAGGAGGAGATTTATAATGGCTAGTCACCACTGATCTTCCATGCAAGATAGAAGCACCAACGTCCAGGAGGATCCAATTCTCCATGAGAGAGAACAACTGGCTAGATGGATTAGCTAGGGCAATGCATGAAGCCCTCGCACGTATGTGTGCCCTGAGTGTCAACAAAATCCAAGGAACCCGCTTTGCTCACTATGCAGGGCGTGATTTTATGGGAATGCCCATGGAGATGCCAAGTCACCCGGAGTTGAAGCGTCAAGTGGAGAACCTTGACTTCCTGTTGTACGATAGACAGAAGGAATTGGACAATGCTAGGGAGTTCGCCAACCACAACCTTGCCATTGCCGCCCAGAAGGCCCAGACTTTCTCACTGCTTGTCAAGGATCGTCAATCTCTTCGCCGTCAGCGTGCAAAGAAGGATCGCACCATCGACCGTCTTCGCAAGAAGGTGGCCGACCTCGAGAAGACCATCAAGGAGCAAGAAGCTCAGCTTGCAGCCAAAGAAGAAGAAGAGGAAGGTGAAGACATCCAGGGATATATGGACTCTTACCTCAGCAACGATGATGACTATCTGGAGGAGGATGCTATGGACTTCTACATCGACGATGATGACTCTGACTTCATCGATGATGAGTAGAGGCACTAGAGCACTATCGTAGGAGTGAGATGTATCGGTCCCATTGTATCGTAGCTCACAGAATGGTTCATAAAACCATCTATTTTCCTTTGTTGTTGTGGTGTGTGTGTGTTTGTATCGTGTGCTTGTTTGGAATGAATGAAAAGAAGTTAGTTGCAAAACCTAAGTCAAACTCAAAGTTTAGCTTTTGAAACCAAAACCATGAACCTTAGAACATTCCCTCTTACCCCTTTATCTATCTCAATCTTCAGATGACTCATGGAAACCCCGGAGGGAGCAGCTCATCGCAGGACCCAATGCTGCAGATTATGCAGATGCTAGTTGCCGACCATGAAGCTAGAAGGGTAGAGCGCCAAGCCAACCTTGTTGGGTCCGCAACATAGAAAACAAAAAAATTCCTACGATGAGAACTACACGCCAAGATCTATCTACTAGGTACAGAGCAACGGGTGGACATACATCCATCGAGAACTTACCCTCGAAGACAACGAGCTTTGTTAACGAGTAGGAACTCGTGGTTGATGTAGTCGTACACTTGCCGATCTCAAGATCGAGTAGAAGTCCGAGCGCCGCAACTCAGCAGCGCATCCGTACTCGCACACACGTTCAAGCCACCGGACAACCTCCACCTCCTCGCTCCAGCGATCCAGCGGAAGCAGCAACTCCTTCCAGACTAAATGCATCGGGAACATGTATCTCTCTAATCCGATACCATGGGGGAATAATTCTAGAGGGGGAGAGAGATCCTTCACAAGGAGGTGTATGGAAGAAGGAGGGAGAGGGTGGCCTTTTATAGGAGGAGGGGGGTACCCCCTCCATGGCCGGCGCATGGGGGTGACCCCTCACCTCCCCCATTCATGTGGTGGTAACCCCTCCACATTAAAATGCCTCTTCACATTCCCTTTTAAAGTCCTCACTTTAAATGCATTAAAATTCTCTAAGTTTAATGCTCTCTCATTTAATAAAACTCTTTTATTAAATTTATTCAGAATTTTGTTAATTACTTTAATTAACAAACATTCACATATAACCCCTTGCAATATTTCAATATCACATGCAGAACCACTTTCTGCAATTTCACTCAAAACAATTTCCGGTTTCTATCGAAACAATTCCTGCGCTTTGCAATTCTTTCGTCTAAAACATATGTGCTCCAAAATGGTGTCCGGTAACTCTTAAGTGTGTCACCCCACGGTTCACGAATAATGCAGACATGATTGAGACTCCTCTCAGATCAATAATCAGAAGCGGGACCTAGAGATCCATTCTGACTCATGCATATTCAACGATGACTCCTATGATCGTGAGAACCTTTAACGCTAGTAATTTAATCTCTTTGTCTCATGATATAATACATGTCCGAGATTTGATCATCGGTATCCAAATACCTAGTTTGATCTCGTTACCGACATGCACTCTTTTCTCGTTCCCGTGATATAACATTCTAGTGATCACATCATTTGCTTGCAAGCTACCTTAATGTGATATCACCGAGAGGGCCCAGAGTATTTCTATTCGTCATCGGGATTGACAAATTCCACTCTTGATCCATGAGCCTCAACATAACACCTTCGTAGTACTGAACCCATCTTTATAGTCACCCTGTTACGGTGTGACGTTTAATGTTATCAAGATACTCTTCCGGTGTTAGCAATTAACATGATCTCATGGTCTAAGGATAAAGATTACTTCGTATGATGTTATAGCAATATAAACATAATGACTTGATCATAATGCTATACTTCGGATGAAAGTTCATCACATCATTTCACAAATGCTGTGACCTTGTTATTAACAACATCCAATGTCCATGATCAGGAAACCAATGTCCATGATCAGGAAAATGGCCAGTCCCCTTGCAATAGTAACACTCGGTGTCAGACTTAGGGCTAGCTCGGGGTTTCTTTTTAGGTGCGGCAACAGATTTGCCACCCTTCTTTCCCTTGTGCTTGCCTTTCTTGTCCTTCTTGAAACCGGTGGTCCTATTGATCATCAACACTTGATGTTCTTTTCTAATCTCCACTTCTGCAATCTTAAGCATTGACAGAAGCTCGGGAAGAGACTTCTTCATGCCCTGCATATTATAGTTCATCACGAAGCTCTTGTAGCTAGGTGGCAGAGATTGGAGAACACGATGTATGCCTAAGTCAATGGGAATCGTTATTCCCAAGGACACAAGCTTATCAGCGTACCCAGACATTTTGAGTACATGCTCACTAACGGAGTTGTTCTCCTCCATCATGCAGCGAAAGAACTTTTCAGAAGCATTATAACTCTCTTTGGCAGCATGGGTATCGAAAATCATTTTCAATTCTCCCATGGTATCAAAGGCATTGCCATTTTCGAAATGCTTTCGAAGTTCTGGCTCTAGCCTATACAATATGCCGCAATGAACTAAGTTGTGGTCCTCCTGACGAGTCATATAGACATTCTTTTCCTCGTCAGGGGCATCAGGAGCTGGTGGGGGGCCTAGCGGCGCCTTTAGCACATATTGCTTTTGTGCAGCAGTGAGGAAAATCCTCAAATTCATAGCCCAGTTGGTGAAGTTGCTACCATTCGCAGCAAGTTTCTCTTTCTCCATGAACACATTGAAATTAAAAGCAGGTGGTGCCATCTACAACAGAATTTGTAAAGTTTATTTAGACTAAGTTTATGATAGAGCGAGTTCAACTAATCCAAATTACTAATGAACTCCCACTCAAAAACGACATCCCTCGTGTCCTTTTGGTGATTACATGAACCAAATCCACTACACGAAGTCCGATCATCACGTGAGTTGATGTAGCTTCAAACGCGAGCATCTATATGGGCATCATATCAACTATATGACTCATGCTTAACCTTTCGGTCCATGTTCCGAGGCCATGTCTGTACATGCTAGGCTCGCCAAGTAAGAACCTTAGTATTCGCGTGTGTAAAACTGTCTTACACCCGTTCCTATGAAAGCGTGGATTCGAGTACACCCGATCATCACGTGATGTCTCGAAACATGATCCACAGAACGGTGCATACTTAAGGAAGAACACATTTTTATCTTGATATCTAAATGAGGGATCATCTTACAATGCTACAAAAAGCGCCAAACTAGCAGTATAAGATGCTAACATCTAATGTGTGAAGTGAGATGATATGGTCCATGCATTTGATCTCTATCATTTGCATCGTGGTATGATCTCTATCATTCCTTTGTGTGTAAGGCCAAGGTCTATGGAACTTACACGCTGAATGTGTTGTAAGAGTATCTATCATACATCTACTTACAACAATACCATATCAAGACACTAGCCCAACAACGATCTAAACTAGACGCCTCTAATTTTATCAATTGCAAGTTTTACGTGGCTTAGGGCTTTCGGAGATAGAACCGTTCTTACCTACGAACATGAACCACAACGAGGATAACCAAGTTATTAGCAACTCGTTGTAAATCAGATATTAACTATAGTAGGAGAGACAGGCACCCGCCAGCCACTTATGCAAAACAAGTTGCATGTTAGTCGTGGAACCGGTCTCATGTACGATGACATGTAAGGTTGGTCCGGGCCGCTTCATCCCACTATGCCACCAATATCCAAAATACATAGAAGATGCAATAACATGATCATCATCGCCCACATATAAACATATGTGTACTACCCGTGCAAAGCACCTACGCATAGATCAGGCTCTGATACCACTGTTGGGTCCGCAACATAGAAAGCAAAAATTTTCCTATGATGAGAACTACACGCCAAGATCTATCTACTAGGTATAGAGCAACGGGTGAACATACATCCATCGAGAACTTACCCTCGAAGACAACGAGCTTTGTTAACGAGTAGGAACTCGTGGTTGATGTAGTCGTACACTTGTCGATCTCAAGATCGAGTGGAAGTCCGAGCGCCGCAACTCAGCAGTGCATCCGTACTCGCACACACGTTCAAGCCACCAGACAACCTCCACCTCCTCGCTCCAGCGATCCAGCGGAAGCAGCAACTCCTTCTAGTCGAAATGCCACCGGGAACATGTATCTCACTAATCCGAGACCATGGGGGAATAATTCTAGAGGGGGAGAGAGATCCTTCACAAGGAGGTGTATGGAAGAAGGAGGGAGAGGGTGGCCTTTTATAGGAGGAGGGGGGTACCCCCTCCATGGCCGGCACATGGGGGTGACCCCTCACCTCCCCCATTCATGTGGTGGTAACCCCTCCACATTAAAATGCCTCTTCACATTCCCTTTTAAAGTCCCCACTTTAAATGCATTAGAATTCTCTAAGTTTAATGCTCTCTCATTTAATAAAACTCTTTTATTAAATTTATTCAGAATTTTGTTAATTACTTTAATTAACAAACATTCACATATAACCCCTTGCAGTATTTCAATATCACATGCAGAACCACTTTCTGCAATTTCACCTGAAACAATTTCCGGTTTCTATCGAAACAATTCCTGTGCTTTGCAATTCTTTCGTATGAAACATATGTGCTCCAAAAAGGTGTCCGGTAACTCTTAAGTGTGTCACTCTATGGTTCGCGAATAATGCAGACATGATTGAGACTCCTCTCAGATCAATAATCAAAAGCGGGACCTGGAGATCCATTCTGACTCCTGCAAATTCAACGATGACTCCTGTGATCATGAGAACCTTTAACGCTAGTAATTGAATCCCTTTGTCTCATGATATAATACATGTACGAGATTCGATCATTGGTATCCAAATACCTAGTTTGATCTCGTTACCGATATGCACTCTTTTCTCGTTCCCGTGATATAACATTCTAGTGATCACATCACTTGCTTGCAAGCTACCTTAATGTGATATCACCGAGAGGGCCCAGAGTATATCTATCTGTCATCGGGATTTACAAATTCCACTCTTGATCCATGAGCCTCAACATAACACCTTCGTAGTACTGAACCCATCTTTATAGTCACGCTGTTACGGTGTGACGTTTGATGTTATCAAGATACTCTTCTGGTGTTAGCAATTAACATGATCTCATGGTCTAAGGATAAAGATTACTTCGTATGATGTTATAGCAATATAAACATAATGACTTGATCGTAATGCTATACTTCGGATGAATGTTCATCACATCATTTCACAAATGCCGTGACCTTGTTATTAACAACATCCAATGTCCATGATCAGATCATCTTGTTAATCAACAAGCTAGTCTATAAGAGAGGCATAACTAGGAACCCTTTTTGTTTATTAAACACACATGTATTGATGTTTCCGATCAATACAATTCTAGCATGCAAAGTAAACATCTATCATATATAAGGAATACATAATAACAACTTTATTATTGCCTCTCAGGGCATATTTCCTTCAAACCTAGCAACTCTACAGCAGATCGCTCAGATGGCCCAAAACAACCAAGGCCATGGAAATCAGGATCATCAAGGATCCAAGCTGAAGAACTTCCAGAATACTAATCCCCCTATCTTTAATAACTCAGAGAACCCACTAGATGTAGATGATTGGTTACAGACCATGGAGAATAACCTTGAAGTCGTCAGAGTTGATGCACATGAGCAAGTTCTTTTTGCCACACACTATCTGGCAGGAGATGCAAGAGCATGGTGGAACAACACCCGCACAATGAACCACGGTCAAGTGATGATGTGGGAAGAGTTCAAGACCAAGTTTAGCCGCACCCATGTGCCGCAAGGATTAGTCACCCGAATGAGAGATGAATTATGCAACCTAAAGCAGGGCAGAATGACTATAGTGGAATACCGTGACAAATTCCTGTCGCTCGCTAGGTATGCCGCTGATGAGATCAACACAGACGCCAAGAAGAAGGAGAAATTCCTGAATGGACTACATGATGAAATGCAGACGGTGTTAGTCAACATTCGTTTTGATGATCTCGAAGAGCTAGTTAACTCGGCCATCCAGATGGAAGGGAAGATCAACCAAGCCAATGACAACCGTAAGCGTAGAATGATGCACTAGAGTGGATCCAATCATGTCCAGAAGTACCGTCGCAACCCGTCTGCAGGATATGCCCCGCGGAACAATCGACCCCCAATGTCTCGCCCAAGCTACCCCAACCGTAGTGGAGGCAATGCAAAGTCCGTAGGAAACAACAACAACCCCGGCAACTGCAACAACTTCAACCGTGCGCCGCCAAAGTCCAACAACAACAACAACACTGCACCCAGAACTGGAAGCAATGTTGTACCTGTCGCAGCCAAGGACAAGTCCCAGATTACTTGTTTCGAGTGTGGAGTTATGGGTCACTACTCCAACGAGTGTCCCAAGAAGGTTGCTGCCAGTGCCAATGTGAATGCCCCAGCTCAACAACAGCGTCGTGTTCAGCCAGGAAGAAGATTCACCCTAGGGAACCCTCACAACCGCAATGGCCGTCTCTTCCACATGAACGTCGAAGAAGCCCAAGAAGCGCCAGATGTCATGCTGGGTATGTTTTCTGTCAACTCAGTTGTAGCAAGAGTGTTGTTTGATTCTAGAGCATCGCACTCATTTTTCACCGAAGAATTTGCATGCACTAGTAAGATTCAACCAACCAATTTGAAGCATGTCATGATAGTTCAAATTCCTGGTTCAACCACAAAAGCTAGAAAAATTTGCAAAGCTGTACCTATCAGAATTCATGGGATGGATTTTTATGCTAATCTAATAGTACTTGGAACCAAAGGTTTGGAAGTAGTACTAGGAATGGATTGGATGTCAAAGCATAAAGGACTGATAGACTGTGCTAAGAAAGCCATCACCATGACTAGTAGCTCTGGAGTAACAATAGAGCATGTATCTGAAACTTTACCTCATCAATTCAAGTGCAACAAGAGTCTAGCCCTACCCACCATAGACGAAGTCAGAGTAGTCTGTGAATACCCCGATGTATTCCCAGATGAATTTCCCGGTATGCCCCTAGATCGGGTATTGAGTTCATTATTGAACTAATCCCTGGAACTGGACCCATAGCCTAGAGACCCTATAGTATGAACCCCTCAGAGTTAGTAGAGTTGAAGAAGTAGTTGGATGCTATGTTAGCCACCGGCTTGATTCAACCCAGCGCATCGCCATGGAGATCACCAGTTCTGCTCGTCGACAAGAAGGATGGAGGCAACCGTTTGTGCACAGATTATAGGAAGCTGAATGATGTCACCATCAAAAACAAGTACCCACTGCCAAAGATCAAGGATCTGTTTGATCAGTTGACTAGTGCCAGCGTGTTCTCTAAGATTGATCTTAGGACTGGTTATCACAAACTTAAGATTCATGCAACTGATATTCCAAAGACCGCCTTTACTACCCGTTATGGATTATACGAGTATACGGTCATGTCTTTTGGATTAACCAATGCTCCTGCTTATTTCATGAATTTCATGAATAAGATCTTTATGAATTTCCTAGACAAGTATGTCGTTGTGTTTATCGATGATATCCTTATCTACTCCAAGTCAGAAGAAGAGCATGAGCAACATGTGAGAATCATCCTTGAAACCTTGAGACAGCATCGGTTGTATGCCAAGTTCAGCAAATGTGAGTTTTGGCTGAAGGAAGTAGGATTCCTTGGACATATTGTGTCAGCCGGAGGAGTCGCTGTTGACCCCGCCAAGATCAGAGATGTTGAAGAATGGGAAGCCCCAACCACTCAAACCCAAGTCCGTGCATTTCTCGGATTAGCGGGATATTACCGCAAGCTCGTAGAAGGATTTTCTAGCATCGCAAGACCAATGACCCAATTATTGAAGAGGGATAAGAAGTTTGAATGGACCAACAAATGTGAAGCAGGTTTCCAAGAGCTCAAGAAGACATTAATTTCATCCCCAATATTGATTATGCCAGATATCAAGAAACCGTTTGATGTGTATTGTGATGCATCCAGGATTGGTGTTGGATGTGTATTGATGCAAGAAGGCAAATGTATCGCCTATTTGTCAAGACAACTGAAGCAGCAGGAGCAGAATTACCCTACCCATGATCTTGAGTTAGCAACTATAGTTCTAGCATTGAAAACGTGCCGTCATTATCTTATGGGTAATCGTTGTGAGATTTACTCAGATCACAAGAGCTTGAAGTATATTTTCACTTAGAAGGAGCTGAATATGAGGCAAAGGAGATGGATAGAGTTAATCAAGGATTATGACCTTGACATTCACTATCACCCCGGCAAAGCCAATGTGGTAGCGGATGCTCTTAGCAGATTACCATGTAGGTTAAACACCATGATCAAGGAGAAGCAACCAAGCTTGTATGAGGAGTTGAAGCAGTTTAGAACTGAGCTTGTTAGCAAAGGATTCTTAGCTAGCATTGAACTTCAACCCACGTTGATTAGTCAAATCAAGGAAGCCCAGAAGGGAAATGAAAGTATCAACGAAATCAAGCGTCGTATTGGTACAGGAAAGGTACCTGGATTCACAGAAGACGAAGAAGGAGTTATGTGGTACAAAGGACGTATCTGTGTGCCAGCAGATTCAGAGCTGAAGCAAGTTATCATGCAAGAAGCTCATGATACTCTTTATTCTATCCACCACGGAGGAACAAAGATGTATCAAGATTTGAAAGAGCAATTTTGGTGGCACAAGATGAAGAGAGAAATCGGAAGCTACATCGCCAAGTGTGATATCTGCCAGAGAGTCAAAGCAGAACATCAGAGACCCGCAGGACTATTGCAACCATTGCAGATTCCGGAATGGAAATGGGATTCCGTCAGAATGGACTTTATCACCGGTTTACCTAGTTATAGTAGGGGAAATGACTCAATCTGGGTCATAGTTGATAGACTGTCCAAGGTAGCCCATTTTATCCCTGTCAAGACTACCTACCAGAGTTCGAAGCTAGCAGAGTTGTACATTGCTAGAATTGTTAGTTTACATGGAACCCCCAAGACCATAGTGTTGGATCGAGGAACCCGATTTACCTCAAGATTTCGGTAAAAAGTCCAAGAAGGATTGGGAACTGATACATTGCAAATGTATCTATAATTTTTGATGTTCCATGCTTGGTTTTATCTACTTTCTTATGTTTTGTCCACACTTTGGAGTACTTTTTATATGATTTCTTGGACTAACCTATTAACAAGATGCCACAGTGCCATTTGCCTGTTTTCCGCTATTTTTGGTTCCAGGAAAGTCAGAAAATCAATATTCTTGGAATTGGACGGGACAAAAGCAGAAGTTCCTATTTTACCGGAAGACTCACGGAGCCAGAATACGAGACGGAGGAGGGCCAGGGCCTGGCCACACCCCCTAGGCGCGGGCTAGCCCTACCTGTGCCACCAGGTGGTGTGGACCCCCTGGCACTCCACCGACCTTGCCCTCTGGCCTATAAGAAGCTTCCCGATACCAAAACTCTAAATAATCAAGCCTCCAGCCACGAAAAGTTCCGCAGCGCCGCCGCCACCGAAGGGGAGATTCGGGGGACAGAAAGTCTCTGTTCTGGCACCCTGCCGGGATGGGGAAGTGCCCCCGGAGCCATCTCCATCGATCTCCACCGCCATCTCCATCACCATTGCTGATTCCCATGATGAGGAGGGAGTAGTTCTCTCTCGAGGCTAAGGGTTCTACCGGTAGCTATGTGTTCATCTCTCTCTCTATGCATGATCATATTGTGATCATGAGCTTTGTAATCAAGTAGATCTACCTTGATACTCAAGTGCTTTAATAGATCTCTGCTCTCCCCGTGTGTGTGAAAGTGACAGCGTGCTCACCATGGTGGCACTTAGGCTAGAGATTACAAATACTTTTTATGAGTTATATTTGGAGTTGGATGTCTCTATGAAATTGTGGTGTTTGTTGGAACCATCTAGTGCTCAAGGTGACAGTGTGGGGTTTTCTAGATGGGAAAGACTTACTTTGAGGTGTGCTGTTATAGCCCTACCATCGATTAGAGTGTTCAACCGGAGAGTAGTTAAGAGTAGTATCATAAAGAGAGGACATACTTATGAGAGAGTGTTCACTAGTGAAAGTATGATCCCTAGGCCTTGTTTCTAAGCATTGATACTTTGTTTGCTACTAGATCTGTTACATGTTTGCTTGCTTCCATCTTTATTTCAGTTTTGCTTTAGTCTTTTCCACGCCATCAAGTTATTTTCTATCACCGTTACCACTTATAATTATCCATACCACTTGTATTTCACTATCTCTTCGCCGAACTAGTGCACCTATACACCTGACAAGTGTATAAGGTGTGTTGGGGACACAAGAGACTTCTTGTATCTTGATTGCAGGGTTGCTTGAGAGGGGATACCTTTGACCACTTCCTCCCTGAGTTCGATAAACCTTGGGTGATCCACTTAAGGGAAAACTTGCTGCTGTTCTATAAACCTCTGCACTTAGAGGCCCAGCAACTGTCTACAAGAATAGAAGTGCGTAGACATCAGGAACCAAGTTGAACGTCAGCACAACTTATCACCCGCAGACCGATGGATAGACTGAAAGAGTCAACCAGATCTTAGAAGATATGTTGAGAGCTTGTGTACTAGAGTACGGATCAAAATGGGAAGACTATCTGCCTTTCGCAGAATTCTCATACAACAACAGTTACCAAGCAAGTCTGCAAATGGCCCCATTTGAGTTCCTGTATGGAAGAAAGTGTCACACCCCTTTGAATTGGTCGCAAGTAGGAGAGAGTCAGATTTTCGGACCCGACATCCTACGAGAAGCCGAAGAGAATGTTCACAAAGTCCGTGAGCACCTCAAGACCTCCCAATCCAGACAGAAGAGTTATGCTGACAAGAGAAGGAAAGATCTGACTTTCAATGTCGGAGATTTTGTGTATCTCAAAGTGTCGCCATTAAAGGGAACCCAATGTTTTAGTCTAAAAGGAAAGTTAGCCCCCAGATATATCGGACCCTTCAAGATTCTGAATCACCGAGGAGAAGTATCTTATCAACTAGAACTGCCTGAGGAGATGTCAGCCATCCACAATGTATTCCATATCTTGTTACTTCGCAAATGTCTAGAAGTGCTGGAGAAGACCAAAGTTTTCAAAAACATCTATCACCGAGCTGTTGATATCAACAAGGATCTGACGTATCGTGAAGTGCCCATCCGTATCTTAGAAGAAGCTTACAGAACCACCAGGACCAGGATTATCAAATTTCTCAAGATTCAATGGAGCAACCATATTGATGGCTCAATGCACGGCGCCCAGAAAAATGCTTGAAGGCGGTGTTGATGTAGAGCTCGTTGGGAACCCCAAGAGGAAGGTATGATGAGCACAACAGTAAGTTTCCCTCAGTTATGAAACCAAGGTTTAATCGAACCAGTAGGGGCAAGTAAACACCTCAAAGGTGTTACTAGCTAAGCTTTAGCAGGGCGCACTACCGGTGCTAGTAGCAACGTGGAGACCTGCACAACACAACCACAAAACTTTGTCCCCAACTTGCGATGAGGTTGTCAATCTCACCGTGTTTTGCGGAAAACAAAGGATTAAATGTATCGAATGGAAAGAAGTAAAAGTTTGCAGAAAGTAAACACAAAGCAGTAAAAGATTTTAGATTGTATGTAAAGAAAATGGACCGGGATCCATAGTTTACTAGAGGTGGCTCTCCTTAGATAGATAACATGATGGGTGAACAAATTACAGCGGGGCAATTGACAAACACCGAGAAAGCAATACATGCATATACTAATCATCTTGACTCCTTTGAGACTTGATTGGGCATTACAACATTATACATAGACCGCCATCCAACTGCATCTATGACTAATAATCCACCTTCAGGTTATCATCCGAACCCCCTCCAGTATTAAGTTGCAAGCAACAGATTATTGCTTTACGAACTGCGTGTAAAGTAAACAATACGATTGTTCTATGAACAAAGGATTGTTGTTTTCTCCCTAGTAGCAACAACACATCTAGTACCTTAGAGATTTATGCACTTCCCCAGATTACCAGAGGCATGAACCCACTATCGAGCATAAATACTAACTCTTGGAGTTGCTAGCATCTACTTGGCCAAGATAGCTACTAAAAACATAAAGCATGCAAGATCACAAATAACAAAGACATGATAGAATCAATAATCAATCTAAAATAGCATCTCAATATCCATCGGATCCCCGCAAACACAACATGCAGAATTACAAATAGATGATCTTGATCATGAACAGAGCTCACAAGATCTAGACATGAAAGCACAAAGGAGGAGAACAAGCCATCTAGCTACTACATGGATCCGTAGTCCAAGGATGAACTACTCACACATCACACCAGAGGCTTGCATGGTGATGAAGAAGGCCTCCAGGGTGAATTCCCCTCTCCGGCAGGATGCCAGGAAGAGCTTCAAATCCCTCCCGATCTAGGGATGTAGATGACGGCGGCTACATACTCTTTCGTGGATTTTTGATCGGGTACTTAGGGTTTACGTCCCGAGGGAAATATATAGGCGGAAGGAGAGGCCGAGGGGGTGCCGGGAGCGGCCACACCACCCCCTGGCGCGGGCCAGGCCTGGGCGTGCGGCCAGGTGGTGTGGTGGCCCCCTGGCCCCTCTCCGTCTCGTATTCTGGCACTTGCTGACATCCGGAAAAATAGGCACTTTGGCTTTTGTCCTGTCCAATTCCGAGAATATTCATTTTCTGACTTGCCTGGAACGAAAAACAACAGAAAACAGGCAGCTGGCACTGTGGCTCTTGTTAATAGGTTAGTCCAAGAAATCACATGAAAAGTACTCCAAAGTTGGAACAAAACACACGAAAGTGGATAAAACCAAGCATGGAACATCAAAAATTATAGATACATTTGCAATGTATCACATACCGAAGAAGAAGCCACTTGGGAGCGAGAAGATTACATTAGGACAGAGTTCCCAGATCTCTTTAGTTCCTAGTTGTCTTTCTTAAATCTTGGGACAAGATTTTGTTTAAGGGGGTAAGGTTTGTAACATCCTAAAACTTCAATCCGAGTTAATCAAGATCCAATCTACCCAATTTGGGGTTAACAAAAACTTTTCCATTTTAAAATAATTGAGGATTCATATGTGTATGCATTTAAAATAGGAGTTGTTTGAATTACCATGATTGATTGATCTATTGGTTGTAAAATGGTTCTATGATGAATGCCACATCATCTAGATCATTTTCAAACAAATCCCAAAGAAAAATAAATCAAAAATAATTAAATAAGGAAATGGTCATTTGTGCCATTTTAATCAACTAGCCCACTTTGGCTATTCCTAGGACTCATTTGCCAACAGAAAAAATTATGGATCTTTGCACCCCTTGCTAGTACAAGTAGTGATGTTCCAAGGCCCACTTTGTGATCTTCCAAAAACTTTCAAACTCTAATTTTAAATGACATTTGAAAATTGAATCTAGTTCATATGTATAGATCACACTTTTTCAAAAACCACTCAAATGAACTCCATTTCAAAATCCCAAGCAAACCTAGATGCTTAAGCATAAGATAAACGACTCCACCAAAAATCATCTCAAAATTTAAATATTTTGTTCATGCGGCCATTTGATCGAGCACCTTGTGAGCAGAATCATTATGGCCTAACTGTTACTGTTTTGGAGTAATTCTTGTCGAGCCATTTGATGTGCATTGATCACCTTGGTCTCCCCAGGCCCAACCAGACCAAAACCACCCCTTTTCTTAGCCCCTGGCGCCAATGCCATGCCGCCCCGATGCCATGCTCGCCGGTCGAGCATGCGCAGCTTGCAGCAGACCGCCAGCCCAGCTCCGCCGCTCCAGGAAGCACTACGCCACCTCACCGGCGCCCACGGTCCACCCCACGGCCACAGATAGCCACTGGACCACCCTAGAGCCACGCCACCCTTTCTCTCTACGTGCAGCCAGAGCGCGCCAGAGCGCCCTCGCCGCCAGCACCCCACAGACCGCGCCTCAACACCAAATCACGCACGCCGCTCCGCCTCGACCCCCTCACCCTGCCAGAAACGGCCGTGCATCGCTGCGTGACCCACAGTCGCCGGGAGCAGCGTCGAGCATCGCCTCTATCCCTCAGAGCGCGGGAAGCTCCTGACCGTTAGCCACCACCGCTAGCCACGCCATTGCGCCGTAGCTGACCGCCAGCAGACCGCCCACCGTCCACCTACCTCGCCCACGCCGGTAGCCCCCTGTATCGCCGTCACGATCAAGCTCCGCCCACACCCGTCGGTCCCCTCGTCGAGCCTATATAAGGAGGCCACCCCCAGCCTCAATCGCCACACCATTCCACTCCCCTCTCTCCACTGATCGTTTCCCCTCTCTCGCCGGAGCCGCTCGAGCAGCCCATCGCTGGAATTCCGCCGGAGGTAGCCGCTGTAGAGGAGGATACGTGGTCGTCGATTTTGTCCACCTCATCCCCTGCCGCAACTTCGCCTGAGCTCGCCGTCGTCTACCGGTTCGTTTGCCCACCTCGCTTCACTAGCTAGAGCCCTGGTACGTCCCCAGTAGACCCCCACCGACCGAGTTAGGGTTCAGTCTCGCCGGCGACGTGTGTGTCATCGACGACGACAGTGGACCGTTAGATCTAGTTCTAATCGTGTGGTTATTATCGCCCCGTACCGCTTCATCTTTAAAGAGTCACTAACAGGCGGGACCCCCTGTCAGCAACCCTCAGCGCCACGGAGTGTACACGGGCCGGCCCATTCAGTTTCCCGTGCTGACCCAGTTAATTCAAATTAGGTTTTTTCTATTTAGACTTAAAATCAATTATGTCCCTTAGTTTGAAAATCAATTCAGAGAGTTTTACAAATCCAAATTGAGTGATTCCAATTTTGTTGGAAAGGTAATTGAAATCTCTATCGAAGATCGTTGGATTTAAATCATTTAGAGTTAGAGATCTCTGCTAGTAAAAATAACAAGACGGAAGCTTTTGCACATTCAAACATTTTTCGAAAATCAACCATAATAGCTTTTGAGTTGATTCCAACTCTCAAAAATCACATTTAACCATACCTATCTGAATATGTAATAATACTAAGGTTTGCATGCAGTGACTTTGGACTAGTACCAAAATAATGCTATGTAGGCATTTCTAGTCACTTTAAATCATTAATTATTAAACTTAAACTTATTAAAATATGATCCAACCTTTAAATCACTTTTCCACATGTTAGAATATGTGGTGATGACATGTGTCCACATGATTCCATATTTTAATTGGAGAATATTAAATCTTAGTTATTTTCAGTGAGTAGAAATTACTTTTCTCAAATAAAAAGAATGAAATTAGTTCATTAAACCTTGTGATGTTTGTGATGATACTAGATCATCAAAAGTGTGCCTTAGTGTGCTAAGTAGAATAGTTAAGTATTGTTTGATGATTGTGTATTCCGTATGTATTTATAGACGGTAGTACCGACCAAGCTTTCGAGGAGGAGGAGTTATACCAGGAGGAAGAGGAAGAAAACTTCAACCACTGCACTACACAAGGCAAGCTAGCACTATACAAGTTAACCCTTGCAAGTTACTTGCAAGCCTAGCACTTCAAGTAAACTGAGCAAGCTAATATTGGCAAGAAAATGCTTGCAAGCCATCATTAACAATGCAAGCTAAACCTTGCAAGCTAGATGACCTAAGCAAGATGCCTTAAGTATGCTTTGGTTATATATTGACTTATACCTACCCCAAGTTTTCTTACAAGCTTTACCTTGTTTTACTTTACCAAAGTTCTTTACTTTGTTTAGAGGTAGCATAAAAAGTATAAAACTTGACCTATCTAGTTAGACTTAGATGTCATTCTATGGCATGAAATTGACGTTAGCACCCTACCTTAGTGAACACTCTTAACTTAGTAGTTTAGAGCTAAACCAAAACTTGATCACTTTAGATGGGAATATTTGGTGAAAATGACTTGTGAAAACCTTGGAATGATGAGTCATTCTATTGAGATGTTTTGACATGTGTTGAGAAACACAAATGGTTTATGATGATGAAAATGTTGAGGCATGAGCCTTAACCCTTTTATAAAAAACTGATGGTTGGGTTCGAATGCGATACCATTCCAAATTTACCGTACAACCACATTAGCTGAATTGGGTAAGGCTTAGCCGGAAGTTTATATGCATTAGTATTAGTTCCCTCGCGGGAGAGGTTTGAGCTGAGGCTACCTCTCAATGTTGTCCACGTATGTAGTGCCCAGGATGACAAATGGTCATGGCTGGGCGGCCAAGCTCATAGGAGAGGTGCTTATACTAGGGTGTGTAATTGAAAGGTTATGTTTGATTATCTGCATACTAAGTATGATGATTCAGAGTTATCCCTGATAGATGTATCGAATCTTGTGGTGAAAGTGTACCACCTGTGCAGATTGTCAAACTATTTGAATAGCCGCGTTCGCGGTTATGGACAGTTGGAGTGGCCATATTGTTCCGTTGTCAGATGTTTTCAAAACAACTTATGAAATGAATGATGACTTTGACTTGACCATAACAGAGTTGTGACTATGAAACTAGTTTCCCAACTTAAGTGATTTTAGAACTTTATTTTATCTTTCTGTATCTCTGAACTCAGCTTAGTTTCAAACTTAACTTCACAAGTAAACTTAGAGTTAGCATTCCTACTAGCACTACCTTACTTGTTAGTGGTAGTTTGCGAGTACGTAAAGAGTACTCATGGCTTTTGTCCCTGGCTATTCTCATGGCCAGACTATGAAGAGGAGTACCAAGGTGAAGGACAACAGGACGGCTATGATAACTAGGACTATCTTCCATCGTCAGCATTGCCTGTGACCCTGAAGATGGACCCCACTGCTACGCTTATTATTTATTCCGCTGCTTGTTGTATTCAGACTGATCGTGAGATCCTTTATTCGTGTAAGACCTTATTATGGTTTGTAATGGATGATGTATTGTGATATCCAGTCTATTATGTCTCACAAAAATGGTAATCCTGGGATTGCGATGTATGGCATAACAGGCATCTGGGATTAAAAATCCAGGTGTTGACAAGTTGGTATCAGAGCCATCCTGACCATAGGAGACCCTAATTAGAATGGACGTCTGAAAAAAACTTAGTTTCAAAACCAAAGTGAGTATTTATGAAAACATATTTCCTCTCTTACCCTTGGGAATTCTTTGTCTCAAAAAAATACATGTTCCTTCAAATTCTTACATTACTACATAAAATTTGACACATTTGATCACTTAACTAACTTTCTCATCCTCAATTCTTATAGATGGAAACTTAGCTCAGCAAGTTCTACCAGTTGGGCAACGAAGGCTGGCTGATCTTCGAGAGGGATGTTGACGCACTATCGGAGTACTTGGGACGCCCTCATCCGGAATTCCTTGGAGCTCAACTTCCTGGACCCCCAGGAGGAGATTTATAATGGCTAGTCACCACTGATCTTCCATGCAAGATAGAAGCACCAACGTCCAGGAGGATCCAATTCTCCATGAGAGAGAACAACTGGCTAGATGGATTAGCTAGGGCAATGCATGAAGCCCTCGCACGTATGTGTGCCCTGAGTGTCAACAAAATCCAAGGAACCCGCTTTGCTCACTATGCAGGGCGTGATTTTATGGGAATGCCCATGGAGATGCCAAGTCACCCGGAGTTGAAGCGTCAAGTGGAGAACCTTGACTTCCTGTTGTACGATAGACAGAAGGAATTGGACAATGCTTGGGAGTTCGCCAACCACAACCTTGCCATTGCCGCCCAGAAGGCCCAGACTTTCTCACTGCTTGTCAAGGATCGTCAATCTCTTCGCCGTCAGCGTGCAAAGAAGGATCGCACCATCGACCGTCTTCGCAAGAAGGTGGCCGACCTCGAGAAGACCATCAAGGAGCAAGAAGCTCAGCTTGCAGCCAAAGAAGAAGAAGAGGAAGGTGAAGACATCCAGGGATATATGGACTCTTACCTCAGCAACGATGATGACTATCTGGAGGAGGATGCTATGGACTTCTACATCGACGATGATGACTCTGACTTCATCGATGATGAGTAGAGGCACTAGAGCACTATCGTAGGAGTGAGATGTATCGGTCCCATTGTATCGTAGCTCACAGAATGGTTCATAAAACCATCTATTTTCCTTTGTTGTTGTGGTGTGTGTGTGTGTTTGTATCGTGTGCTTGTTTGGAATGAATGAAAAGAAGTTAGTTGCAAAACCTAAGTCAAACTCAAAGTTTAGCTTTTGAAACCAAAACCATGAACCTTAGAACATTCCCTCTTACCCCTTTATCTATCTCAATCTTCAGATGACTCATGGAAACCCCGGAGGGAGCAGCTCATCGCAGGACCCAATGCTGCAGATTATGCAGATGCTAGTTGCCGACCATGAAGCTAGAAGGGTAGAGCGCCAAGCCAACCTTGTTGGGTCCGCAACATAGAAAACAAAAAAATTCCTACGATGAGAACTACACGCCAAGATCTATCTACTAGGTACAGAGCAACGGGTGGACATACATCCATCGAGAACTTACCCTCGAAGACAACGAGCTTTGTTAACGAGTAGGAACTCGTGGTTGATGTAGTCGTACACTTGCCGATCTCAAGATCGAGTAGAAGTCCGAGCGCCGCAACTCAGCAGCGCATCCGTACTCGCACACACGTTCAAGCCACCGGACAACCTCCACCTCCTCGCTCCAGCGATCCAGCGGAAGCAGCAACTCCTTCCAGACTAAATGCATCGGGAACATGTATCTCTCTAATCCGATACCATGGGGGAATAATTCTAGAGGGGGAGAGAGATCCTTCACAAGGAGGTGTATGGAAGAAGGAGGGAGAGGGTGGCCTTTTATAGGAGGAGGGGGGTACCCCCTCCATGGCCGGCGCATGGGGGTGACCCCTCACCTCCCCCATTCATGTGGTGGTAACCCCTCCACATTAAAATGCCTCTTCACATTCCCTTTTAAAGTCCTCACTTTAAATGCATTAAAATTCTCTAAGTTTAATGCTCTCTCATTTAATAAAACTCTTTTATTAAATTTATTCAGAATTTTGTTAATTACTTTAATTAACAAACATTCACATATAACCCCTTGCAATATTTCAATATCACATGCAGAACCACTTTCTGCAATTTCACTCAAAACAATTTCCGGTTTCTATCGAAACAATTCCTGCGCTTTGCAATTCTTTCGTCTAAAACATATGTGCTCCAAAATGGTGTCCGGTAACTCTTAAGTGTGTCACCCCACGGTTCACGAATAATGCAGACATGATTGAGACTCCTCTCAGATCAATAATCAGAAGCGGGACCTAGAGATCCATTCTGACTCATGCATATTCAACGATGACTCCTATGATCGTGAGAACCTTTAACGCTAGTAATTTAATCTCTTTGTCTCATGATATAATACATGTCCGAGATTTGATCATCGGTATCCAAATACCTAGTTTGATCTCGTTACCGACATGCACTCTTTTCTCGTTCCCGTGATATAACATTCTAGTGATCACATCATTTGCTTGCAAGCTACCTTAATGTGATATCACCGAGAGGGCCCAGAGTATTTCTATTCGTCATCGGGATTGACAAATTCCACTCTTGATCCATGAGCCTCAACATAACACCTTCGTAGTACTGAACCCATCTTTATAGTCACCCTGTTACGGTGTGACGTTTAATGTTATCAAGATACTCTTCCGGTGTTAGCAATTAACATGATCTCATGGTCTAAGGATAAAGATTACTTCGTATGATGTTATAGCAATATAAACATAATGACTTGTAGAACCCTTAGCCTCGAGGAAGAACTACTCCCTCACCATCATGGTAATCAGCAACGGCGATGGAGATGGTGGTGGAGATCGATGGAGATGGCTCCGGGTGCGCTTCCTCGTCCCGGCAGGGTGCCGGAACAGAGACTTTCTGTCCCCCGAATCTCCCCTTCGGTGGCGCCGGCGCTGCGGAACTTTTCTTGGCTGGAGGCTGGATTATTTAGGGTTTCTGCATCAGAGGCTTATTATAAGCGAAAGGGCGATATCAGAGGGTGGACCAGGGGCCCACACCACCTGGTGGTGCGGCCAGGGGGACCCGCGCTACCACATGGTGTGGCCATCCCCTGGCCCCTCTCCGTCTCGTCTTCTGGCTCCGTGAGTCTTCCGGTAAAATATCGACTTTGTCTTTTGTCCAGTCCAATTCCGAGAATATTCATTTCTGGCTTTTCTGGAACCAAAAACAAAAGAAAATAGGCATCTCGCACTATGGCATCTTGTTAATAGGTTAGTTCTAGAAAATGTGTAAAAATACTCCAAAGTGTGGACAAAACATAAGAAATTAGATATAAAACAAGCATGGAACATCAAAAATTATAGATACAAATCCAACGTATCAACATCCCCAAGCTTAACTCCTGCTCGTCCTCGAGTAGGCAAGTGATAAAAAGAAAGAATAATTTTTGAGGTGACATGCACCATCATAATCTTGATCAAAGTATTTGTAGAACATTGATAGCTGGGATCATAGTACTTTAAACATGAGCATGAAAGATGAAGTTCTAACAATAAGACATAGTGACTATGCATGCAACATGAAAGGATACAAACAAAGATCATGAATAACAATGCATTGAAAGACGTTTGTTTGTTTCACATATAGGAAACATAATGAGAATGGTATTCAGCTTGTCCCTCATAGTGTAGCAAAACATAAATGCATAGGACACCTTCAAAGTTCATAAGGGTGACTAGATACAAGTAGTTTAAGAACAAGCAATATCAAAGTTATGCATCAATCAACAAGTCTTGGGACAATGCACATTAAACTAAGAATGGCCACTATGCTCTCTTAATAGGTGCATAGAGATAGAAGATGGAGACTCAACATAAAAGTAAAAGAAAGGCCTTCGTAGAAGGAAGCAGGGATTCAAGTCTCATAAAGAGCTTCCAAAAATTATGGTACTTATTAGCTTTCAGCTCTCATTTCCCCTATCATAAGCATCTTGAAGTGATTAAGGTTAAAGTGAACAAACTATGGAGTATATGCTTGACAAAGTATAAGTTGGCAATCTCATGTCCCTTGAATACGAGGGCCGCTCCTCATGCTACTCAAGTTTAGTTACCGATAAGTTCTTGTCATAGTAAGTACATGTGTATCATAGAGAACCGCCAACGGGGTACCCCTTGCACATGATACAGGAGCTATGCCATAATCAAAATGACAAGGCAAGCAGACAATGAGCATCTCAGCAAGCTTCTTATTTACCATGGGAAAATGGTGTTTTTTTCTCTCTTTCCTCTTTTCTCATCTTTTTTTCTTTTTCTCAATCTCTATCTCTTTTTATAAAAAAAATGCTTCATAGATTGCTCACTGTGGTGATGCTGCAAGTTTCCACCATGATTAGGCATGGCTTAGGCTAGCGGCCCAGGCGTTTCTCTAACACACATACTTAACTCCATGGACTTACAAGCTCCCCTTTCATTTCACACCGACGACATCCATAAACAAAAGAGCATGATATCAATTGGGTACAATGTACAAGTGCAATGTTGAAAGGGTTCCCCATGACAACATGGTTCTGCCAATCCCAACGTATAAGTGCAAGCATATACAACATAGATGACACAATGATTCAAGTTTATTAGGGGCAAGAAAAGTGAAGTGTGCCATCAAGTTTGTGAGAGATTTAATCACTAATTTTCACATAGCAAGTTTAATTTGGAAGGTAGATAAAAACATGAATATACTTGGAATAGCAAATGCTAATAGGTAGGTATGGTGGAATCTTTGGAATAACTTGATTTTATTTGGAGTTGGATGCATGAGTGGAAGTCATACTTGGTATGGAGGCTAGCAAAAGACTACGAGCGACCAAAGAGAGCAATAATGGCCATAATCATGCAAAGCGACAAAACATCATTAATTAAAACATAAAGTGATATTACAAGACGAAAACTAAATGATCATAGAGGCTATGGTGACTTGGTATAGTCTTAACATGGTGTGAGCATGTGCCAAGTCAACCCAAATAAAGCATTAAAGGAGAATACCACAATTATGCTTTTATATGCTAAAACAACGCATGATTCTTTCAAGGAACATTAATCAATCTCAATTGTTTATAACATGTCATGCTACAGCAAAAATCACTAAGCATAAAGCCAAAACAATATAAAGCATGACATGACAAAGCATAGGCCATAGTCAAAAACAAACTCCTTCTTATCACTTAAGCATGAACTTTTTCCTACTCTTTTCCAATCCACACCAATCTTATTTGAAAACTAATGTATGAATGAGGGGTTCCAACCAATTTATTCAAGAAAACCAAGCAAAAGAAAACCAAAAAAAATGAAGATGCTCCCAGAACAACACAACTGTGCATGAAACAATAAAAATGAAGTGTTTGGAAGAAACCTGAGATTTTTATTGATGAAGAAGGGGATGCCTTGGGCATCCCCAAGCTTTGACGCTTGTACCTCTTGAATATTTCTTGGGGTGACACGGGGTGGCATCCCCAAGCTTGAGCTTTTGTCCATTCTTCATCTCATTACATTATTCTTTCCCTACACCTAAAAATTTCCTTCATACAAAATTTCACACAATCTTCATTAGCAACATTAGTGTACTCAAGATAATAATTCTTTTGGTTCAGTTCCAACACAAATAGAACTTTCATTAAAACAAAAGCTATTGCAGCACTTCCTTTAAAAAGTTCAAATGATCAAAGAGAACTCAAAGAGAAAGAGATTAAGAGGCAAATGCAAATAATAGCAGAAATCTATCAAAACAGACCAGCAGGTAAAAACCAATTTTTTAAAAGACCTTTTGTTGCTCAAATCGAAAAGTGTTGACCTAACGAAAGTTGGATAACAACCTGGGGCAGAAGCACAAACAATTACAGCTCAAACCGACATACAGAGATTTTTCACGAATTTTTACAGCGAAGCACAAAAATCTGTTTATGGACAGCAACTTTCCCAAGCATTACTTCTCTCTCATTAGAGGTTACTCTTAGCACAAAATCACACAAAAATGATAAGGAGAGGTTATTACTGAAGCAATAACTTCCAAGACTCAAGAAAACTAATTGGTTATCTCCCAAGAAGTACTTTTTTAACGCCTTTAAGTTAGGCATGATAGTTTGAGAAGATGCTCACATAAGAAATATGAATTGAAGTAAAAGAGAGCATCAAGAAGCAAATTCAAATCAAATTTAAGTCTAACCCACTTCCTATGCATAGGAATCTTGTAAAGAAACAAGTCATGAAAGTACAAAGCAACAAGCATAGTAAAGCAAAACAAGTGCAACTTCAAGACTTTCAACATAAAGAGGGGAAACTTAATATTGTTGAGATACATAAAACCATGTTTCCCTCTCTCATAATAACTTTCAGTAGCATCATGAATAAAATTAACAATATAAATATCACATAAAACATTCTTATCATGAGCCACATGCATAAAATAATTATTACTCTCCCTATAAGCATAGTCATACTTATTAATCGTAGTGGGAGCAAAATTAACAAAATAGCTATCATTATTATTCTCATCACCATAATCATCAAATATAGGAGGCATATTGTAATCATAATTAATTTTCTCCTCAATAGTAGGTGGACTGAAAATATCATATTCATCATTGTAATCATCATATATTGGAGGCATATTATCATCAAAGTAAATTATCTCCTCCGTGCTTGGGGGACTAAAAAGATTATTTTCATAAAAGCTAGCTTCCCCAAGCTTAGACTTTTCCATAGCATTAGCAATAATGGTGTTCAAAGAATTCATACTAATAACATTGTTATTAGCACGCAAATAAAGTTCCATAGGTTTTTTAGTTTTCTCTTCAAACACTTCATGTCCTAACTAAAGATAAATACTATAAAGCTCCCTAATTTTGTTGTTGTTTTCCATTAAGCCTAACTAGTGAAAATAAAAACAAGAAACAAAAAGATATAATTGCAGAATCTAAAGGAAATAACTTCGAGCACTCACACACCAGCTACAATACTAGAAGATAGCTTAGTAGGCAGAGGATGTGAGTACCTTTTACCTTACCTCCCCAGCAACGACGCCAGAAAATAGCCTGATGTCTACGCACTTCTATTCTTGTAGACAGTTGTTGGCCCTCCAAGTGGAGGGGTTTGTAGAACAGCAGCAAGTTTCCCTTAAGTGGATTACCCAAGGTTTATCGAACTAAGGGAGGAAGTGGTCAAAGGTATCCCTCTCAAGCAACCCTGCAATCAAGATACAAGAAGTCTCTTGTGTCCCCAACACACCCAATACACTTGTCAGGTGTATAGGTGCACTAGTTCGGCGAAGAGATAGTGAAATACAAGTGGTATGGATAATTATAAGTGGTAACGGTGCCAGAAAAGAGCTTGACGGGTAGGAAGAGACTAAAGGCAATCTGAAATAAAGATGGAAATAAGCAAACATGTAACAGATCTAGTTGCAAACGGTGTTTCAATGCTTAGAAACAAGGCCTAGGGATCATACTTTCACTAGTGAATATAAATATCTTCTCGTTATGATACTACTCTGAACTACTCTCCGGTTGGACACTCTAATCCATGGTAGTGCTATAACATCACTCCTCAAAGTTCGCTTTCCCCATCTAGATAACCCCTCACTATCACCTTGAGCACTAGATGGTTGCAACAAACACCACAATTTCATAGAGACATCCAACTCAAATTATACTCATAACAAGTATTTGTAATCTCTAGCCTAAGTGCCTCCATGGTGTGCACGCTATCACTTTCACACACGTGGGGAGAGCCAGAGATCTATTAAAGCACTTGAGTAGCAGAATAGATCTAGATTACAAAGCTCATGATCTCAATAAGATCACACATAGAGAGAGATGAACACATAGCTACTTGTAGAACCCTTAGCCTCGAGGAAGAACTACTCCCTCATCATCATGGGAATTAGCAACGACGATGGATATGGTGGTGGAGATCGATGGAGATAGCTCCGGGGGCACTTCTCCATCCCGGCAGGGTGCCGGAACAGAGACTTTCTGTCCCCTGAATCTCCCCTTCGGTGGCGGTGGCGCTGTGGAACTTTTCGTGGCTAGAGGCTGGATTATTTAGGGTTTCTGCATCGGAGGCTTCTTATAGGCGAAAGGGCGATGTCTGAGGGTGGACCTGGGGCCCACACCACCTGGTGGCGCGGCTAGGAGGATCCGCGCCACCACATGGTGTGGCCAGCCCCTGGCCCCTCTCCGTCTCGTCTTCTGGCTCCGTGAGTCTTTCGGTAAAATATCGACTTTGGCTTTTGTCCGGTCCAATTCCGAGAATATTCATTTTCTGGCTTTTCTGGAACCAAAAATAGAAGAAAACAGGCAACTGGCATTGTGGCATCTTGTTAATAGGTTAGTTCCAGAAAATGTGTAAAAATACTCCAAAGTGTGGACAAAACATAAGAAAGTAGATATAAAACAAGCATGGAACATCAAAAATTAGAGATACGTTTCCAACGTATCAGTATGCAATCAGGATGTTGCGAATAAAGATGAAACCTTTATTGATGTGGGATTCTGAGTAGCGGTCTTGGCCAAGTCATTGGACAGAACCGAAGTACATGAGAGTTGCAGCTAAAAGAACACATATGCCACCTAGAGGGGGGTGAATAGGCGGTTGAAACTTTTACGAGATGGGTTTAACAAAGGCGGAATAAAACTAGTGTTTACTTTTTCAAGCACAAAACCTATATAAACTATGGTTCACCTATGTGTACCAACAACTTATGCTAAGCAATACAAACAACTATGTGATAGCTAGATATAAGACTTCACGCACGAAGGCTATCACAAAGTAAAGTGTATAAGTAAATAGCTCGAGTATAGAGATAACCGAGGCACGTGGAGACGATGATTTATTACCGAGTTCCTCCCATAAAGGGAGTACGTATCGTTGGAGGTGTAGGTGGTACTAAGACCACCACAACACAAAAGGCCTCACCCTATTCTCCTCTGAGCCTCGCCACAAGAGGCCTGGTTCACTTCTTCACTCGGTGCACTTGTCGATGGCAATCTGTAACCTCTCACAAAGATTGGGGCACTTATCCACAACTCAATTAGAGGCTCCGAACAAACAAGCTCGGGGAAAGCTCCACAACTTAATTAGAGGCCCAAAGTAACCCACAAATCTGCAAAACAACTAAACCGTCTAGGGTTTCAAAAACCCAAGAGTAAAAACTTCTCACCTTTCACCCAATCGAATCCTCACCAAGAATTCAAACCGATGCACCAAATGCAATGGCAAGAACACAAGAAGTGCTCAAGTCCTTCTCTCACAAATTTCACCAAAGCTATAAAAGCTAGTGGGAGAATAAGAGAGAAAGAACACAAGAGGAAATCCACAAAAGAAACCCCAAGACCTAGATCCCAACATGTTCTCCTCACATAGAGGAGAGATGGATTGGTGGATTTGTAGATCTAGATCCCCCTTTCATCCCCAAAATATTCAAGAAATATGGGAGAGATTGAGAGTATTTGCAAGATCTTGAAGGTTAAAACAGTGGAGGAGAGAGAGAATGCAACCAACCAGCCTAAGAAAGGAAGATGGGGTCTATTTATACCCCTCCCCAACGAAATATGACCGTTTGGGACCTCCCAAGCCAGATAATCCGCCTCTCTCCCGGATATTCCGGATTCCCCGGGCCAAAATATGGCTAAGGACTTTGTGACGCGACCCTCTACATAGGGGCGGATATCTGGGCCGGATATTTGGCCGGATAATCCGCCCCACCAAAAACTGGCAGAAACAGCAAAACTAAAATCATCATAACTTTTGCATCCGGACTTCGATTTTGATGATCTTGGGCTCGTTTCGAAGATAGTAACGAGTTATACAAGATAATGCAGGAAACCATAATAGTCAAACAAGGTAGGATAGAACCAAATTATGAAAGATTTAACCTATCTATAAAAGACAAACCTATAAAACCTCCAATATCGAAAGCACAATAGAGAATGCGTATGAAATCCATTTTCGATGAACTTGAGCTTGTCATGGAGATTGACACAAGCTCTAAATCCTCTCATGGATAAGAACCAAAAAATATGATGCCAATTATGCAAAGGTTTGAGCTCTCACTGAGGGATATGATCAAGTTACTCACTCGAGAGCCCCTCTTGATAGTACGATTATCTATCCTATAAACCGGTCTCCCCAACTAACACCACGAGACCGATAAGAAAGAAACCCTATCAAGACCATACCTTTACCTTGCGCACATTCCACATGATCTTGATGATGATGATCTTCTACACCTCAAGATGGAGCACCTTTCTTGATTGCGCTAGCTTGGTGAAGACTTGGAATTTTCTCCCCTATACTCGACTATGGAAGAGCCTCTATTTTAGGCACAACTTCACATATCCATGATCAACATAAGGATAGCAACATTCAAGCATATGATCTCTTAGAGATGGATCATTGATACGTCGTAAACGTATCTATAATTTTTGATGTTCCATGCTTGTTTAGTATCTACTTTCTTAGTTTTGTTCATACTTTGAGGTATTTTTATAGATTTCTGGAACTAACCTATTAACAAGATGCCACAGTGCCAGTTGTATGTTTTCTTCTGTTTTTGGTTTCAGAAAAGCTAGTAAGGAAATATTCTCGGAACTGGACTGGACAAAAGCCAAAGTCAATATTTTACCTGAAGTAACACGGAGTCTAGAGGGCATCCGAAGGGGGGCCACAGGGAGGCCACACCCTAGGGTGGCGCGGCCAGCCCTAGGTGCGCCGCCACCTGGTGTGGGCCCCTCGAGCCTCCACCAACCTTGCCCTTCCGCCTATAAAAGCCTCTCGGGACGAAAACCCTAAGGACCCAATCAAAATTCCACAGAAATCCACGGAAGAGTCTGTAGCCGCCGCCATCTCGATCCCCAGATTGGGGGGATCCAAAGCTCTTCCCGGCACCCTGCCGGAGGGGAGAGATCACCCTGGAGGCCTTCTTCATCACCATGACTGCCTCCGGTGTGATGCGTGAGCAGTTCATCCTTGGACTACGGGTCCATGTAGTAGCTAGATGGTTGGTTCTCCTCCTTTGTGCTATCATTTTTAGATCTTGTGAGCTCCGTTCATGATCAAGATCATCTATTTCTAATCTTACATGTTGTGTTTGCGGGGATCCGATGGATATTGAGATGCTATTTCAGATTCATTATTAATTCTATCATGTCTATGTTATTTGTGATCTTGCATGCTTTCCATTATTAGGAGCTATCTTGGCCAAGTAGATGCTAGCAACTCCAAGAGGGAGTATTTATGCTTGATAGTGGGTTGATGACCCGCAAGTATAGGGGGTGTATCGCAGTATTTTCGATAAGTAAGAGTGTCGAACCCAACAAGGAGCAGAAGGTGCTGGCTAGTTGTATGGATCAGGAATTCTCTGCAAATACTTAGCAAATGGATTTTTTAGGGGTTTTTGATAAAGCAAGTAAACAAAGTACGAGTAAATAAAAGACAGTAGGAATAAATGCAGCAAGTGGCCCAATCCTTTATGCAGCAAAGGACAAGCCGGCTGTATTACTTAAGATGACCAAACGTTCTCGAGGACACATGGGAAGACTGTCAAGTGCTTTCGCTTCATATAGTCGATTAATCTTCTTTAGCTTGCTAAGTGTTGTGTGGGTGAACCTATGCTAATATACCGCCCCATCCAAGACTAATACATACTTGTGATTATACCCCTTGCAAACATCCGTAAGTACAAGAAAGTAATTAAGGTAGAAACCTAACCACAACTTTAAACTCTAAGACCCTTACGTCCCTTGTGCAATGGTTTCCTAACGGGGGTTTAGGTTTCTGTCACTCCGGCAACCCCTACGATGATTAGCCAAATACACAATGCATTCCCCTAGGCCCATATAGGTGAAGTGTCATGTAGTCGATGTTCACATGACACCACTAGAAGAAGTACACCATAACTTAAATAATAATCTATTAAATCTTTCTCAACGCAACTCCACTACTAACAACAAGACTTATCCCATGTCCTCAAGAACAAAACGAACTACTCACAAGACATCATATGGATCATGATCAGAGATGGAATAATGATGTATAACAATCTGAACATAAACAATAATTCAATGGTTCACTCAATAACATCAACTACAAAGAGTAATCAACACCGGGCAAGTTTCCCTATGAACTATGCAAGATTCAACGCAATTGTTACAGCAATATGGAGATGGTGATGAGGGTGCTGATGGTGATGATGGTGGTGATGATGATCCCGATGAAGTCCATCTTGATGGTGGTGTTGATGGCGACGATCTCCCCTCTCTAGGAAGGAATTCCCCCGGCAGAAATCTATCTGCCGGAGAGATCTTTCTCTCTCGGTGTTTTTCGCCCCGTAGAGGCGGCGGAATCTTTCTGTGGTCGTTCCCCGAGTCTTAGGATTTCGGGAGGATGATATACGCTAGAGGGGAGAGGCTAGAGTGGGCCAGGGTGGCCACACCACCTCCTGGCGCGGCCTAGGGCTGCCCGCGCCATGGGGTGGTGTGGGCCCCCTGTGGCCCATCTCCACTCCCTCTTCTGGCATCCTTAGTCTTCTGGAAAAATAGGATTTTCTGTATATTTTCCCGGATTTTCTGATCTTCGCGAATTTTGCCTCCAAACAACACATTTTCCATCAGAATCCCGACTGCAGCGGTCCATGCTCCAAAAGTCATCAACCATGCAAAAATAGATGAAATAACATAAGTATCACCTCTCAATATAAAATATATCAATGAATAATAGTGAATTAAGACATAGAATAGTGATGGAAAATGGACGTATCATGGGTTCATACCTCTAGTAATCTGGGGAAGTGACAGGAATCTCTAAGGTACTAGATGTGCTGTTGGTACTAGGGAGAAAACATCAATCCTTTGTCAATGGGACAATCGTATTGTTTACTTTACACACTTGCTTAATGCAATTATCTGTTACTTGCAACTTAATACTAGAGGGGGTTCGGATGATAAACTGAAGGTGGGTTATTAGTGATAGATGTAGTTGGATTACGGTCTATGTATAATGATGTAATGCCCAATCAAATCTCATAGGAGTCAAGATGATTAGTATATGCATGGTATGCTTTCTCGAGTCTGTCAATTGCCCCGCTGTAATTTGTTCACCCAACATGTTATTTATCTTAAGGAGAATCACCTCTAGTGAACTATGGACCCCAGTCCATTCTTTTACCATTGATAAACCATCTACTATTTACTGTTTACTTTCTGCAAGCAATTACTATCTTCTCCACAATACGTTTAATCCTTTGTTTTCAGCAAAACCGGTGAGATTGACAACCTCACTGTAAGTTGGGGCAAAGTTCCGTGGTTGTGTTGTGCAAGATTCCAAGTTGGAAACAACACCGCTCCTACTGGTTTGATAACCTTGCTTTCATAACTGAGGGAAAACTTGTTGCTGTGCTCATCATACCTTCCTCTGGGGGTTCTCAACGAGCTCGATATATTTTGAGTCATCAAGCCTTTTTTCTGGCACTGTTGCCGGGGAGTAAAGGACATCTTCACAAGGGGAGTCCCTCACAACCAATCTCTTTACTTTGTTTTTTGTTTTGCTTAGTTTATTTCTGCTTTGTTTGCTTGTTTCTTTTATCAAAAATACAAAGAAATAGTTCCTACTATAGTTGTTATTTTCGTTGGTCTATTATTGTCTTGCTTTATCATGCTTTCAATCAATGGTTGGTTTCTTTGAAACTGAATCTTATTGGCAAGGTGGGTTCACGGAAGAACAAAAATATTATTATAAGGAACACCGCTTGTCACAAAGAGGGAAACACTTACGGGAACAAATTAATAAATTGTATACCATTGCTAGAAACGTGTGCTCTACTTATAATGTTACTTATTGCTTTGATAAATCTTCTTGTTGTAAGAGGTATAAACACCTCCCTTTTCAATGTGAGTATAATGATGATGTTACCATATCTTCTTATGTTAAGGGAAATTATGACTTTTATGATGTGGAACAAATTGAAGAATTTATTGCTTGGAAGGGTGCCTTTAAACTTGCTTATTTGCTTGAAAATACTGATGATGCACCTTATAAATATGAGGTTTATGATATACTTAAATTTTGCGTTGATAATTACAAGGAAGAAAATGACTATATTCTTGAATATCTTAATAGATGCTCTCCACCAATGGAAGAGACTAATGCCTTGCAAGAGCCTATGGAAGAAGAAATTGCTGAAACTGGGAGCTCATTGGATGAAAAAGAGGAGAGTGATGATCAAGAGGAGGAAGAATGGAGTAGCTACCCATGTCTACCTCCCAATAAGAGTAACTCTTTAACTAATACCTTATTTGATAGCCCTCCATGCTTACCAAAGGAGGATGAGTCTGATATTTATATTGTTAAGTTTGTTCATGATGCTACTAAAAATCATTATGAGAGAGGAAAATATGGTTGTTGGAATTCTCATGTTACTAAAACACCTCTCTTTATATTGAAAGTTCCAAAGTTGCTCTTGTTTTATCTACCCATTCTTGTTACTATGTGCTTCTTTGATTTATTTTCTTACAAGATTCCTATATATAGGAAGTGGTTTAGACTTAAATGTGTATCATAGTTGCTCCTTGATGTTCTCTTTTGCTTCAATTCATATTTCTTATGTGAGCATCTTCTCAAATTACTGACCCTAGCTCAAAGGCGTTAAAGAAAAGCACTATTGGGAGATAACCCAAATTTTTATTTTCAGTAAGTTTTTCTTTTGTTGAGTCCTGGAAGTTATTACCTCAGTAATAACCTATCCTTATCCTTTTTGTGTGGTTTTTGTGCCAAGAATAACCTCTAATGAGAGAGAAGTAAGACTTGGGAAAGTTGATGTCCTGAAACAGATTTTTGTGCTTCATTGTAAAAATTCGCGAAAAATCCCTGTTCGTCGGATTAAGCTGTAATTTTTGTGCTTCTTCCCCAGGTTGTTATCTAACTTTCGTTAGTTTAACACTTTTCAATTTGAGCAACTGAAGGTCTTCGAAAAAATCGGTTTTTACCTGATGGTCTGTTTTGACAGATTTCTGCCATTATTTGCATTTGCCTCTTAATCTCTTTCTCTTTGAGTTCTCCTTGATCACTTGAGCTTTTATAAGGAATTGCTATAGTAGCTTGTGTTTTAATGGAAGTTTTACTTGTATTGAAACTGAACCCAAAGACTTATTATCTTGAGTAAACTAATGTTGCTAATGAAGATTGTGTTAAGTTTTGTATGAAGGAAATTTTAAAGTGTAGGGAAGAATAAAGTGATAAGATGAAGTATGGACAAAAGCTCAAGCTTGGGGATGCCACCCGTGTCACCCAAGAAATATTCAAGAAGTACAAGCGTCAAAGCTTGGGGATGCCCAAGGCATCCCCTTCTTCATTAATAAAAATCTCAGGTTTTCTTCCAAACACTTCATTTTTATTGTTTCATGCACAATTGTGTTGTTCTTGGAGCGTCTTCGTTTTGTTTTTAGTTTTATTTTTCTTAGTATGCTTAAATAAATTGGTTAGACCCCCGCATTCTTACATAGTTTCAAATAAGTTGATTTGGATTAGAAAAGAGTAGGAAAGTTCATGCTTATAAGTGGTACAAAAGGAGTCTTGTTTTGACTGTGGCCTAGACTTTATCATGTCATGTTTAATATTGCTATGACTTTATGCTTACTGATTATTGCTGTAGCATGACTTGTTACAAATAATTGAGATTTCTTAATGTGCCTTGAAAGAATCATGCATCGTTTTAGCATATAAATGCATACTATTGTGGTATTCTCCTTTGATGCTTTATTTGGGTTGACTTGGCGCATGTGATACGTCCATTTTGCATCACTATTCTATATCATAATTCACTGTTATTCATCGATATATTTCATATTAAGAGGTCATACTTATGTTATTTCATCTGTTTTTGCATGGTTGATGACTTTTGGAGCATGGACCGCTGCAGTCAGGATTCTGATGGAAAAGGTGTTGTTTGGAGGCAAAATTCGCGAAGATCAAAAAATCCAGGAAAATATACGGAAAATCCTATTTTTCCAGAAGACGAAGGCTGCCAGAAGAGGGAGTGGAGATGAGCCACAGGGGGCCACACCACGAGATTATCACTTTGCGGCCCGAAAGTTGGGGTGTACAGGCAACGCGGTACCCAAGTTCCCTGAAATCAGCCAGGGTGACTACAGTTGGTGTGCCAAATACTTAGAGGGTCTTTTTCGGCACGAATTCAACTTTACGTTTCAATACAAAAAATCAGGCTAACGGGCGTCACGTTGGGCCCCCCTGTCAGTTCGCCGTTATGTCGCTCCCATAGCTTAGGCGGGGTGGCTGTCACGTAGGCTTGCAGCGTTGGCACAGTGGATATGACAACGCCCCATACCCAGTGTATTGACGTGACAAAACATGGCCCATGTATCGGCGTTAGAATTAATTTTTGTTTACTCAGAACCTGGAACGGCCACCGCCACGCGTCTCTCCTTGGACTTCCGTCCCAATCGTTAACCCCTACCATAAAAGCGCATTGACAGTTCCACCGTTCCCCTGCCTCGCATAAACCACTCTTCTTCTTCCTGTCATCTACTATCTTCTTCCTGTCTTCTCCTTGCCACCATGGAAGATCTACGCACTCTAGAGACAAGCTTCACCACCCATGACAACAAGAAGATAGACGTTGTCTACACCAACGAGGAGGAGACAGTGGTGCGTGTCCTAAGGATGTACGAGGGTTGACTTGGGATAGACGAGAACAAGTTTGTGGGATTAGACCTCGAGTACACCCTGGAGCACCCATATGAAGGGAGTGAAGTCGCCGTCATTCAACTTGCCATGCGGAAACATGTCCTCGTCTACCACCTCTCCCGGTTTGTAGATCTGCTCTCTGTAGCTAACCGCTTTTAGGGTTTTCTCCTCTTGTTCTTTATCCACTTGCTCATCTTGCAACTACTGGATTTTACTTAGGACCAAATAAATTAGGGTTTGCCTATGTCTCAATCGACTGAGATTTTCTTTAGTCTCAATCACCTAAGAAAAGTGCAACCGTAGTTAAAAGAAATGTGCAACTCGTTCAGTCGACTGAGAAATAGCAAAACCGAATACATTATGACAATACAATGTTGAGAGTCTTGATCTTGCATTTACTAAACTTTTCAAAATTATATTGAGATGATGATCTTGCATTGACAAAATATTTGTAGTTACAAATTTTGGTGATGACAAACTACATACTTTCAGGACTGACAGGAAATGTCCGGCGCTGCGCCAGTTCCTTGAAAAAAGGGAATTGTTTTCTGCACTGTCGACACAACAACTGATTTTTCAAAATTGTATCAAGAGGAAATTATAATTCCTGCGCACAACTAGCTCGATATTCAGCGTCTTGTCAAGATCCTAGGGGGCAGGAAGAAGGATGGAATGTCATCACTCGCAACTAGAATCCTCGATGAGTCGTACGACAAAATGAAGGAAGATTTCCCTACGGATAGGCACGATTTCTGGGACGAGTGGCCGTTGTCTGATATAAACCTGAAGTATGCAGCCATAGATGCTTACGTGACCTACCAGCTGTACAAGAAGATCCATTTTTTTCAACATTACCTCGTGTTTTGCCCTATTTGCAAGAGGGAAGACGAGCTTAGGGGAGCCCTTTGTAGAAAATGCGGAATAGCTGAGTTTGAAGCTGAATATGCAAAGAAATTGGATACATTTGAAGCAGCTGACAGAGAGGCTGCAGAAGCAGCTAAAAGAGAGCTTGCAGCTGAAGAAGCAGCTGACAGAGAGGCTGCAGCTGAAGCGGCAAACAGAGAGGCGGCATCTTCTAGTGGCAACAATCAGGCCTGTGATGCACCGCTAATTGTGCCGCAGGACGCTGAAGATAGGAAAGCCAAGTCAGATGCCATTTGGGACAAAGCAGTTCCTCGGACGTGGAGTACCTAGAATGATGGCAAGCGCGTCAAGTGGTCTGATGAGGAGTGAATTAAATTTTACTTGTCAGTGTTATGTTTCTGTTTTGTGGAACTCAGTTAGCTTGCCAAGATGTCTAGCGCATCAAGTGATACTAGCAAAATAAATTTAACCCTCGTTGTGTTATGTTTATGTATGTGTCTGGTAGCTTGTTAAGATGATAGCTTCTTAACTGGCAGTTTGAAAGAGTGCCCTTTTCCTCTCTCGCTAAACATATATGTTTCATTTTGCCCAAATTGGTAGCAAATCTAGATAAGATTCTCACTTCGATATTTCGTTCCCTTTTGGACCTCTTTTTGCCTCCGATCAGGTAACAAATCTAGAGCAGCAAATCACACCAGGAAGAATACATTCATTCAGAAAACAAAACAAATGTAGATATAGCTGTGCGTAGCTAAATAAGATATAGAGATAGAAAGTAGGTTGCTTAACGAGGTTCGATGCATTCAGCGAGAAATAGGATATAGCCAGGAGACGGGGGCCTCCTCGCCGGCGGCCACGGAACGACGATGGCCACCCTATCCTCCTCGGCCATCACCGGCGCGGACGGGGTATTCTCGGAAGTTTGCGGATGCTGGTGGGGCAGTGGAGAGGGTTGCGTGGGGTCAGTGAGCTCAACAGTTAAGGTGGATAGAAGCAAGGCACATTCCGTTGCACCACCCTGCAACATGCCGCGCAGTCTACTGCACCGTGCACTGCGACACGCGCACGGTACATCACATTTTTTCCCAGGCCATGCATGGCAGTTCTGTATTGAGCCGCATGCAAAGGGCGCACACACAATTTCTATGTACAAAGTTTGACACGGCCCTAAAATTGGCGATAGTTAAAAGTAGAAATGTAGAGGGGGGGTAGGTGGCTGTACGACGAGATTTGTGGGGTTGTGCTAGATTCGATAGAGGGATGTGTTGATGACCACGAGTGACTCGATGAACCGGAGACGTTAGGTCTCGTCGAGCTCAGCTGTTCGGCCTCCGGCTAGCGCGTGCAAGCTTCTTACGGTGGGCCCCAGTTGGAAGTGAGATTGAAAGCCGCTGCGTAAAAAATGGGATGTGTCTTATTAAAATCAACTGGCAATAAATTGCAGCTGTCCATCAACGACCGTGCACTCGATGGCGCATGTGTTGTGGCGTAGTATTAGCAGTAGTAGGCTTTTCAGACTTGATTAAACGTGACATGACCGCTCAATGACTTTTTCCATAGACGGCATCATGTTCCTTCTTATAGAGGGAGACGCCAAGATGGTAGCTCGTTAACTGGCAGTTTGAAAGAGTACCCTTTTCCTCTCTCGCTAAACAGATATGTTCATATTTGCCCAAATTGGTAGCAAATCTAGAGAAGATTCTCTCTTCGATAATTCATTTCCTTTTGGACCTCTTTTTGCCTCCGATCAGGTAGCAAATCTAAAGCAGCAAATCACACCAGGCAGAATACATTCTTTCAGAAAACAAAACAAATGTAGATATAGCTGTGCGCAGCTAAATAGGATATAGCGATAGAAAGTAGGTTGCTTAACGAGGTTCAATGCATTCAGCCAGAAATAGGATATAGCTAGAAAGAAGCTGCTTAGTAGCAGGGGCAGCCGCCGCAGCTGCAGGCACATCCTGCAAGCGCCCGCGCCTCCGCCATCTCCCTCTGGTGCTTCCGCCACTTCTTGCTGCCCAGTTTCTTGGACTTGGGGGCCTTGGGCCTGATTGGAGGCATGCGACCCTCTTTGATGGCCACCTGCTGGAGGTTTCGGAGGTGAATGTAGAGAGCACAGTGTTCAACGATGTAGGCGTTGATGTTCGCGGGCTTGGGTTTGCCACTTTTGTGGATGCCGGAGCCCGCGGCCTCTGCACACTTCAGTAAGGTGTTCAAGATGGTGCCGCCGGCGGCGCGACTCGTCAAGCAGTAGACGCCCCCCTTGCGGAAGGGGCAGCTTAGGGGTCCCTGAGGAAGCCGTCGTACTTGCCGGCCCGCAGCCTCCTCAGCACCTGACGAGCCTTGGTGTGAATGGACTCGTCATCGCTGCAGACGTCGCTGCCGAAAACCTATTGGAAGAAAGGGAAAATGGGGGAGTAGATGGTGTAAGAAGATCGAGCAATCGAAATGCAAACAAGCGAATCCTAATAAACCAAGATCTAGCATCCAACGATGGGAACAGTGTTGGATAATTAGGCACAATTTCCATGATTAATTCCAGAATATTAAACATGACAATACCAGCTAAATTTTAAATAGATTAGCCCATTATTTCTAACAAACAGTAGAATAACCAGGGGAGGGGAGCAAACCCAAGTTACCTCCGACCATAGGTCGTCGATGCCGGTGTCGTAGGGGTTCAGTGGAGCGATGTACTTATCTGGATCGTAGGTGCCCAAGAAGTGCGTGATCTGCTTGTGACCGGTGGGGGCCTCCTCGCCGGCGGGGGGCTCCTCTTCGGCGGCTCCGTCGGTAGCTGGGACGGGGGCCTGGACAGGAACGGTGGCTGCCATCGATGCCTCCACTAGGGCCTAAACAGGGATAGCGGCTGCTTTCAACGCATAGAGGGGGACCGGCGAGGAGACGGGGGCCTCCTCGCCGGCGGCCACTGAGGCGACGATGGCCACATTATCCTCCTCAGCCATCACCAGCGCGGACGGGGTATTCTCGGGAGTGTGCGGATGCTGGTGGGACAGTGGAGAGGGTTGCGTGAGGACAGTGAGCGAGAGTGGGAGTGGGTATGCGGAGAGGGGCTCTATAGCTAAGGCGGATAGAAGCAAGGCACATTTCGTTGCACCACCATGCAACGCGCCGTGTAGTCGACTGCACCGTGCACCGCGACACGCGCACGGTACGTCATGTTTTTTCCCGAGCCATGCATGGCAGTTCTGTATTGAGACGCATGCAAAGGGCACACACACAATTTCTATGTACGAAGTTTGACACAGCCCTAAAATTGGCGATAGTTAAAAGTGGAAATGTAGAGGGGAAGGTAGGTGGCTGTACGGCGAGATTTGTGGGGTTGTGATAGATTCGGTAAAGGGATGTGTTGATGGCTGCGAGTGACTCGATGAACCGGAGACGTTAGGTCTCGTCGAGCTCAACTGTTTGGCCTCCGGCTAGCGCGTCCAAGCTTCTTACGGTGGGCCCCAGTTGGAAGTGAGATTGAGAGCCGCTGCGTAAAAATGGGATGTGTCTTATTAAAATGAAGAGGCAATAAACTGCAGCTGTCCATCGACGACCGTGCACTCGATGACGCATGTGTTGTGGCGTAGTAGTAGCAGTACTAGGCTTTTCAGACTTGATTAAACGTGACATGACTGCTCGACGACTTTGTCCATGGACGGCATCCTGTTCCTTCTTGTAGAAGGAGACGTCAAGATGGGGCCTCGTCAAGATGGTAGCTCATTAACTGGCAGTTTTAAAGAGTACCCTTTTCCTCACTCGCTAAACAGATATGTTTCATTTTGCCCAAATTGGTAGCAAATCTAGAGAAGATTCTCTCTTCGATAATTCGTTCCCTTTTGGACCTCTTTTTTCCTCCGATCAGGTAGCAAATCTAAAGCAGCAAATCACACCAGGCAGAATACATTCATTCAGAAAACAAAACAAATGTAGATATAGCTGTGCGTAGCTAAATAGGATATAGCGATAGAAAGTAGTAGGTTGCTTAATGGGGTTCGATGCATTTAGCCAGAAATAGGATGTAAGCAAAATATAGAAAATCAAAAGAAGCTGATTAGCAGCAGCAGCCATGGCAGATGCAGATACATTCAAGGAGACATCCAACCCGTTCATTCGCCAGTGCCTCCATCTCCCTCTAGTGCTTCCACCACTTCTTGCTGCCCAGTTTCTTGGACTTGGGGGCCTTGGGCCTGATTGGAGGCATGCGACCCTCTTTGATGGCCACCTGCTGGAGGTTTCGGAGGTGAATGTAGAGAGCACGGTGTTCAGCGATATAGGCGTTGATGTTCGCGGGCTCGGGCTTGCCGCTTTTGTGGATGCCGGACCCCGCGGCCTCTGCATGCTTCAGTAAGGTGTTCAAGACGGTGCCGCCGGCGGCACGACTCGTCAAGCAGTAGACGCCCCCCTTGCGGAAGGGGCAGCTGTAGGGGTCCCTGAGGAAGCCGTCGTACTTGCCGGCCCGCGGCCTCCTCAGCACCTGATGAGCCTTGGTGTGAATGGACTCGTCATCGCTGTAGACATCGCTGCCGGAAATGTATTGGAAGAAAGGGAAAATGGAGGAGTAGATGGTGTAAGAAGATCGAGCAATCGAAATGCGAACAAGTGAATCCTAATAAACCAAGATCTAGCATCCAATGATGGGAACGGTGTTGGATAATTAGGCACAATTTCCATGATTAATTCCAGAATATTAAACATGACAATACCAGCTAAATTTTGAATAGATTAGCCCATTATTTCTAACAAACGGTAGAAGAACCAGGGGAAGGGAGCAAACCCAAGTTACCTCCGACCATAGGTCGTCGATGCCGGTGTCGTAGGGGTTCAGCGGAGCGATGTACTTATCTAGATCGTAGGTGCCCAAGAAGTGTGTGATCTGCTTATGACCGGCGGGGGCCTCCTCGCCGGCGGGGGGCTCCTCTTCGGCGGCTCCGTCGGTAGCTAGGACGGGGGCCTGGACGGGAACGGCGGCTGCCATCGATGCCTCCACTGGGGCCTGGATAGGGACATCGACTCCTTTCAACGCTTAGAGGGGGACCAGCGAGGAGACGTGGGCCTCCTCGCCGGCGGCCACGGAGGCAACGATGGCCACCTTATCCTCCTCGGCCATCGCCGGCGCGGACGGGGTATTCTCTGGAGTTTGCGGATGCTAGTGGGATAGTGGAGAGGGTTGCGTGAGGACAGTGAGCGAGAGTGGGAGTGGGTGTGCGGAGAGGGGCTCTATAGCTAAGGTGGATAGAAGCAAGGCACGTTTCGTTGCACCACCATGCAACGCGCCGCGCAGTCGACTGCACCATGCACCGCGACACGCGCACGGTACGTCATGTTTTTTCCCGGGCCATGCATGGCAGTTCTGTATTGAGCCGCATGCAAAGGACGCACACACAATTTCTATGTACGAAGTTTGACACGACCCTAAAATTGGCGATTGAGAGCTGCTGCGTAAAAAATGGGATATGTCTTATTAAAATCAAGTGGCAATAAATTGCAGCTGTCCATCGACGACCGTGCACTCGATGACGCATGTGTTGTGGCGTAGTAGTAGTAGTAGGCTTTTCAGACTTGATTAAACATGACATGACCGCTCGACGACTTTTTCCATGGACGGCATCGTGTTCCTTCTTGTAGAAGTCTCGCTGAGGGAGACGTCCGTGCTGTCTCACGCTGTACTGTGAAGGGCACGACATGTGCAACGATCATCGTTGGATCGAACAGAATCAACGGTTGGTGCGCACGATCCGCGTGACAACTGTGATAACCAATCAAGGAGTAGCAGACAGGGTGAGCACATATTTGTGCTTCTACGAAAGATAGAGAGGTGGGGGGAAAAACTGAGTAGTACCACATAAAACCAAGGGCGATACTGAGTAGTATAAAAAAGGAAAGTGAGTGTCTTGCACAATGAAATACATCATGGCATACATCAAATTATGCCAAGATAGATCCACAAGAGTTCATTGGATGTGTGTTCTTCTCATAAACCACGTAAGGATCCACTAGAGTCATTGGATGTGCGTTCTTCTCATTAACCACAGCTAGAGTAATTGCATGTCTGTTCTTTTCACAGACCACATTACACCCAGCGTTATTGCATGTGTGTTCTTCCCATGAACCACACATGGATCCACCAGCGTCATTGCATGTGTGTTCTTCCCACAGACCACACATGGATCCACCAGTGTCATTGCATGTGTGTTCTTCCAATGAACCACACATGGATCCACCAGTGTCATTGCATGTCTGCTCTTTTCATGAACCACAGCTAGAGTCATTGGATATGTGTTCTTCTCACAAACCACATATCACCAGTGTCATTGCATGTGTGTTCTTCCCAAAGACCACACATGGATCCACCAGTGCCATTGCATGTGTGTTCTTCTCACAAACCATATCATGAACCACACCCAGTGTCATTGCATGTGTGTTCTTCTCACAGACCACACATGGATCCACCAGTGTCATTGCATGTGTGTTCTTCTCACAAACCATATCATGAACCACACCCAGTGTCATTGCATGTGTGTTCTTCTCACAAACCATATCATGAACCACACCTAGTGTCATTACATGTGTGTTCTTTTCACAGACCACATCATGAACCACACCCAGTGTCATTGCATGTGTGTTCTTCCCATGAACCACACATGGATCCACCAGTGTCATTGCATGTCTACTCTTTTCATGAACCACAGACAGAGTCATTGGATGTGTGTTCTTCTCACAGACCACATATCACCAGTGTCATTGCATGTGTGTTCTTCTCACAGACCTCACATGGATCCACCAGTGTCATTGCATGTGTGTTCTTCTCACAAACCATATCATGAACCACACCTAGTGTCAGTGCATGTGTGTTCTTCCCATGAAGCACACATGGATCCACCAGTGTCATTGCATGTGTGTTCTTCTCACAAACCATATCATGAACCACACCTAGTGTCATTGCATGTGTGTTCTTCCCATGAACCACACATAGATCCACCAGTGTCATTGCATGTCTGCTCTTTTAACAGACCACACATGGATCCACTAGTGTCATCGCATGGCTGTTCTTCCCATGAACCACACATGGATCCACCAGTATCATTGCATGTCTGCTCTTTTCATGAACCACATCTAGAGTCATTGGATGTGGTTCTTCTCACAGACCACATATCACCAGTGTCATTGCATGTGTGTTCTTCCCAAACACCACACATGGATCCACCATTGTCATTGCATGGTGTTCTTCCCAAAGACCACACATGGATCCACCACTGTCATTGCATGTGTGTTCTTCTCACAAACCATATTATGAACCACACCTAGTGTCATTGCATGTGTGTTCTTCTCACAGACCACACATGGATCAACCAGTGTCATTGCATGTGTGTTCTTCTCACAAACATATCATGAACCACACCCAGTGTCATTGCATGTGTGTTCTTCCCATGAACCGCACATAGATCCACCAGTGTCATTG